>JAOVVH010000059.1:11985416-12006824 GCA_028566435.1 Scorpiodoras heckelii | reverse complement strand
TACGGAGAGAAACAGATGGACTACAGTCTGTAATTGTAGAACTACAAAGTGCAGCTATATGGTAAGTGGAACTGAGATTCGGAGCATTGATTCGACCAGGGGATGAAAGACACCTGGAGGGGTAGGTTGGGCCATGCCATCTGGACAGCCAACCACAGCCTGCAGTAGGTGCAGGATCTTGGGTGTGAAACGACATCTCCATCACATCACATAAATGCTCGATTGGGCTCATGTTGGGTGAACATGTAAGGCACACCATTCATCAGAACTCTCCAGAATGCTCCTCAAACCAACTCTGGACAACTTTGGCCCAGTGGCACAGTGCATTATCCTGCTGGAATATCCCATAAATGTCAGGGTACATGAAGTCCATGAAGGGCTGCAAATGGTCACCAAACCATGAAGTGAAACATAACGGGCACCAGTCAATGATGTGTTAGGTGGACCAGTGGACCCAGCCCATTCCATGAGAACATACCGCACACCAGTATGAAACAACCACCAGCCTGCACAATGCCTTGTTGACAACTGGGGTCCATGGCTTCATTGGGTCTGTGCCATACTCCAACCCTTCCATCAACCCAAAACAATTGGTACTATGACTCATCTAGTTTTACTGCCAAAATGGCACATGTTGCCAGTCCTCTAGGGTCCACTTAGCAGACTCACAAGCCCAGGTGAGGCACTGTGTCCGGTGTCACGGAGTTACCAGAGGCACTACGCTGGGTCTTCTTCTCCTATATCCCATAGATGCTAAAGAATGCTGCAATGAATGTGGATGTAATTTCTGCCAGAGACACTTGTCTGTTTGCACGGAAAATACTAGCCAGATGCCACGTTCATTATCATTAAGCACCTGTGGGCAGCCACTGCGCTGGCCACTGTGCATGACAGTGCCTTCTATGATGAATTCCCAGTACACACATGACACTGTGGATCAAGGAAAGTTAAATACCCCCACAACCTTCTAAATGGAATGTCCCATCCATCTGCCACCAACTATCATGCCTCATTCTAACGCAGATAATTCATGCCACCATGACATGAGCACGCTGTCCAGTGTTTACAAAACCGCTGTTCCCAAGCCCCTCCTGAAGTAACACCACTTCATAATCAATTTACATACTGCTATCCAGTGAGTTTTGGCATGTCTGAAGGACACCCCGTCTACCTCATTATTTATAACCTAATCTACTTATGGAAAAATAAAATTAGTGCCAAATTTTTAAAGAACTGAAAGTTTACAATTGGAAATGGGTTATAACTTTGATTTTAAGCATCATCCACATCGGTCATTGTCTTATCACATTCACTTGCAGGCTTAAATACAAGCCTCAGCATCTCTTCCCTCAGCTGATTGCTGTTGACTAAATTTCTCGTCATTACTGTATTATTATTATTATTATTATTATTATTATTATTATTATTATTATGAACATTATGGACATTTAGGCATCAGTTTGTTCACAAACATATCTGATTAGGCATATATGAGTTCTACTATGACATGTAACTATCTAAAAGCAGAGAAAGGCATGAGAAAAAGCACACTTAGTTGACTGACAGCATTTTCCACTGTTTGTTAAACTGGCTTTTTAGCCAACATTTGCAGGAAAATGTCAAGCAACATTGGAAAATAACATAAAAAACTTACTTTTGGTTAAATAATTTATGTTTTTATATAGAGATTCAAAGTAATGTATATCACTGGCAGTAAAATTAACATTTTTATCATATTGGTCTGTTTTCCAGCTAATGATCATTTGAATTCCAGAGGCCAAAACACAGTACTATTGTAAAAATCATTTATTCCAGTGTATCTATACATAGTAATGGCAAAAACTTGTGATATTTGGGATTCACAAAGTGGTTCTCGATATCTAAAAATGCTCTGGCTGTCAATAAATAGTAGTGTGCATTTACAGACAATTGATGTGTTTTGTAGAAATGAACATCTTAGATCAAATTGTTCATTTTTGTATGTCTTTGGCGGGCTTAAAACCTATCTAAAGCAATGGTTCATGTTAACTTTAAGGTCTTGATTAGATAATCATAGTAGAAGTTTTAAAATGTACTATACCTTCTGCAGTCTATGCACTCCATAAGCAGTCCACTCCATCAGTATTGAAACAGCAAGTCAGATACATTTGTTTTCACTACAGACTGAAAACATTTGGGTTTGAGATCAAAAGATGAATGAGATGATAGATCAAAGTTTCAGCTTTCAGTTCCTGAAATTTACATATGTATATATATTAGAACATGGCAATTTTTCTTGGCACCCCACATAATTTTTTAGCTGTGCGAAAGGAACAGATCCCTGGATTGCAATAACTGCATCAAGCTAGTGACCCAGTGACATTACCAAACTATTGCATGCATTCTTTTGTGATCCTTTTTCAGACTTGTACCACAGCATCTTTCAGTTGTTGTTTGGGTTTGGGTGTTTGCGCCAATCTTCTCTTCAGAAGATAAAATGTATTCTTAATTGTTAGGTCTGGTGATTGAATTGACCAGTCTAAAATATTCAAATTGTTCCCTTGATGAACACCTTTGTTGTGTTGGTCATTGTCTTGCTGCAGGATTAAGCTATTCCTGATTAGATTGGATGCATTTCTCTGGAAATTGGCAGACAGAATATTTCTGTAGACTTGGAGCCAGGCCTGGGGGAAGGGTTCCTAGGTGAGCGCCTGGTGGCCGGACCTTCACTCGTGAGGTCTGGCCGAGCTCAGCCTGAAGGAGCTACATGGGCTCACCACCTGTGGGAGAAGCAGTAATGGGGGTTTGGTGCATTGTGGATTGGGTAATGACTGAAGACGTTCCAATCCTCGGCTACAAATATGGTTTTTGGAACATGGAACATAATCTCTCTGGTGGGAAAGGAGCCTAAGCTGGTCCACGCAGTTGAGATATACTGGCTAGATATAGTTGGGCTCACCTCAACGCACAACATGAACCAGTTTCCTCGAGAGGGGCTGGATGCTATTCCACTCTGGAGTTGCCCCGGTGGAAGGGTGGCGATGGCTTGGTGGGTAGCACCATCGCCTCACAGCAAGAAGGTCCCAGATTCAATCCCCAGGTGGAGTGGTCTGGGTCCTTTCTGTGTGGAGACTGCATGTCCTCCCCTTGTCTGTGTGGGTTTACTCTGGGTACTACAGTTTCCTCCCACAGTCCAAAGATATGCATACTAGGTTAATTGGTGTCTCTAAAGTTCCCCTAGTGTGTGAGTGTGTATGAATACTTTGTCCTGGTGGGAACATGTATATGGCTGTGTGTCTGCCACCCACTGGTGGATGGTGCTCTGTCCTGGGTGTTGTCCTCTCTCCCTTCCCCAGAACCCCATTCAGTCCTCCAGGGGGCTGTCATCTCGGGTTGAGAGTACGCTGTGAGCGATTGGCTGCTGCTTCTCACCGGTGTGTGTGATTAGTGTTAAAGGTATATGTTGACTTTAAAGCGTCCTTGGGTATGTGAAAGGTGCTATATAAATGTAACTTTCATTCATTCATTCAGGGTGAGAGCCGTTGGGCAGGAGTGGGGATGCTTATAGCCACCCAGCTCAGCAACTGTGTGTTGGGGTTTTCCCCAATAGACAAGAGGGTAGTTTCTCTGTGCCTTGGGTTCAGGGAATGGGTGCTGACTGTTGTGCTTATGCAATGAACAGCAGCTCAGAGTACCCGGCCTTCTTGGAGTCCTTGGAAGGGATGCTGGAAAGTGTTCCTTTAGTGGACTCCATGGTTTTACTGGGGGACATGAACGCTCACATGGGCAGTGACAGTGAGACTTGGAAGGGTGTGACTGGGAGGAATGGCCTCTCTATTGGATTTCTGTGCTCGTCACAGTCTTTCAATAACCAACACCATTTTTGAGCACAAGTGTGTCCATAAGTTCTCAATCCCACCAGCACGGCTTCTGTAAAGGAAGCAGAGTCTGCGGACCCTGGGGGCAACTTGTCTCTCAGTCAGGCTGAGGTGGTCGGGGTGGTTAAAAAACTCCATGGTGGCAGGGCCACTGGGGTGGATGAGATCCACCCTGAGTTCCTCAAGGCTCTGAATGTAGTGGGGCTTTCTTGGTTGACACGTCTCTGCAACATTGCATGGACATCGGGGGCAGTGCCTCTGGATTGGCGGATGGGGGTGGTGGTTCCCTTTTTTAAGAAAGGGGACCAGAGGGTGTGTTCCAACTACAGGGGGATCACACTCCTCAGCCTCCCCGGTAAGGTCTACTCAGGGGTACTGGAGAAGAGTGTCCAGCTGATAGTCGAATCTCAGATTCAGGAGGAACAGTGTGGGTTCCAACCTGATCGTGGAACACTGGACCATCTCTTTACCCTTTCCAGCATCCTGGATGGTGCATGGGAGTTTGCTCAACCAGTCCACATGTGTTTTGTGGATTTGGAAAAGGCATTCAACCGTGTCCCTCTAGGTGTCCTGTGGGCGGTGCTCCGGGAGTATGGGGTACTTTGCACATTATTACAGGTCATCCAGTCCCTATACAAACAGAGCAGGAGCTTGGTCTACATTGCCAACCAATCTGAAACCATGGTACTCAGTCGGGAAAGGGTGTAGTGCCCTCTCTAGGTCGGGAGTATGCTCCTGCCTCAAGTGGGGGAGTTTAAGTATCTTGGGGTCTTGTTCACAAGTGAGGGAAAGGAGGAGCAGGAGGTTGACAGATGGATTGGTGCAGCATCTGCTGTGATGCAGGCACTGTACCGGTCTGTTTGTGGTGAAGAGAGAGCTGAGTCATAAAGCAAGGCTCTCGATTTAGCAGTCAATCGACATCCCAACCCTCACCTATGGTCACGAGCTTTGGGTAGTGACCAAAAGAATGAGATTGTGGGTACAAGCAGCTGAAATGGCTTTTCTCCGCAGGGTGTCTGGACTCGCCTTTAGAGACAGGGTGAGGAGCTCAGATATCTGGGAGAGACTCTGAGTATAACCGCTGCTCCTCCACATTGAGAGGAGCCAGTTGAGGTGGTTTGGGCATCTGGTTAGGATGCCTCCTGGACACCTCCCCAGTGAGGTGTTCCAGGCATGACCCCGGGCAAGACCCCTGGGTAGACCCAGGACACGCTGAAAAGATTATATCTCCAGGCTGGCCTGGGAATGCCTTGGTATCCCCCTGGAAAGCTAGAGGAGGTGGCTGAGGACAGGGAGGTCTGGGCCTCTTTGCTTAGGTTGCTGCCCCTATGATCCGGACCACGGAAAAGTGGAAGATAATGGATGGATGGATGGATTAATGGATGGATGGGTGATGGGTGTCCCAACTTTTTTGAAACATGAAGAACAAGTTGCTATCTCTAATATAAACAATCATGTCAGAAATATGAAATGCATCATAAACACTGGATGGAAGTAATCCATTTAAAGCAGCACTGCTGTGGTACTTGTGCATTATTTTTACTTTGTCTCATATAAAATTAGCTTTATCTTATCTTTATCAATATTGTCCATGGTAACTCAGTATACACTACAGATGCACCAAGTATAGATTAGGTTTGATTCATGTATACATTTAAAAAAGGTGGTCATATTTCACATGTTAATCAGTCAGCCAATCAAAACGTAGATCACGTACATTAAAGGAAAAGCAGCAATAATTCTAGATGTTGGTCATCTAAAAATTATTTATACTTCTTGTACAAAAATTCACCCAAATAGGTTTAATAAACAAATCAAATCTAAGAGAAATTGTGTAATATGGGCCCTTTATATGACTCAAAATACACCTGCCATTTACAGAACTGAATAATAAACTCCAATGTCAGACAGATGTCAGTACTGCATTTACATTTACATTTATCCAGAGCAACTTACAGAAGTCCTTTGAGGTCTTTATCAATAAAAACATCCTAATAATAGTCTCATTCATGGACTAAGGACACCATCATCTAAGAATACCATTGTCTAAAAGCTTGGCTGGAGAGGTAATATAGTGAGCAAAGCACATATACAACACATTTTAAAATTAAAGTGCTAAATTAAGAACTCCAGGATTAGGTAGGTTTTTAGTAGAAAAAAACTTGTAAACTAATAGCCTCAAAACACCTTTTAAAAAAAAAAAACCTACAGTACGTAAAGACTCATTTGAACCATACACTTTTACACACATTTAGTCCAGATTTAAAAAATTACATTTACAAAATCAGATCACTAAACTCAAGGGTAGTAAATTGCAAGAATACACACAAATACACTCAATGAGTACTTTATTAGGAATATTATAATAATACTGGGTAAGGCCTCCCTTTCTTCTCAGAACAGCCTCAATCCTTCATGGCTGTATTCCACAAGATGCTGGAAAAATTACTTTACTGTTCCATGTTGACATGATTGTATCACACAATTCCTGCACATTTTTCAGGTGCAGTGAATCTGCGATTCTGTCATATCACAAAGGTGTTCCACTGGATTCATATCCAGTGACTGGGAGGGCCACTGAAGAATACTGAACTCATTATCATGTTCATGAAACCAGTTTGAGATGACTTGCTTTGTGACACGGTACATTATCACGCTGAAAATAGCCATAAGAAATATAAAGGCAAATTGTGGACATGGTCAGCAACAATATTCAAATAGGTTATGGCATTAAACCGATTTTTGATTGGTATTAATAGACCCAAAGTGTGCCAAGAAATCATTCCCCACACCAGTATACCACCATTACTCCACGAGCCTGAACTGTTGACACAAGGCAGGTTTGGTCCATGGATTCATGCTGTTGATACAAAATTCTGACCTACAATCTGTGTACCTCAGCAGAAATCATGATTCATCAGACCAGGCTACATTTTGCCAATTTTCATCTGTACAGTTTTGGTGAGACTGTGTCCACTGCAACCTCAGCTTTTGTTTTTGGCTGACAGAAGTGGAACCTGACATGATCTTCTGCTCTTGTGGACCAATTGTACAGTGTGGTTGTCTGAGTTACTGTAGCTTTTCTATCTGTTTGAACCAGTTTCTCCGTTGACTTCTCTCATCAACAAGGTGTTTCCATCTGCAGAACTGCTCATTAGATTTTATTTTTTTTCACTTTAATGCACCATTCTGAGTACACTCTAAAGACTGTTGCATGTGAAAATCCCATGGGATCAGCAGTTATAAAAAATGTTCAAACCAGCCCCTCTGACATCAACAATCATGCCACGGTCAAAATCACTGGTATCCCGTTTTTCCCCATGCTGTTGGTTTGATGAGAACATTACCCATATGCATGATTTTATGCATCGCACTCCTGCCACATGACTGGCTGATTAGAGGTTTCCAGGTATTCCTAGTAAAGTGCGCAATGAGTGTATATGCTGTTGCTCTCTTAATGAGCAAGTGCACAATATGGTCCAGCACTGCTGCTGTAAACCTCTACTGCCTCCTAGTGGCATTGAATAGAACAAATGTTTAGGGGTACTCTGAGGTACTGGATCCTCTGAGTAGGCTAATAGTAAAATCTAGCCTGGTATCACTCAGTTCAAAATTTGTCATATAGCACAATAAATTATCTATTTGAAATCAGTTAAGAGTAACTAAGAAGCTGTGCGATTTCATGAATAATTAAAACGTGCTATATAGTTCACATTTGCAGACGCATATGCAGAATAAACCAATGCTTTAAATATGTATGCAGAATATGTAAATGTATAGTTAATCAATCATTTATTTCTCAAATGATTTACTGGTCATATAAGTATATAGAGTGCAAACAATAAAAAAAAATCACTCACCTATTGATGTTCTGCACATCAGCAACAACCTTTAACTCTTAGGCTCAAGTTCCACTTGAGTGAGCAATAAAAATGAGTCCCATTACAGCGGTGACAGCCTTAACCTGTGATAAGCAAACATGAAAACAGGCTTCATAACTAATTTTTTAATTACCTGAGGTGTCAGATTATTTAAAAATGCCATTTGGAAAGGAACGTTTTTAAAAAGCAAGAGCCGCGTGGTACCTTGTTCACAGAGACCTAGTCCTTCAGAGCCTTTTCACTGGCTGCTCGTGTTGCTCTGAAAAGACTTATATATGTCCAGTCTTTGGGAGGGCATTTTCTCTTACACATTCTCCCCTTCTTTGACTGGAGCTGAAATCAATGGTCACGCAATTAAGGAACGTGGATCTGTCAAGCAAAGTGCATGAAGTAGAAGGTATTAAACAAATGCCCAATAAGAGGTTCAATAACAGCAATAACCATGTTGAGTGGTGACTACAGTACTCTCAAAACCAGGCTAGGCATCTATGTGTCAGGTGGTTTATTTTTGTTGAGAAGCAATTTCCAGTATTGGCAAAGGCCATCAATGATCACTCAACTGTCTGGCCGCTGTGTATCGACTCTCTAGCAGGGAGCAAAGTCAACTGTTCGAAAGTTATAGTCCCTTTCGAACAGTTTAAAGATAGGAACACTTGCTTGGAATAGGAAAGTGCAGTCTCAAGAGGCTCCATCACTGATAATTAGCAATCAATCACAAATTAGTTTAAAAGCTTGAAAAGAACACTGAGTGCATTATTAGACTGAAGGGAATTGGAGCTCTCAGATAATGACCTGAATTTTTAGAGGAATGAAAGACCCCAGCCATTTATCAGCCACTCTTATACCAATCATTGCCATAAATCAACTGCCTATACATTGAAATACTACAGGTGTCAGATGGGAACCATAGGAAGAAAAGAGCTCCTTATATCTTGTATAATTAGTCTATAAAGAGTTTACCAAAGTGTATCAGGTTCATTACTGTGTGATTAAAAATCCTTCAAACCTTTACAACTTTAGGGCAAAGCATACATACAGCTCAGAAAAGAAAATCAGCCCTCAGATTCCTGCAATCTTTATTAAGTTTAAAATGCATCATTATGACTCCCTAGTTGACTCGAAATAAAATTACTGGCCACATTAATAGGGACACCTGTACCCTTGATCATTCATGAATTATCCAGGTAGTTAATCCTGTGTCAGCAGTGCAATGTGTACAGTCATGCTGATACAGGCCAAATGTTTCAGTTAAAAAAATGTGAGCGTAGTGACTAACAGTGGCATAGTTGTTGGTGCCAGATGTATTAGTTTTCATAATGTCCTGCTACTCTCCTAGAATTTTCTAACATTTTCTGGAGTTGACATACAGTTGTGCAACATCTATTGAGCAGCATTTATGCAGGGAGAAATGCCTTGATGTTAAGAGAGGTTAGAGGAGAATGGTCACATAACAAATATTTACAACCACGCTGAGCAGAAAATCATCTCAGAGCACACAACGCATTGAATCTTGGGGCTTTTATTAACTTTGTGTTATTTATATTTATTGGTTTAAAAAAAAGAAGAAAAATATATATTAGTGACCTCTCTAATCTTAATTGGTAGCCACTGGTTAATTTCGAGATTTTGCTCCAATTTAATTTGAGGACTCTAAGAAGAGGACAACACTGAAACTGGAAAATAAATATCTCCAACTTAACAGGGTACAAATCATATATCTAATAGACAGCAATGAGTTATGAAGAAAACGTAAGAAGGGTTTGTGACTGATTGTTATACCTTTTAACGTGTTATACCTTTTAACAGAGCTTTAACAGAAATTCCATAGTCAAAGAGCACAGTGGTAGAGCTGATCAGCCTCTTCCCTTGTCATAACTCCACAATCCAGGTGCGTAGTCTAGAACAGAGTCACTTAATACTGGTCCTGGAACACATATACATTCACTAATTTAACTAAATGTAAATGTATCCCAGAGATAGCTAATACTGGTCCTGGGATACATTTAATATATATTTAATAATTAAACAAAACATAAATGCATCCCAGAGCTAGCTAATTCTGGTCCTGGGAAACATTTAATATATATTTAATAATTAAATAAAACATAAATGTGTCCTACCTATTGCTGGTCCTGTAATACATTTATATTGAGCTACATGCATTAATTTGTCTACAACAAAGTACATATGAGTCACACCAAGGCCCTGGATTGGTAAATAAATATTTCAGAATAGTTCTAATCCAGCAGCACCTCCACTTCCTGTAGAGGCCAAAAAGAGCCAAACTCCTCCCTCCCTTCTCACAAACTTCTAGAGAGGGACAATAGAGAGCATCCTCATCAGTTGTCTCACCTTGTGGTACAGGAACCGCACAGTCTCTGACAGCAAGACCCTACAAGAACAGCTGAAAAGATTATTGGGGTCTCTACACCCACCTTCGACATCTCATACAACAACTCTTCACCCTCCTGCCAGCTACCAGAAGGTAAAGAATCATCTGTGCCACCACCAGCAGACTTTCATCCCTGACGCAGTCAGATTACTCAATACCCCACCGCCTCAAAATGGCTAGTCAAAAACCTAACCCCGTGTGACTCAATACCATTGCACAAATGCAACACTTTATGGAACCCTATACATATTGCTCCTACACTACCAATAGTTTACAGTTTATAGCCCATGTTTAGTGTATTTATTGTTCTGTTCTGCATATTTTTTGTCCTGTACTCTTCACACTGTTGTGTGTTTGCACTGTATATATTTATGACCACTGCATCATCGCTAGGGCTATATAGTTTTTGTAAAAGTTTAAGGAAAAGGTTTTTTTTCCTCTTTTTCTTCACTAATTTTTTGTTGACAGTATGAAACATATGAAAGATCAGATTGCTATGTACACCCATTTGTAAGAAATGCCCCCCAAAAGAGCTTAACCTGTCTCTCTCCATAGCACAGAATTTATGTTTGGCTGCAAAGACCCTACACAATCTTTCAGAAGACTGACACTTATCCCATCCAATCCAACTATTTCTAAAATTGATAACTGCATATTACATACATAGAAAATGACTGATTAGTGGTGTAAAAGGGCTATTCCTCATTTGTGCATTTAAAGAGTTCCATGTAAGAAGCCTGTGGCAGCAGGGGTGTGGTCAAGTGGCTGTTATGAGTAGAGATGAGCAGGGGTAACCAACAGGTAATGTGGCATGAGTCTCACCTGTGAATTATTACTTTGAGTTTTTTGTGTGTTTGTTTTTGTGATTCATTGAGGGCCAGGGAGAGAGCTGGGGAGAGAGAAAGAGCAGGCCACAGAGCCACGAGTGTGTGTGCCTGTGTTAATTTAAACTGAAAGTGCTGATAAGTAAACCCTTAATTCTGGACACTAGAAACCTCATTGTGTTACTAAAGCCTGTTTCCCCAAGTCTTCCATCATTCACCCACACCAGTTTTCTACAGTGATGCCAAAACCTGGGATTGTTGGAAGACTTAGCCACCACCATGACAACCTGCCAGCTCACCAAGCTTGTCCACAGCCTCACCAACCTCCATCAGGTGCAGCATCAAGCTGTGCTTGACCTGCACTATGACCAGCAGCAGCACTTTTAAAGCATTGACAAGCTGAGAACTGGCACATGCTTCAACAGCGGCGGCAAGCCACCAACTTCCCAACTGAGTCCCATCTGATGCTCATTAAGATGACCACAGCTGATGAACCAGAGGACTTCATAGAGCTCTTCCAGTAGTCAGCCTCTGCGGGCAGCCGGCCGGATGAGAATTAGGCCCTGCAATTTCTCCCCCTGCTATCAGGGGAAGCCCAGCTCACTGCTCAGTGGGATGCAGTTGGAATACTCCAGATTGAAGGGGAGTCCTGCAGTGCATCGGTCAGACACTAAAGATGCCCCGAAGAATTTCTGGATGTTACCGATCGCAGAGGGGACCACCCATGCAGCTTCTCACAGCAACTCAAAGACTCCTTTATCAATGGCTGATTTTGGGGTGTTGGGACATGGAGCAGCTCATCAATCTTCTGGTGCTGAAGCAGTTCACTTCTCAACTTCCAGCAGGAGCAGCTTCAGGGAAGACAGACAATTCCAGGATCTGCACCTCCACATAGAGGTGGGGACACTGAATCAGATCCCTGATGCTCCATAAGTCTCTCCCATCTACAGGAATGTACTGAGTACCTGTGAGTATATAAGGGGGTATACATCAGGCCGTGGTGGACTTGGGGTGTAATCGGATCCATCCATCAAAGCCCAATTCTTTGTGAGGCTTTGGGAAATGCATGGTTGGTGAAGGTGAGGTGTGTGCATGGGGATTTTCACAAGTGTCCGCTGGAGTGTCCCCATTCAATTCTGGGGACAAAAGCATAGAATCAAAGCAGCCCTCACCTCACCCACTCATGGTTTCTGGGGACAGATTGTCCAGGGTTAATGCATTAGCACCAGGATTGCTTGTGGATGGGTGCTGCAGTTGGGAGACACAAATGGGGCCGAGTGTGACATTGGCTGGGAAGGTAGTGCCAGGGCCATTTACGTCAGCTCCACATTGGGAGGACACAATGTATAATGAAAACTCCACCCTTCAAGTGTCACAGGACACTCAAACAAAACAGGAAATAAACTAGTTGTTGGTTCCAAAGATCCATCAGGAAACATAATTCCAGGTGGCTCCCCGTAATCCTATGGGAAGACATCTGGGTCAGGACAAGACTATCTAATTGCTTGTTTTTATTGGCCAGGCATTCATGGCGATGTATGTAGGTAGTGTGCAAAATGTCATGAATGTCAGCTGGTGAATCCACCGGCCACCCCAAAAGCGCCATTGTGTCCATTATGGTTAATCAAGGTCCCCTCTAAAACCATTAGAACAGACTGAATGAGGGCATCACTTTGTGTTAATTTTAGAGGACTATGCAATTCGATTCTCAGGAAGCAGTGCCTCTCCTCAATATCTCAGCACACAGTGCTGAGATAAAAGCTGACACATATCTTCTATATTATATCTCATGCTGGGATCCCGAAAGAGATAAAAGCTGATCAGGGCACTAGGGTTATGTCATGGACACTATGTGAGCTACATGAGCTAGAGCTACACAGCTGCCCCTACAAGAAAAAGTGCGGTTCAGGAAGAGCTCAAGGCTATCCTCAGCTTGGGAGTAATCAAGGAGTCCCAGAGAGTGGAGCATTTTGGTAGCTTTGGTCCGCAAAACTGACGGGTCGGCATCAGTGAAAAGTCAATGTGGTGTCTAAATTTGACTCAAAACCTGATGCCTTGTATTGATGAACTACTCGAATGGCTAGGTGTGGTTCACTTTTATTCAACACTGGATTTAACCAAAGGGTATAGGCAGATTCCATTGACAACAACATCTTGTGAAAAAACAGCATTTTCCACTCTGGTGAATGAATTACACCAATTCATCACACTTCTGTTTGTATTGTTCGGCACCCCTGCGACATTTCAATGTATTATGGACAGAATCCTCCCTCTGTGTGATACATATGTTACTGTGTACTTTGGTGATATAATCATTTATAGTAATGACTGGCAGAGGCATTTCCAACATCTGAGCACTGTCCTGGGCTTTCTGTCAGGTAAAGGCAGTTTTGTGTGGTGCCCACAGTTGCATTCACCTGACTTTTCTCTCCCTTTTTTCTTACAGACAGGCACATCAGACAGAGGACTGGGGGTTGCTTTGTCCCAGGTAGTGGAGGGGGAGGAGCATCACGTGCTGTACATCAGCTGCAAACTCTTGATGAGAGAATCCAAGTATAGCACTATCAAGAAAGAGTGTCTGGCCATCAAGTGGGTGGACCTCACCCTCTGGTACTACCTACTGAAGCACTCTGGCCCCCTCCTCTGTTTGGATCACGCCACGCTCCAATAGCTCCATCATGAGAAAGATGCCAATGCATGGATCACCCATTGGTATCTGGTGCTTCAGCCATTTAAGTCCACAGACCAGGGGTGCAGATGTTGTTGGTGGATTACCTCTACTGCCAGGGAGGAATAGGCGGCAGGCCAGACAGATGCCTGGCCTGGGGAAGTGGGGGCATGGTTGAGTGGAGAGGAGCAGGGGGAGCATGTAGATAATGTGAGGCGAATCTCATCTGTAGCTTTTAACTTTGAGTGCAAATGCTATAATTTGACAAAATGTTTCTGTTCATTTTATTATTTAGGTTAGACCTAACTCTTATATTTGTAGTGTTTTTTGGCTTTTTTTTTTTGTTTTTGTTTTTTACTTAACCAGTAGTATACAGTATAAATTTTGCAGATCCACTGTCCACTTTAATAGGAACATCTGTACACCTGCTTATGCAATAATCAGTAATAAGGATAGTGTAAAAAATTTACACAGCATGATGTGAAAAAAACAACATTGTACATTGACAGTTCTGTGGATGGAAATGCCTTGTTGATTATAGATGTCAGAGGAAAATGGCCATCTCTGCATGCACAAAACATTGAACCTTGAGGTGGATGGTTTACAACAGTAGAAGACAACATTGGGTGTCAGTCCTGTCAGCCAAGAACAAAAATCACGACTTACAGAAATTGGACAGTTGAAGAAAATAATAATCACCTGGTCTATCAAGTTTGGTTGAGGAGTGGAACTTGATGTGGTCTTCTGTTGTTGTAGCCCATTCACCATCATAACACACTATCATAAGAGTTCCTGTCAGTTCAGACCAGTCAGATCATTCTACTCCGAGCTCTCCTATCAACAAGGTGTGTTCAACCTCTGTTCAGAGGATGTTTTTTGCACCATTCTATATAAAATCTAGAGAGTGTGATGTGTGAAATTCCCAGGAGATCAGCAGTGTCAAACCAGCCCATCTGGCACCAACAACCATGCCACGATTAATTCACCTTTTTTTTCCCATTCTGATGTTTGATGTGAACATAACCTAAAGCTCTTGACCTGTATCTGTATGAATCCGTATGATTTTATGCATTGTGCTGCTGCAATATGACTGAATAATTGGACAACTTCATAAATAAGCAAGTGTACAGGTGTTCCCATTAAAGTGGGTGGTGAGTGTAGTTCTGTTTGCATTTGTATTATTAATCACAAATAAATTTCATGGCTGGCTATACCATTCCCATAAATGCCTAACTGCTGAATACATTGACTGTTTATTAATTCAATCAGTGTAAATATATTTGTACATAATGTTTTATATTAATAATGTTCACTTTAATGTTACAAGGTCATACCTGATAATGTGGGACTATTAACCAACAAATGAAAGGTGAACAAAAAAAGGGGGGAAAAACACCACTTCATTAGCATGTGCTTAGATAATGTACAGAAATAGTACACTAAACCTCTTTGTGCTCTTTTCTCGTTTTTGAAGCTGGTCTAAATTGTTCTATTGAGAGTTAGCTCAAGAAAGGACATTTCCTGATGGACATGTAGGTACCAAAAGTTTAGTTTGCTGCCTGCATGAAAACAGACATCCAGGACAGAATGGCCAGTCTGATCAAGAAGCAATCAATAGAACAATCAAACACTATAATGCAACACAAGCACTATAATGAACCAGTTAAACAAATTAGTAGGGTAAATATTTTAGCTTCTACAAATTGGTTCCTTAAAGTGGAAATGTGATGAGAATATGGCAGAGCTTTCTTTCACTTTGCTATTTTGTCTGATCTGATTATCTTGAATCTAAGATTATGTGCATCATTCTGTTTTCCAAATTAATATGAATTAGGACAATTACACATTTTAAGTTCAATTGCTGTCTTTTTCGAATAACTGCTGTGCATTGTGTGGATCTGTGGACAAATCTGAACTTGAAAAGGTAAACACAGGGAGAATTGGTCAAATCTGCCTGGTGCCCTAACAAATTCAAACCACTGTTAATGACAGACTTGAATAATGTCACAATCTATAACCAAATCCCAAGCTTACTGTATTTACGAATTTATTCTTTAGTAGTGCCTTTTTTTTAAAAAAACAGTGCACTTCATTATACCAGAGCACAACTTTTGATTTTGCTAATAAAGAGACCTCAGTTGCTTTAAAATGTAACCCCAGGATTTCAATAGCAAATTACAAAGAAACCAATGCAAACTTTTTTTCATCCAATAAGGAAAGACAATTAACCAACATTTTAGCTAAGAAGACCTTAGCATATTTGTCATTCAAAAGCTTGTTAGACTGCTTGTTAGTGAAGTTTCTTTATTTGCTTACAGAAATTAAAAGTAAATCACAAAGCAGTGCCTTAATACAATGTTATATTTTGATCGAGTTAATATGCATAGCATGATTATCAAAAGTGCTAAGAGAGTTGCTCATATTACCCTGCCAAACATATTTTTAAGAGATCAAGAAATAATTTTACACAAGACTCTGTTTTTAACAGAACAAGCAATTTTATGCTTCTGTCCCAAAACTCATATCTGCAGACAGTCTGAGTTAATTATGCTGTTTGTGCTATTGGTCTTGTGCCTCACCCATTAAGAGTGATTACCAGTGCCCTGAGAAAACCCTGCATCCAAGATAATATCACATATTTAAATAAAATACATCCATCAGTTTACCTAGTCCACTTGTAAACATAAAACATTATGTTAATGTCCCAGAGATTAATCACACAAGCACAAAAAATGTTGAACAGAGTTCCAGTGCACCTAAAAGTCAGTAGGACGCACAGCCCTCCAGAGTTGTTAGCAGGCAGGTCTGGGAATGTCATTCCTGCTGTAGAGTCTCTCTCCAGCTGAAGCTGTGATTGGGTCCATGTGTGAGGGGAAGGATAGGTGGGTCTACCAGCTGCCACATACCTGTGTCTTGCTCTTCACATGCACATAGTCCCAAATATGGAATCTGGTAGGAGAAAAATGAACACTTTAATATTAGCATAACTTGGGAGGAAAATAGCAGTTTGGCTACAATACACAGTAACCTAGAAAAGATGTCTATTAAAGGCCAGATTTGTCATGATCAAATAATTAGGCAGATCCAAAACCACCAAACAAGCTGCTAAGCAACACCAGAGTCACACCAAATGTTTCTTTTGGAATAATGTGGGCATATTTGATGCATTGTGCATCATGGGCTCTTTTCCAAAATGATGTAGAGTATAGTTTATGTTAGATTACTTTAAAAATGATTATCAAAAGCTACAGATAATATTCTGAAAGAAACAAAGAACCACACCTTCCTGACAACTTGGACAAAATCTTTGGCATTGTGTGGGGTGAGTCCTTGGAGCTGGCGGGTGCAGGCCTCTAGAGATGAAGCATGGGCCACAATGAGAACGTTGTTTCCTATTAACAGAAACACAAGCACACTGAGCACTAGCTTGTAGCACAGCCATAAACTGTTTATGGAAGCACACTTCTTTGCCACTCACCCTTATTTTTGCAGTCTGTCAGGATGTCTTTGGTCACTCTGAAGCTGCGGTTCATGTAACCATCATAGGATTCAGACACGGTTATTTTAGTAATGGGTATATGAGGTCTGTGAATATAGAAATATTTCTTCTGATGATTTGTTTGATTCTGACAGCAGTAGCATGCTATGTAGATATCATAATATTATATAATAAAATAATGATTTGTTTGTACTTGTAGGTTGTGTCAACACTAAGATTGGCTGCAGCAAGGCCTATAGGAGATATCCAAGCAGGTAAGGAATTTCCAGAGACCCATTTTGTCCATTCAAATAACCCCGGCTCCACTCGTATCCTCAACTTCCCTTCCTGCTTCATACCTGTACATGAAAAGGCAGAAAAAGGGGAAAATTAACCCCACTGTGCTTTGGAAAGAGGGTCAAAACAGTTTTCTGCATATAGTCAAATGACTGAACTGAGGTTTTGGTTGTATACCTGAAAATGAGAATTTTCCATTATGTACTACATTTATATGCATTCATGGACAAAATATCATGCATCATTAAAAAAAGGTAACGTAATAATGTATATTGTACTTTAATGTCATCATGACGTGGTCTAACACTGGGCATTCTAAGTCAACATTTTAGATTCCAAGTATTAAGGTAAAACCTATAGTACCACCTTGAAGTTTGTTTGTTTAGTAGTTTTTATCGTCATTTCAGCATCAGTGGCCATACATGACAAGCACATAGTTTCACTGATACACACAAGTTTTTCATCAGTACACAAGATCAACTTTCAAACACAGCCACGGGGCAGTTTTGTATGTCCAGTTCACCTAACATGTATGTCTTTGGACTGTAGGAAGAAACCGGAGTACCCGGAGTAAACCCACGCAGACATGAGGAGGACATGCAGGCTCCACACAGGAAGGACCCAGGCCATGCTGAAGAACAATATTATGGGTTTATCTTCTTGGTGGAGTGATGAATGATTTTTGCATAGTTCCAAAGGTCTTTATTACATTCATTATCACTTTGATTTTATATTTTCAAATGGTTTTAAAATAAATAATAATTTATACCTGTCAGCCTACCAACATTTTTGTTTTTTTATTTTTCTTCCATTTTACTCTTGCCAAGTCCATGGAATTATGCATTTAGTCTACAGCTTCTACAGCTTCTAGTTACATGACAGTTGATGGATTGACTACTTTAAAATGGCTCTAGGTGTGAATGTATGTGTGCATAGTGCACTGCAATGCACCGGTGCCCCATCCAGGGTTCACTTCCACTTCATGCCCATTGTCCCTGGATAGGCTCCAGATCAATTATAACCCTGACGTGGTTACTAAAGATGACAGAAACATTTATTAAAAGGACAAAGCAGAAAATAAAGTGCAAAGTAGACACAAGTAAATAATTTTTTTTGTTTATTTGTTGGTATTTACTTTTTACAACTGGAGTAATGTGCTCTGGATAGAAATCTTTCAGCTGCATTTCAAATGAGTTACAGCTTATTTTGGTAGTTAATCCTGCTAGTAATAAAATCATGGATGCATTTCTCCAGGTCTTGTTGGAACAATAAGTATGTTACTGATTCTAGTTGTATTTTACGACACTAGATGGCTGATTTGGTAAGATCTTAATCTATTACAACACCAAAATTTTGGACTTGGTCTATGGTTTTTAGGGACCATGTGGATTATTTATGAGTTGTCCCTCTTTGCTGCCAAATCGAATATTCTATGTATTTGGAAGTAAAGAAGAACAACACGTGATTCATCTAATTTTTTTATGTTTTTTACACAATAACCCCAAATTCACAGACGACTCTATTGGGAACTAATAATTTGTGAGATAGCAGTATACGAGAATCAAAAATTATCTGCACTCCAGTTATACTAAAACTTCCACTACAAAGCCTGAGAGTAAACGGCAGCATATGGAATGGAAACATATTCAATCGCCGACCAAGAAACAGTTCAAAGGTCAACCATCAGCTGGAAAATTGATTCTTACAGCTTTCTGAGATGCTCAAGGGCCAGTATTTGAACATAATCAGGAAAAAGGTTCAATAATCAACAGTGCTCATTACAGTGAAGCCTAAAATTTGTACAAAACGCAGAGGACTGCTATCCAAGGGCGTTGTGTTGTTGCATGACAATGCACGTCCACACACTGCTACCCATACTGTCGACACTCTCCAAAAATCTCATTTTGAGGTGTTAAAGCATCCTCCCTATAGTCCTGATCTTGCCCAATCGGACTATCACCTGTTTGGTCCCCTGAAAGAAGCCCTACGAGGACGAAGATTCAGTTGAAGAAGTGAAGACAGCGGTGCATTCATGGCTTGCAGCTCATTCTAAAACATTTTTTAATGAAGGAATACGAAAGCTTGTTGACAGATGGACAAAGTGTATGGAAAAGCAGGGAGATTATGTTGAAAAATTATGTTTGTCTTTTCTGAAAATTGATTAAAAT
This sequence comes from Scorpiodoras heckelii, assembly GCA_028566435.1. Taxonomy (NCBI): domain Eukaryota; kingdom Metazoa; phylum Chordata; class Actinopteri; order Siluriformes; family Doradidae; genus Scorpiodoras; species Scorpiodoras heckelii. The sequence continues at coordinate 11,987,259 of JAOVVH010000059.1, read as the reverse complement.
AAATTCTACAGCCAGGGTGCAGATAATTTTTGACTTACCCTCGTATATTTGAATATACTTATCATAACTATGGTAAGTAATGTTGCTGTTATGACTGTTATCATTTTATTTTTTCTCTTCTCACTCAAGCAAGCTCTCTCATTTCTGTTGCTGTCAGTGGCCAATTCTCGTCAAGCATCTCAGCCAAATCTTGAGAATGTCAGAGGGGTGTCCTGTACCATACTGAACTACATACCATCATATTCTTTTGCATCACAGTGTGTTAAAGCAAATCAAGTCAGATTGCTTTAGTAGTTGCTTTGTATGTATGTTTAATGTACCGGATAGTTCACAATACATCAAGATGTGTATTGCATCAGCATCAGTGATGGAGATGCACATCCCTATTGTGCTAAAAATAGACTATAACGTTTTTTATAACACTGTACACTATGTCACAGTAATGCATAGCAATTACTAATTAAACAAATACCTCTAAGAATCTCGTGGGCTGTTTGGACACAGCGGAGACTGGGTGAGCAGTACACAAAGTCAATCGTAGTATTATTCTCCAGTAATGCCTCACCTGCAACACACATTCAGACACTCAAAGTTTCTCTGGCCTGTTTAGTTAAAAAAACTGTAGCGCAAAAAGTTCCCACATACCCACAGTCCTGGCCTGTATTGCTCCAAACACTGTAATAGGAGAATCCATGTCATAATTTTGGTTTCCACCCCAAGCAGGCAAAAAAGGGGGCATGTTCAGGTTACTTCGCACATATCTGCCTGCAGAATGAACAAATTAGACTGAAGTCACTCTTTATCTATGTGTATGTGTGAGAGAGACTGAGTTTGTGTTACTGGTATTGGTCACACTACCTTTGGCATCTGAGCACTGTGAGAGCCAGTGTTTCCCAAACACCACATCCATCCTCTCTCCATGACGACATACAAACAGGGTTCTCTTCGGGGACTGAGAGTGACTGTTAACTCTGAGTACCTGTACCAACACAAAGCTTCCTGCTGTCAAACTACACATCTTCACATTATTATTTATTCAGCTCAGGGTAAGAATCCTCTGTGAGCTTCTTTAATCTAACATGTATTTGAGAATACTATCTTTGGCTTTTGAAGAAATGTTAAAGTATATCTGTGTATGTACTTGTACAATGCATGTAACACAATTATCCTGTTATCTAATAGCAAGTGATAGTCAATATAAAATGGCACCTGCATAGGTTGGCAGACCACATTCATAATAGATGAGTCTCCAGCTTTTGAGTTATCTAGGCACTGAATGCTGAGCAGCCCATCCAGTGGTCTGCTCTCTTTGTTGATTTTTTCTGAAGGAAAGGCACTGAAGAAAGATTGGGACCTGTGTATAATGAACAAGAGTAACCTTCTTCTGATGCTTAAACCTGTGACAATACTACAAAATGACAGATTTCAGTTTCAATAGAATTTCTGCATATATTCTCACCACATCCACATGTATGTCTGTCCAAAAAAAAACATGCCACTAGGTGGACTGGCTACAATAAACTTCCCCTACGTGTGTATGAGTATGTGAATAATAATAATAATAATAATAATAATAATAATAATAATAATAATAATAATACATTTTATTTATAATGCACTTTACATTTGAAGCAAATCTCAAAGTGCTACAAGATAGAAGCATCACTACAAGAGATGGAAAAACTAATATAAAACCTCTTTAAAAAAAGTAGTAGCAATCAACAGGTTAATTAAAAGTTCTGCTAAAAAGAAATGTTTTGAGTCCTTATTTGTGTGTGTATGTGTGTGTGTGTGTGTGTGTGTGTGTGTGTGTGTGTGTGTGTGTGTGTGTGTGTGTGTGTGT
>JAOVVH010000059.1:11944308-11963628 GCA_028566435.1 Scorpiodoras heckelii | reverse complement strand
ACCACATCAGTGTCACTGCAGTGCTGAGAATGATCCACCACCCAAATAGTACCTGATCTGTGGGGGTCCTGACCATTTGAGAACAGAGTAAAGGGGACTAAGATTATGTAGAGAAAAAGATGGACTACAGTCTGTAATTGTAGAACTACAAAGTTAATCTATATGGTAAGTAGAACTGAGAAAATGGACAATGACTGTAGAGAAAAGGAGGTGGTCATAATGTTATGCCTGATCGGTGTATATTAGCATCGTTTTAAGTCAGTATTATAATTAAATAACTAAAGTCATAGTTTAGGTAAAACAGGCTATTTCTGGAAGAAAAAGAACATTCAGGTACACAGTTGCACTGAGAATTTTATGTACAATCATGGATATCAATGTCATGGTAACATTGGGCTTTCAATGATTTCTTTGAACTCTTCTTTCTTTTTTTTTGGGGGTGGCAGGCTCTGAAATCAACACAGGGTCAAAAATAGACATACTAGCACACCTAATATTTGGTTAAATGTCCCTTAGCAAGCTGCACCTTGACCAGTAGCCATCCGCAAGCTTCTATAAGAAACCTGGTTGGATATTTAACCACTCTTCCTGGCATGGACCCAAGTTTTAAGTCCAAGGAGCTCAGTGCAGATCTGAGAAAGATGATCATAGATTTACACAAGTCAGGAATGTATCTTGGAGCCATTTTTAAACAAGTGCAAAATCCAAGATCATCGGTTTGCCACTAATGGAACTGGTACCTTGCACAAAGTGTATGGAATAATGAAGAAGGAAGACCACATCAAATTATTCAGCATAATCTCAAACCATCAGCAAGGCAGCTGAAACTTGGACACAACGGGGTGTTTCAACAGGACAATGACCACAGACATATCAGAGCTAGTTGTGTAATGGATAAAGAAGGCTAGCATTAAGCTTTTGAAATGGCTTTCCCAAAGTCCTGACCACAACCTCTCAAATATTATGTGGACTGTGCTTAAAAGTCAGGTCCATGCCAGGAAACAAATTTAACTCTCCCAATTCTGCCAAGAAGAGTGATCAAATATCCAACCAGAATTCTGCCAGAAGCTTGTTGAAGGCTACTGGTCAAGGTGCAACTTGCTACGGGACATTTATCCAAACAGGTGTGCTGTATGCATAATTATGACCCTGTGCTAATTTCAGAAAATCCCAGGAAACCCAGACACTCAGCCCCAAAAATAATCCAACTTGGGCACTAAATTCTTATTTTTTTCTATTGTATGCTATACACACATCCTGCCCCAGAAAAAGAACAGCTCAAAGGAATCACTAAAAGCCCAATACTGCCATGACATTCATGTCCATGATGAGGATATGTAAACTTCTATCTGCAACTGTATATAGTAAATATGGTAAAATAATAATAAAGTTTACCAATCGGTCAGGATCCAGACACAGTCCCACTACAGCACCACCGCTGCCAGGTAATTTTACAGCAGAGCCAAACTGTATGCACATACAAAAGACAAGAGAGGTGCCATTTCCATGCATTATGTAATATGACATGTCTACAGGGAGATGGAGTTTTGTATCATTTACCTATAATTAAATTCTAGCTGAGGATATGGATTCAAGGATTTTTATTGTCAATTTTCACTATATATCTACGACATATAGGAGAATCGAAATACCATTTCTCTCTCACCTTATACATAAACCTACAGTACAAATTAAGCATTGTGCAAAAAGAGAGAGCAATATAGTACTATAGAATGGAGAAGATGCTTGTGGGGGACTATAATATTCAATGAGCAAAATGTATTAGTGCAAATACAATAGGATCACCATAACGGAGGAGGTGCATAGTAAAGCAGCTTACGAAGATAAATAGTGCAATTTGATCAATAGCAGCAAAAAGTTTGTGGTGTGATGTACGAAAAACCGAGGTAGAGTTCTGGTGTAGATGCGATATAAAGTGCAAAATAACCGAGTTAAAAGGTTCTTGTGTAAGCGAATAAGTTCCAGTCCATTTTCTTGTGTAAATGTGGTATAATGTGCAAAATCTGAGTTAAAAGTGTTGGTGTAAATGAATGTGTTATAGTCCAGAAGCAGGGGGTAGGTAGTGTATATGCAGTGTACTTGCCTAAAATATACTTCTTTAATACTTATCACATCACATTACACATATTTGGAATTCTAACCATTTAATATCGTGACAGTGTATTTAAAGACTTTACACAACCTATGAAAATCTACATCTCTGCTATGCTTTACCTGTCTCGCCATTTGTACCATTCTGAGATTTCCTGTGCCCAAACAGGCGTCAGTGTAAACAGACCTGCAGATAAAAAAAAAAGACACTTGAATTTGTAGTTCAGGATGGACATCATACCACATCATGAGTAAGAATGGCTAGATAGAAGTGTGCAGGATATTACCGCCTTAGTTCAAAGTTTTCATCCATAAGCTGGGCCAGTCTAGTCCAGTCCTTAGAATCAAAGGCTTCCCTGCATGAAGAAAAGAAAGCATCTAGTTACAGCAATTTGTTCCCTCACTAGTAAGCAATAAATCCTTCATTCATTTTCAGTAACCACCTTATTCTGATCTATGGCCTATTCCAAAAGCACTGTGTGCAAGCCAGGAATACTCCCTGGACATCTGTCTATCACAGGATATTATTTAGGGCTGTCTCAGAGGTACCAGGGCTTGGGAAGGCACTGCATTGACTATACATCAGCAAGAATTATAGCAATGGAGACTGCATGTGAAATAGATGCTTAGAGAAAAATCCTCTCATAAAATTGTTTTGAAGCAGATCAGAAAGCACTAGAGCAGGGGTGTCAAACTAAATCCACAAAGGGCTGGTGTGGGTGCAGGTTTTACCAATGAGAAGCCGCACCTCATTCCACCTGTTTTTAATCAATGGATCTAATCAATGGATCTTGACTTTCAGTAGGGTGTGGATTCTGCTGGGCTGGAAAGAACCCAGTGCCTGCACCCACACTGGCCCTTTGTGGATTTAGTTTGACATCCATGCACTAAAGTTACATTGACAGAAGACAAATAAAAAGAAAGAGAAGTGTGTTCATTTTGCAAAAGCCATGTAGAGTCTATAACGATCGGAGAGAGAAACAATGACACTTTACTGTGTTCCCACAGCCACACTCCAAAATCAAGTGGAAAGCCTTCCTAGAAGAGTGGAGATTATTATAACAACAAAGGGCTGTTTGTCACATTTCAGTGTTTCCAATCAGCAGACTACTTGTAGTATTAGACAAAGATGGCCCAAGTAGTCACAAAATGTTGTTTTTAAATGATGGTTTCATTTATTGAAGGAAAAATGCTGTTCAGCCCGAACTGGATCTATGCGGGGAAAAAAGGTAATTTGACTATTGGGTTCAATTTCACTAGCAAAAAACCCAGACACGATTACTGCCAGACTTGTTGAATTTAAACATCACATAAACAGAGCCTCCGACAACATGAAGCAGGTTAGAAAGTCTCAAAAAAAGCACATGATGCTAGGTTATAAAGAGGTTCGAATACAGATGTGAAACAAAGTCACTGAAATCTACCAGATTGGAAAACTGTTACAAATACAAAGCCATTGCTAAGGCTCTGGGACTCCAGTGGACCACCGTGAGAGCCATTATACACAAATAGAGAAAAATCAGAACTGTGGTGAGCCTTCCCAGGAATGGCCAACTTGCCAAAATTTCACCATGAGCACATCGACAACTCATCCAGGAGGTCACAAAAGAACCCAGATGAACATCTGAAAAACTTCAGGCCTCATTTGCCTCAGTTAAGTTCAGTGAACCGGCTTCCACAATAAGAAAAACACTGGGCAAAAATGGCATCTATGGGAGCGGTGCAAGGCGCAAACCACTGCTGACCTAAAACAACACAAACACTCATCTTGCTTGTTGGTATTTTTTGTCCCTCCCCAATTTTTTGTTCCTCTCTTTCTCCTTCATTAGGTCCAATTAAGAGCCTCTCTGCTCCACCTGACAGTTGGATGAATGGGAATGAAGAGACTTGGGAAGGGGTGGAGCCATCTGTCTTTAAGTAGCTGGACCTTCACACCCAACGGTGGTGCAGAGCTTGCACTATTGTCAGCCTTGATGCTTCTGTTGGTGGTTTTAGCTTGTAGTTCGCATTATTCTTTTTAATAGCTTTGTTAGCTCTGCAAGCACTGATTTTAGCTTTGCTATTCTGTTAATTGTACTGCTACGGTATGCTAAAAGCCATTGTGGCTTGATTACTGCTTTAAGTTTGCTCATCCTTATTTCTGTTAGTTCACCTGGTTTGAGAACAGGGAAGCAGGTGCATGCACATACATTGCAACACATAGGATTAGTCCTCTGTACACTAGATAAGCAAGTGGGTATGATTGTACTTCTTGGTTAGATTAGACCGGTGTAGCCAGTGAGCTTCTTTTAATATTATTTGTTAGAAGTTAAGAAGATGATTAATAATAACATTGCAGCATATTTCTTTTCCCTTGGTTAATTTCTTTCTATTTACCTTTTTACATGGGTGATGAGGGTTTTGAATAAATCTTTACCTTCAATAAATGAAATTAAAATTATATAAAAGTTGCATTTTGCTTTCACTCGTGCTGTCTTATCTTTATAGTAAAATTATTTGGATGATCAGAAACATCACACCTAGGACCAGTGCATCTACTTCTTTTTTTGGTGGTGGGTGGAAACAGGAAAACCCAGAGGAAACCACACTTACATGGTTGGTTATGCCGCAGCACTAATAAAAGAGTGTGATGAATAACACGATCTTAAGTAATGGTCCAAATGTAGACAGTTAAGTGAGCAGTGCTTCAACAAACCGGGCGTTGTCGGTGAGCATAGCAAAGCGTTTCATAGCTTCTACCACTTCAGGGTCACCTAATCAAAGACAAAAGGGCGTCATTAGAGATGAGCAGAACTACACTAAAATCACAAGAGATCATATTCATGTTCACTCTGGGTCCTTACCCTTCAGCCAGCGCTCTCTAACGTTGCTGTGAATGCGGCCAGAGTCACTTGGATCCCCCAAGTAAGCTAACCAAAACGTGGGAAGATTGCTCATGTCCATAGAGATGTACTCCCCTAAACAAATATACAGATATTGGCAAGCTATAGATGAATGGAGTCCAAGATTGAGTATAATGCACACAAGACTTCATTATGGGACTAAGTAAAAAATACTAAGCTTCCTAAATCCAAAATATTTGCACTGCATCTGGAGTGCTTTGTCTGTTACAGTGTCTGTGCACACTAAAAGTCGGTAACCTGTGAAACTTATTTTGGTAGTCTCAAATTCTTGAGAGAAATTTTGGGTTCCTAATATGCTGAAAAATCAATGGGTGGCTGGTTGAGAGATGAAAGAAGGAAAGACTGTTTTTATTTAAGCATGCTTGCTTAAATACATTTTTTCATATATTTTTCATATACACTCAAGTACCAGAAAAACTATACAAAATACATAGCCACGTCACCTATGCACATCACTGGTTGCGTCCGCTAGTGCGTATATAAAGCGATAGACCTCTATGGAAGCTTCTAGAGCCGTTTCCACCATGAGAATTGCAAGTTATCATGAATTTGCAATTTTCAGTGCGGTTTAATACTTGGATGTACTTCGGCATTAGAAGCAAAGATTGGATTTTCCTGTATGAGCATTGTGCAATGTTCCCTCCAAGATCCAGTGGGGGACCTACCAGTTTTTCTGGTACTTCAGTTCATTTCCTTGTGAATTCTGGTCAGGTATAAAAATAATTACGTATGTAGTGTATTTAGTAAACAGCAGTAAGACTCTTTCATTCATCTTTATTTGAGTGAATTAAAATACACGCATTCATGTTCAGTAATGGTAGTGTTAGAACCAGAGCTTATTCCAGGAACACTCAAGGCAAGGTGAGAACAAAATCTGGATGGGATGAGAGTTCATCGCTTACACCTAGGGGCAATTTAGCACAGCCAATCCACAATACTGCATACTGTCCTGAGTAAAAACATATTTCCAACTGGTATTACCGAGTAGCAAACTATACAGTATACTGCCAAACCATAACAGTTTCCAAAGTGATATATAATCTCAATAAAGCTGTGATCATTGAAAAAAAAACCCAATAAGCTATACAAAGAAATTGTCTTTCAAAATCAGTACCGTAACCTTGCTTGTCCATGAGCTGCTTGCTGAAGTCCATGTACACCAAGCCCTCATACACCTGCAACAGCATCATGAAACGATAGTGTAAGAAAAGTGGATGCCATTAAAAGAAATCCTGAGTGATGCAAGACTAACCTGTACCACTCTGTCCTGCAACCCGGCCGTGATAAAGAGCTCGTCCGTCTCCACGTTGAGTATAAAGTTGGCTCGGATTGGTTTAGGAAGATCCTAACAATAGAGGTTCCAATAATATTTTTCCTATCACATCTGAATAAAATTAAGACTAAAGACTTGTAATAAAAAATAGTAAACTTACATCTTCAGTGAGGTTATAAAATTTCATCAGGCACTTCAAGGTAGCAGACACAATTGCACTTTACATAAAACATAACCAATAAGAATGTCAGTAAAATTACGGGCCCTAAATTAAGTGTACAAGCAACACACCAAGTTTTATTACAAATCATTATGAATATATTACGATTGCGGTTTGTTCATCAATGCAAACTTTCATTGCAATGTACATACATGGATTGTATTTGATTATTTTTGCTTAAATAACCAAAAATCAAAAGTCAAACAAAAACCTGTTTATATCCTTGGTGAAGAATACTCACCTACTTCCAGCGAGGCCCTGGAAAATATGCATAACGTGAATTTCAGTTTCGGAGCAAGCTACAAATACAGTAAAAGATCTGCAGGACGATTTGAACTCACCACCTGCCGAGGAATGTTGGTGTCGTACTTCAGAGTGAAATTCTGCTTGGTAAGAGCAATGCTGTCCAGATAATAATAATAATATTAAGATATCAGTTATATTTGTTCTTTATTTATTTTAAGAATTTCTTTAACATACTTTAGATTACTTGATAAAACTTTTTAGCACAACATCAAACAAAGAAATTCTACAAAAAAATAGATCTTACATTCATTTGTTATATAACCCATGAAATATAACCCATGAGCCAACCCCTTTAATTGAGAACAGAACAGCATTTGGATGCTTAAATTATTCCAATGCACTAACTGGAACATGCCCATAAACAATGTTCTCATCTACATCAGCTCATCTGCGAAACTAATTTACTGCACGTTTGCTCTAAATTGCCTTAGGACCAGTCATTTAAAGTTTAAGGATTCCCTAATCTATGCATGTCACAGGTTGCGTCCACCAGTGCGTATATAAAGTGATAGACATCTATGGAAGCTTCTAGAGTTGTTTCAAGGGCATACCTTGACTACAAGAATTCCCGCAAATCCTTGAACTTACGACAGCAGTGTGGCTATAAAAGGACTCTGGATGAATGTGACCAGCGTCAGCTGGCAAGTATTGTTTCACACTATATGTGTGCAACACTGCCTCAAGTAACATCAGAATTCAATGCCGGGGCTTCAACAAACATCCAAGTATATATCAATTTTGCCAAATATTAACTGGTGTACCAGTTTTTCTGGTACTTCAGTGTATACTCCAACAGGAAAATGTTTTGTTTCGTTCATGTACATGTTGGGGTCTTGGGAAATAAAATAGCAGACATACTTGCAAAAAGGAGTTAAAACAAGGAAAGTGGGCATTAAAGTGCAAATTGGAGAGGGTGAGCTAATTCAATCATTTTTATAGAATATATAAAGTACAACATTGAACACAACAGGCTGACTGATTAAAACAAGGAAAGACTTATTAGAGTAGTGGAAACGTTGGCATAAGGTGACGGGTGTTCATGGCAGTAATGGGCCTTGTTTAGTTTTGGATTTGCTAATAGGCTCTAAGATAAATGGATGTGTTGTGGACACTTTGTTCTATCCAGCAGGAGTCCCACACAAATCCTGGAGGAGCCGTACACACAGAGTCAGCTGAAGTGGGCAGTCATCTGAGTATTACGGCATGTAATAACCCTAATACAAACATTTTGCTTTGCAAAATACACTAAATAACCTGACATCCAGATGTCAAGTCATGATCAGATTCATCAGCCGTATAGCATAAAAACAAACACAAGGATAGAGAAGTAGTTTAAAATTGGTTGCAGAGATGACTGAGTGAAAGTAAGTTCTGTGAAAAGGTCTTGCGTTTTCTGTTTCAGTACAGGCACACCCCGAAAGGCCAATAGGATCATTAAAAGTAGAGAGAGAAAAACACGCATTTCTTCTGGGATCAGTAAGTAATACCAGATGTAACGAAGCCATTCAGAGACCATTCGATACAAGATCAATGAGCCTTGTTTGCTGCGCTTTTACTTACAGTGGTGTCAGTCAGATTCACTTATGTGATCATGAACTCAGAGGTGTACAGACATTTTGGAGGCAAACTCGCAGAAGTATGCAAACGAATTGCTCAAATGACAGTAGTGGATCTTTCAGCAACGTAACGCACAGAAACACACCAGCTGCCTTTTTAAGAATACACTGCCAAAAAAGAAAATTACAGTCTCTAAATGTTTTTTTCAGAACCCAGACTTAAACTCTATAAACCCCCCCAGGGAATGCAATGGACAGGGAAATGACAGATCAACTTTCCAGTGTGTATGAATTGAAGTCTTTGGAAGAATATTTCTGTTACAGAAACTGGTCAATTGCATGCCCATATAATGTGAATGTCAGTATTGCAAAGCAAACGATTGTTTTGTAAGTTACAACCTAAAAATCTATTGTACTACAATATGTAGACCGATCAGGCATAACATTATGACAACCTCCGTTTCTCTACATGCATTGTCCATTTTCCGCAGTTCCACTTACAACTATAATTACACCCTGTAGTCCATCTGTTTCTGTCCATTCTCACATGTTGGACATACATGTTAGTCCCCTTTAGTCTGCTGTCCAGTGGTCAGGACCCCCAAAGGACCAGAACAGATCAGGTACTCTTGTGGTGGTGAATCATTCATTGACGTGGTGATGGTGTGTTAGTGTGTCTTGTGCTAGTATGAGTGGATCAGACACAACAGTGCTGCTCCGGTCATAATGCCATGCCTGATCGGTGTATGTATTTAAAATAAACGTGTGGTCTGGGTAAGTCTACACATACATTTTAATCTCTCTGTCAGTAAGCAATCCTGTTTTTTTAATTACCCCCACTCCATTTTGAGATGTGTGACATGAAGTGTCTTACCCTTGATTTGAGCAGAACTGATAAAACTTCTTACAGGTGGCCTGTAACAGTCTCAGACCTCCCAAATACCTGGCCAGAGGAAATGTGAGCCAGTGTTGTTTCACAATCGTTTCATACAGGATATATTGTCTGTACACAGAGTAAACAGAGACAGGAAGTATTACTGAAAAAAAAGAACAAACCCTTCTTTGTGGCTGATGCGAAACAGATCCTGTAGGCTGCCGAACTCAGTGGGATCATTCAATGGATGAGGAAGGAGGACCTAAATGAACACAAAAAAGTTAGAGGAGTTAAAAAGAACTCAGACCATGTCTGTTACTTAGGATTAATAAGGTTTCATGTTTTTTTCCTACCAGAGACTGGCTTTCTATTAGAGTCACTTCGGCCCAGAAATTAGAGATGGTCATAGCAATGGTTTTACCATTGAAGCCATCAGAGGGATTTCCTATCAGCCCTACCCTATGGAAGAGCAAACAGTAATAAAGAAGGACTCGAACGATTATAAGCTAAAATGTATTCACTGTGATGTGTGCATTATCCCCAACCTGGCATAAGACCGGAACATGACAGGTTTGGCTGGAAGCTCTTGCTGTTTAGCCGAGTAGTGTGCAAGCCATTTTGTGTAGTCAGACAGACCCTTTAATATAAGGCATAAAACTCAACAACTGCCTATTTGGATTCATCTGATTATGATGGCATGTATTACCACTAATACAAACATTTTACTATACGTTTTATTCAGGCTCTCACCACTTGTCCAATTAACTGGAACCCTGTGGGTAGCTTCATTCCATGCACAGGCAATTGTTCATCATTTATAAGCCATTCCTAAGAACCAGGACATGAACAAAATAAGCAGTGTCAGCTGCAAGTAATTTCACAAAGTTGGTAAACTCTCAAATAGTAATGTAATGTCTGGAATAGCTGCGTTTCTCCTGTTCTCAGCACACTGAATTAGTTTTGTTTTGTTATTTTTGCTTAAAAAAGAACTGAAGCAGTGCACTGACCCACAACCTGCCAAACGTCCTGTATTCCACATCCGGCTGCTTAAGCAGGAAGTCTGAGAGGTGTGATAGCGTCTCTTTGCGGAGGCAGTAGAAGACCACACTGGCTAGACGAGATGCCGTGACGCCCTCCTCTGGTTTCTCAAGGAAACGCTTGATCCTAAAAGACAGAAAGCTAAATAAGCTTATGATCCAGCTACAATGTACAAGACGTGCAAGATACATATCTGCCTGCATATACAGACCCAGAACCACTGTACCTCCTACACTGCAATTACTTAATACATACTACTAAAGCTGATCACTATGTGAAACTGTGCTTTAGTCCTAAATTTGTATAAAAGTTGTCTATAATATTATATTTCATATTTCAATACACTATTATACAATACAATATTATATTATATATTTCAAGTACCATAAAAACTGGTATACCAGTTCATACTTGGTAAGTTCCCCACAGGATCTTGGAGGGAACGTGGCACAGTCCTCACTCCGATGTTTTTTGGGGCTCCAGCAAAAATTTAGATCCTACTCGCGTGAAACGATTCTTTCCAGCCGACGCTGGTCACGTTCACCCAGAGTCTTTTTACGGTCACACTGCTGTCATAAGTTTGAGGTTTTGCCAGAATTCTTGTAGTCACGGTACACCCTTGAAATGCTCTTACGTGAAAATCCAAACATTGCTTCTACCTCCAAAATGCTATGACCCATGTCACGAGCTCCAACTATTATACTACGTTGAAAACCGGAAAATCATGATAACTTGCCATTCTCACGGTTGGAAAACGATCCAGAGGCTTCCATAGATGTCTATCGCTTTTTATACGAACTGGCGGAAACAACCAGTGCTATGTATTTTGCATAGGCTCCAGTAACAGTTTTTCTGGTACTTCAGTGTGTATTTCATATTTCATTACATAAGAGACTTAAGTACAGGATGCACAGTTACCTGATTAATGTTAACCAAAATGTCTAGTGTAACATTTCATAGCTTCTTATGAACATTTAAGACGGTTTCCTTAAACACTGCATGGATACTACTTTTTTGGATTGTAAATGGTTATAGAGCAACCCTTACCTATGAGAATCTGGACATACTTCTACAATGCCTCTGGTGTAACATTTCTCCCCTTCTTCTAGTTCATAATATATAACCAATTCTCCAGACTGAAGAACGAAACACAAACATGATTAACTGGGCCACTCGGCTGTGAAGCAGTCCCTACATGCTGTTTTAAAACATTAAAGATTTACATATTGCACGTGTAACTAAATTTAAAAAAAAAAACAAACGTTAATAACATTATTGTTCATTTGTTAAAGTTTGGTTTTGCAGGAGTCACAATATTACACAGATCAGCCGTAATATTAAAAACACTGACAGGTGAAGTGAATATCATTGATTCTCTCACTACAATGAGATAACACAACCAGATCTGTCAAGGAGTGGGATATATTAGGCAGTGGATAACAAAGTTGATGTGTTTAAAGTGAGAAAAATGGGCAAGTGTAAGGAACTGAGCAAATCTGACAATGGCCAAATTGTGATGGCTATACAGCTGGGTCAGAGCATCTCCAAAACTGCAGGTCTTGTGGGGTGTTCCCGGTATGCAGTGGTTAGTACCTACCAAAATTGGTTCAAGAAAGTGCAACAAGTGAACCGGTGACATTGCCATGGGCAGCCAAGGCTCACTGATGCGCATGGGGATTGAAGGCTAGTCTGTCTGGTCCTATCCCACAGAAGAGCTACTGAATCAAAAATTGCTGAGAAAATTTAATGCTGGTTATGATAGAAAGGGGTCAGAACACACAGTGTATCACAGTTTGCTGCGTATGGGGCTGCTCAGCTAAAGATCACTCAGAGTGCCCATGGTGAACCCTGTACACCACCAAAGGCACCTACAATAAGCACATGATAATCAGAACTAGGAGCAATGGAAGAAGGTGGCCTGGTCTGATGAATCATGTTTTCTTTTTCATTATGTGGATGGTCGGGTACTTGTATGTCGATTTCCTTGGGAAGAGATGGCACCAGGATGCACTATTGGAAGAAGGCAAGCTGGTGGAGGAAATGTGTTGCTCTGGGCAATGTTCTGCTGGAGAAACTAGGGTCCTGGAATTCATGTGGATGTTAGTTTGACACGTACCACCTACCTAAGCATTGTTTCAGACCAAGTACTCCCCTTCATGGCAACGGTATTCCTTAATGTCAGTGGCCTCTATCAGCAGCATAAAACTGCAAAGATTGTTCAGGAATCGATTGAGAAATATGACAAAGGGTTCAAGGTGTTGACTAGGCTTCCAAATTCCCCAGATCTCAATCCAATCAAACATCTGTACAATGTACTGGACGAACAAATCCAATCCATGGGGGCTCCACCTTGAAACTTACAAGATTTAAAGGATCTGCTGTTAATGTCTTAGTGCCAGATACCACAGCACAGCTTCAGAGCTCTCAGAGTCTACACCTTGACGGGTCAGAGCTGTTTTGGCTGCACAGGGGGACCTACGCAATATTAGGAGGTGGTTTTAATGTTACGCCTGATCGGGGTATATTAATACTTTGTCATGATATAAGAATTTGCCATGCCTATACAAAAACTGTATGTGAATATTCGCTGGCATGCATGGCAACACTGCTATTTCACATACTTAGCACAAACAGCAGATGGCCTTACCTTGGATCTAAAAAAGCGAATAACTTGAGCAATGTCAAAGTTCTGGTCCGAACAAAGCATGTCTCCTGCAATCTAGAGGCAAAGAAATACACCATTAAAAGCACAACAAGCCTTGCAAAATGAAAGGAAAGGTTCATGACATACCACCATGATGTCATCTTGAATATGACGGCTTCGGATGGCCAGCTCCAAATCAGCAACGGCCCCGAGCCGATCCTCCAAACTGGTGCTCCCATCATTTACCAAATTCTCCACTGGGAAGTCATTGGCAGTTGCCCAACGCTCATAATGTTTGAATCTACAACCATGAGTCTTTTGTGAAAACTCCCTCAATATTACAGCCAATGAATATATGAATACAGCCATTACTATGAAAAATTAATAATGCCACCGACATTTAACACCAGGACGATGATAAAAATCTAAAAGTGTACTCACTTATCTGCATTGGTGACTAAATAGACTTCACTGAAGAGCTGTCGCCTATAAAGGACAAGATAGATTTAATGGGGCTGGTTGAAAGATATCCTTTCCAAACAATAACAGTTATATTTAAGGCAACTTACGTGTTGACTGTTTCCCACCAGAAGTCTAGGATTTTCTTCCCCCCAACACCAGGTAGCAATGCTTTTGGCACCCCAGCTAGATGTGTGTACAAGCCTGTCACATCATTCTGTCATAAAGAGAAAAATGGGAAACAGGATCATACATTGCCTATTGACTTAGGGCCCACTCAAACCCATTATCAGCTTAAGGGAAATTTGTTAGGTGAGTTTTTGAGAGACAGAGGGATCAAGTCAACATAACTCAGGAGCAGAAATTTTTCATAAGGTAATCCGTCGTGTTTTCAGTTTTAAAACCAGCAAAACACGGCAGACAAACCTGCTTATATATGTAAAGCATGATAAATAGTATAAGACCAAAACACTGAAGTACCAGAAAACTGGAACTGGAGCCTATGTACAATGCATAGCAATGTCACCTATGCACATCATTGGTTGCGTCCGCCATTGCGTATATAAAGCGACAGATGGAAGCTATGGAAGCTTCTGGAGCTGTTTCTGCTGTGAGAATGGCAAGTTAACAAGATTTTGTGATTTTCAATGCGGTTTAATAGTTGGAGCTCGTAAGATGGGTCATAGCATTACGGACGTAGAAGCAAAGTTTGGATTTTCACGTATGAGCATTTCAAGGGTGTACTGTGACTTATGACAGCAACGTGGCCATAAAAAGACCAGTGTTGGCTAGCAAGAATTGGTTCACGTGATAGGCGTGCAACACCGCCTCAAATAACATCAGAATTCAATCCTGGGGCCTGAACAAACATCAGCGTGAGGACTGTGCAACGTTCCCTCCAAGATCCTGTGGGGGACCTACCAAGTATTAACTGTTTTTTTTTACATTTTATTTGTTACATTTTGTAAATTGGGAGCCTGATACACCAATACAGCTTTTGAATGACAAAATGTACTTCTAACTACTACTGTACAATAAGTAATACCACACCTGATACAGTTTGTGCAGATGTTCTGCATATACCCCAGAGCAGCATATTTGTGGACTTTGCAGTGGAGATTAAGCTACCTCGACCTCTTGATTCTCAGACTGCACTATATTACATCATTATGCCTATTGCATGACTCAAATCCCTGACATCATCAATCCGAGTCTAATACAAATGTGGACACTAAGAGCAGGCTGCATGGCCATAAAACCCTTTCTACAATCCATAGTGG
This sequence comes from Scorpiodoras heckelii, assembly GCA_028566435.1. NCBI lineage: Eukaryota > Metazoa > Chordata > Actinopteri > Siluriformes > Doradidae > Scorpiodoras > Scorpiodoras heckelii. Next base: position 11,948,963 of record JAOVVH010000059.1, on the reverse strand, counting down.
TCCAGAGCGCTGTACGCTAGCACTGCCTCCTCACAGATCCAGGGTTCCTGGTTCGATTCTGGTATTCAGATTTTTTTTTTCTTCGAGGAGTTTTACACGTTCTCCCTCTATCCATATGGTTTCTTCTAGGTTCTCCAGTTTCATCCAACCTCAATCAAAACAGCCCTTCGACAAACTGGTGTATTCCCACCTCTTCAAGTGTTCCCAGGACATAATCTGAATCCACAGTGAGGCTGACCAGGATAAAGCAGTTACTGAAGATGAATAAATGAGTATACAGATTGCAGCCTGCATGGAATATCCAACACTTATGGGAAGCAATGCAAAGCAGTCAAATCTTCAACAATGGGTGAAATGTGGACAGTTATAAAGAATAATTTGTCCAAGTGCATTTACAGATGAAGGTTCACTGACCCTCCCAGCCTCCTTCTCTTCTCTCTCTCTCTCTCTCTCTCTGTGTATGTGTGTGTGTGTGTGTGTGTGTGTGTGTGTGTAAAGCACACATACTCCTACATCAGATTTTATCAGATTTTTCCACGTCATCTGTTCCACCAGGTAACTGTTCCTTACTCCTAAGTTACTTTTTGGAAACGTGACCAGAACAAACCACATGCCACGAAACGTTGAACACTGATATGAAAAAGTCTGTAGTTCTGTACCTTAATCTGCATCTCTAAAACAGTGCCATGACCTGCAACAAGTAAAATGCAAATCATTATAAAAGCGTGTTATAATTGACTGTTAAGACAGTTTGCAAGATGATCAGAAAGAGTCCATAGTTCAGTTCAGTTCAGTTGTTCAGTAACAACCCGGAAGTGGGCGTGTCATTACGTTTCTTAAAGCTGCAACGTCCAAAAAAATATTTTTCTAACTGACCGTGCAGTTAAGCAGTGATTCTCGAAAAGGTTTTTAATTTATTACAGGGGTGGAAATCGCATCTACCACTAAGTTATTATAGTTGCTCAGATGTCCCCAAACATCCTGTAATAATCCCTATGTCCTGTATTCATGCATAGAATACACTGTTACCTAAATGTAACCCAGTCCCAGATCATTAGATCACTAAGGCCATGTTGTACAGCTTGAAGTCTGGGTGAAATGCAGCTAATCAAGTCTCATTCATTTTATATTTACTTTACAGCAGGTGTTCTCAAACCTTTTGCAGCCAGAGACCCATTAACTGTAAATACACACTCACGCACACCGACGGGCAATTTAGAGTGACCGATCAACCTAACATGCATGTCTTTGGACTGTTGGAGGAAACCGGAGTACCCGGAGGAAACCCAGACAAACACGGGGAGAACATGCAAACTCCACACAGAACGGTCCGGACCGGGAATCGAACCCGGATCGTCTTGTTGTGAGGCGAGAGTGCTAACCGATACACCACCGTGCCGCCACCTGCTAATATGATCCATCTAATATTCAAATACTAGGCTTATCATGTAAATGTGTACAATAATATTTTGGCTATTTATAGGAGCCATGGAGCGTCTTGTACCTGAAATCTCCACCAAAAAGGACACACCAGGTCCAAGTTCATTATAGCTATTAAATTTGCTCCTAACGCAGTGGTGTCCAGTCTTATCCAAGAAGGGCTGGTGTGGATGCAGGCTTTCTTTCCAACCAAGCAGATGCCAGACACTACTGAAAGACAAGCTTTATGGATTAGATTCAGGTGGAATGAGGTGAGGCTCTTGCTCGACTTGAAGGAAAACCTGCACCCGCATCGGCCCTTTGACGATAAGATCGGACACCCCTGCTCTACACCTCTACAGCCGGTACTAGCTATCAGAGCAGAAGAAAACATTTCATTGGGTGCAGCTTCAGCCCTCAGAGAAATCCTTGAAGATTTATGTAGCTGGTGTATTACTATGAAAACAACTGATTCAGAAAGTAAATTACAGAAGCAGAGAGAAAACTACATTTTGTCCTGATGTGCCTTATACACATAAGTTGGTCAAAAAGAAAAGAACTGCCATCCTAAATACAGAGCACAGTGAAAACTTATAGAGTACATTTTTGCAGCCAGAGAGCCAGTAACTGTAAATTTCACAGACCACCTGCTAATATAATCCATCTATTCAAATATTAGGATTATTATTTAAATGTGTACAATAATATTTCAAGCAGACAAATCATTCATTCATCTTCAGGAACCGGTTCATCCTTGTCACGGCTGTGATTTAAAAAAAAATAAAATAAAATAAAACAATACAAAAAAGTAAATAAAATTTAGTCGTGGAACTAAAAATACTCATGAAACACTTTCATATTGAAGCAATATGCTTTAATATCAAAACAAGTCATTGTAAGCTGGAATGTTGTCATTTTCATCTCTCCATTGGATATTAAAATAACCCCGTCAAAAAGTACTGTCTGATAAGTTTTTGGGAAGATACAAAAATGATATCCATGAGAAAATATTTTCCACTCAAGAAAATCAATACAGCGCACTTCCATTGTTTTGGTATCCTTAAATCAAGCTGAACAAAATACATGAAAATGCATGTACAATAGTAACTACTATTAATGCATGATCCAAGTGCTTAGATGAAATCTTTCAAATGTCAATGTAGAAAACAAGTACTCAGCACCTACATTTGCAAAAATCTGAGAAGTTGGCTGTTTTGTCAGATTTCACTTGAGTCAATTTTAGATTTGCACTGACAAATTTAAAGCACCCAGTGAACATATTCCCAGTGCAAATCAGTTCAACAGATACAAAGCTTGAGTTTCAGACTGCAAATGACTGGCTCCTCATACACCTCCATTAACGTGTCAGTGTTTTCTCCTAATGTGTTGAGGACCTTTACAATACTCTACACCTCTACAACTGGTAGCAGCTATCACAGCAGAAGAAAACGGTTCAACTGGGTGCAGTTTCAGCCGTCAGACAAACCCTTGAAGATTTATGTACCTGGCGTATTACTGTGAAAACAACTGATTCAGGAAGTAAATTACAAAAGCAGAGAGAAAACTATATTTTGTCCTGGATGTGCCTTATATGCATCCGTAATTAAAACGATAAGAAGTTTGTCAAAAAGAGAAGAACTGCCTTCCTAAATACAGAACACAGTGAAAACTTGAAAGCTATTTATATTTCAACAGAGCCAGTCTCGGTTCATTATGAATGTACACAAGATTAAAAAAAATAACTTCCTGTTCTTGTTTCATTCATTTTGGATGGGTAAAAGTGAATGAAGTAAGTCATTCTAAATATAATTTGTTGAATATTTAAGAACGTGTGGCTCTGTGAGGTTACAATATAGAAAATATATTACACTGGGGCAACTCTCAGGTTCCTCCTATAATTTATTTTAGGGGTCACGAAGACTCATAGGTCCAGAGTCAGGGTATTCTGTAAGATGGGGTAATGAGGTGTGATGATATCTCAGTGTCCTCGGCCTCAAGCTACAAGCTCAAGGCCCATTTGTATTTATGTTAGGATGTGGTTCGTTTATCTTTTAGATTAATTTTATATAAACATATACAATATCTCTTGCCATACAAACAAATACACAAATACTGCACGCCACTGGGAGAGACATGGACACTCCGGTTGTACTGTGTCCAAACTGTTACGCATGTAGGCAGGCAGGCTAGAAACATTTCTTTTCAAAGTCCTTAGAGTATCTCGTACTTGTCGACAACAAAAGAAGTCTCGGTGGAGAATTTGACCGGGCTGTCCCCTTCTACATGGGTCACTTTGGCCACCTAGAGCAGCAGGAAAAGAGATTTGTTTTCATAATGTTTTATAAAATGAAAAAAGTCATAATTTTCATAATAACGGGGCTTCCATCCCAAACACCACAGCTCACCTGAATGTTGGAATAGTTATGTTTAGACACAAATGAGACATTCACTGGGAAGAAGTCACTTGGCCTCCCAGCTATACTGAACTCCAGACTTCCAGTCTTGTTGTTTTCATCAATGACAGGTAGGCACCATTCAAGAATGTTCTTCCTGCTGTCATGGCGATACTCGCCATCAAGATCTCCAACAACAGGGGCGCCTACTCCTGACCTGAAAATTATGGAAAGCATGATATAAGGAATAAGATCTGACAGAAAATACTGCATGTTACCATATTTTTTTATCCATTTATAATTAGATTTAAGGGTGTAGAATGGAATATATAAAACTGCTGTTCTCTCAGCAGTCTCTTTTGTCCATTTCAAAATTAATAAGACAAAAAAAGTGCAGATTGTCTGTAGAGATGCCCCGATTGCAATTTTCTTGGCCGATTCCAATTTCTGATTTTTTTTTAACATATGACTGGCCAATTACAATTCTCTTTCTTTCCAAGAATTGATGCTACTTAATATTTTTTTATTATTATTATTTTGAAGGAACGTTTTGCAATTCATTCATACATCATCTTTTATTTGTGGCCACAATTTCTTAATTTGTGCACATGATAAACAATTCGTTATCTCGTTTTCTTAAATCGTGAGCATGTTTTCTTAATTCATTGACAGCATACCCACCTAGTGTGTCATGCACTGCACATTTTCATGTTTTCCCTGCTCTAATTCCTGCTTGCACTCAAAGTAATTATAGAGACTTCATTAGTAGGGGTGCGCCAAAAAATCGATTCACATAAGAAAATCGATTCTCATTTACTACGATTCAGAATCGATTTAAAATGT
>JAOVVH010000059.1:11875547-11888825 GCA_028566435.1 Scorpiodoras heckelii | reverse complement strand
TCATAGCTCAAAGTAGCCTGAATTCAGGTCTACCAGATTTAGCTTTGGATATTCCAAGTTTACGACTAAGCACTTTTATAACTCGCTCTGGATAAAGATGCAGAGGTTGGCAACCCTAGGCACATAGACGAACACATAGATGACTTTTCAGCCAATCACAGAAAATGTATCAGATAGCGTAAGTGACAAGGGAACGAGAGCTACAGATTTCAAAGTGAGTGAACGAGGTGGGTGAGTGAGCAAACTATAGGGATGTCCTCCTGTCCTGTTGGATTTTGGAAGAAGAGTCAACACTCAATAGGTAGAATGAAGTGATATCAGACACTGCATCATGCTAAATTAGTGAAGCAAAATTCACTGTCTGTCACAACGAAAGCATTTTCTAGATAGCCTAATATGAATATGTATGAGGAGGTTAATCTGTGAACCGATGGCATTGCTTTACAGTACCATTAGGCTATTATATCTAGCCTACTTGCTAGGGGGTAACTTTACCATTAGTGCAAAGCCAAACCTGAGTGTTTTTTTTTTTCAGTCATTCTCCTGCTACATAATATAGTCCTATCATAGGACTGTGTTTTGAAAAAGTCATTCTCTTTTTTGTCATGCAATATTAGGATGCACAAAAGGAAAATGCAGGGAAAGGTAGACTCCTTTTTCAAACAAACCCAAGTAAGTGGAGTTGACAATTTGCTATGCAGGCTTGCAATGTGTAACCCCTTCAAGGGATTTCTCCTACAATGTGATCTGTACTTTACCCTCAATGAGGGTACCTCAAATCAGCAAAAAAGGGGGTATTTTGATCAGCTTACTCGGCGGGAAGGCACTCCCTTGGGCGACTGCAGCCAAGCATCACTCAGGTCAGCAAATTTGCTCTTATCAAACTTTCATTATCACCTTTCGTCAAGTTTTTGACCATTCCGCTGACAGTGAGCGACTACTCACTATTTTCCAGGGGAACTGCTGAGTAGCTGAATTTGACCTAGAGTTTCGGCCAATTGTGGCGGAGAGCGAGTGGAATGAGCTGGCTCTATGTGACATTTTCACATAGGCTCAACGCAAGTGTACAGCGGGAGCTGGCCTGCGGCGACACACACATGTCCCTTGACACTCTAATCGCTACAGCCATTATGCTGGATGATGTGTTGCAAACCAGGCCGTCCAGTGCACAGCCGACCAGCCCTATGAAAAAAGCCGAGCCTATGGTCCTGGGTCCACTCCAACTGCCAGCCACGAGAGGAAACTACGAGCAATGCTCCGGTTATGTTTCTACTGCAAAGAAGAGGGTCACGCAGTCCAACAATGTCCAACCAGGCCTGCTTCTACTCGCTGCACTGGTGGTGTGCTTAAACCCCACACCGTGCTGCACACGGTGAGTAATAAAACTCCAGTTTTTCCAAACCAGTTCACCTTGCCAGTGCAGATTGCTGTTCAGAACGATGTTTTCTTTGTCTGTGCCCTTCTCGACTCAGGTGCAGCCACTAGTTTTATTGACCAAGCCACAGTTACCAGTCATGACATCCCCATTTGAGAACTGAACGTACCACTCAAAATTCAGGCCATGGATGGGGCCCCCATTGGCATTGTACAAGTAGCTCATGAAACATTTCCCCTGAGATTTCAAGTGGGTGTGCTACATGAGGAACAGATCTCGTTTCTTGTCCTGGACTCTTCAGCACACCCTGTTATCCTTGGCCTGGACTGGATGTGGCGTCATGATCCCATCATCTCTTGGAAGGAGAGGGAGATCTGGAAATGGTCACCTTCCTGTTTCGAACAGTGCCTAGAACCTTGTATTTTTTCAGTTTGCACCACGAAAGTAGAAAGTCCAGACACTGAAACCATGATTCAGGTACCATTTGAATGTCATGATTATGAAATAGTGTTCGATAAAAAAAGGCAGAGGGTCTTCTTCCTCATTGGCCCTATGATTGTGTAATTGACTTAGAGGTTGCTTTCCCCCTAAGAACAAAGTTTATGTGCTCTCACTGCCTGAACATTAAGCCATTGAGGAGTACATTCAGGAGGCCCTCGCATTGGGGTAGATCCGGCACTCTTCCTCACCTGCCTCAGGTGGGTTCTTTTTTGTGGGGAAAAAAGGAGGCGGGCTCCACCCATATATCGATTATCGAGGTTTGAACAAAGTAACTGTAAAATATCCTTTTCCTCTGCCTCTTGTGCCCACAGCCCTAGAACAGCTTCGTCACACCAGGATCTTTACAAAATTGGATCTGAGGAGTGCATACAACTTGATTCGTATCCGGGAGGGAGACGAATGGAAGACAGCCTTTAGCACAATGAATGGACACTATGAATACTTGGTAATGCCATTCAGGCTGTTTTGTGCTCCAAGCATCTTCCAAAATTTCATCAATGAAATTTTTAGAGACTTACTATTTTCCTGAGCCTGAGAATGAGCCCTTAAAGGCAGAGCCCATCCTTCCAGAACATCACTTCATGCACGCTATCACTTGGAACCTGGACCAGGAAATCCGGAGGACACAGCCCACGTGCCATAATGTCCACGTACCACCAGGTAAACTCTTTGTCCCAGTTGTTCACAGGAGCACCCTCATCATGTGGGCCCATGTTACTCCAGGAGCCAGTCACCCAGGCATCTGGCACACTTTGGATTTGATTCAAGCTGTCTACTGGTGGCCCCATATGAACGAAGATGTCCAAGAGTTTGTTCAGTCATGGTCAGTCTGCACCCAAGCAAAAGTTACACACACCCTTCCCACCGGAAAGCTACAACCACTGCCTGTGCCTGAGAGACCCTGGTCACACCTATCCGTCAATTTTCTCATTGACCTGCCCCTCTCGCAAGGTCAGACTGTTATCCCAGTTATTAGAGGTTTTTGCCCATGTCTATTCTGCCCACAGTCCGTAAAACTGCAGAAGCGCTTTTCCAGCATGTCTTTAGGTATTTCGGCCTGCCCGAAGACATCGTGAGTGACCAAAGGGGTCTAGTTCACCTCAAAGGTCTGAAGAGCGTTCATGGAGAAGCTGGGTGTCACCGTCGGCCTCACTACTGGGTTTCATCCTCAGGCCAATGGCCAGGCAGAAAGAGTCAATCAGGAACTTATGAAATTTCTCTGTTTATTCTGCCAACATCGCCCTCAAGACTGGTCCCAGTATTTGCCATGGGCGGAGTATGCCCAAAATTCCATCCAGCCGCCTTTCTTCAAGACACGGTTTAACTTGCCGCACGTTTAAAGTGTGTGCGCGTATATTACAGACTTAGCGGTAAAAGTCACAACGCACAGATCAGCAAATGGCCTTTATGTCGGAAGAAAAAGTCACCGCGTTATAAAATAAATATTTCTCATAAGTAGTAGTAGAATCTCTTGATCATTCATATATATGTAGTGTGATAAGCTCTGAACTGATATCAGTTGGATTTATGGACTACTTATTAGAAATGGCCATTTTATAATGTTTAATATCAGTAATCAGCAAAATACATTAAAAATGATAGAGACTTTGGATGCAATTTTCTTAAAATTAGTACAATAAAATCACTTGATAATTCATACATATGTAGTGTGATAAGCTCTGAATTGATATCCATCAGACTTATGGACTACATATTAGAGATATTTATTTTATAACGTGGTGACTTTTCCTTTCAACATAAAGGCGTTGTGTGCATGTGACTTTTACCGTTATGTCTAAAATATATGCATACACACTTTAAAGTTAAACCGTGTTTTGGTGAAAGGTGGCTGGATTAACCGCGGCAGTTCACAGCACATTTATCACCCTCACTCAGGTCTACCTCTCTGATAACTGTGAGTAAGTCAACAATGAACAAAAATGAAAGCAGTGGCGAAGCTTTAATTCCCAAAAAGAGCGCGCAAGGGTCATTTGTGTGGAAATGGACTAATGTGAATAATGAGGCAACATTCAACAGTCGTTTCTCTTAAAATACACAAGCGATAAACGGCAACATCATCATCAATGTTCCTACGATGCCGACCTGCACGTACAACACAAAATCAAAAAGTGCGTTGAAACCGCGATTAATGCGCTTAAGAAAATTAATCACGTGACAGCACTGGAAAAACGTTGCAACTAAAGGTAGCAGCACAACGAATTTATTTCATCATTAAACTACACCATCCACAGCAGTGTGCTGAGTCCGTGAAATATCATGAAGAGGAGCAGACTAAGTCAGGTAAAGCACCCGACAGGCCATTCTACCCAGGTCAGACAACACCACTTATATTGATAAAGATATTCTCGATTCCAGGAAACTGGTCACCTGGGAGGGATACAGGCCAGAAGAGAACTCCTGGATTCCTGCTAAAGACATTCTTGACCCACTCCTCACCCAAGAGTTTCATGCCAGGTACTGTCACAAGCCTGAACCACAGAAACCGGGACGGCCCTGGAAGAGAGAAAGGGCTCCCGGAGTTAGCCCCTTTGAGGGGGGCTCTGTTACACCCATCACCACATGGGGGCAACAAAAACGCACAACTAAGAACTACAACCAAGAACTAGAGCTCCCTAAGCTTCCAATAATAATTTCCGCCAAGGTCGCGGGTTCGATCCCCGTACGGGCCACAGACATCTTTATTTAGGGGCAGTCGTGGTCTTGTGGTTAGTGTGACTGCCCCGTGATCAGAAGGTCCCGGGTTCGATTCCCGTGGCCGACAGGACTCGGCTGATGTGTCCTTGAGCAAGACACCTAACCCCCAATGGCTCCCTGGGTCCGGGCATGTGTGTTCACTACCCCCTAGTGTGTCTTCACTAGTGTGTGTCTCACTGCATGGATGGGTTAGATGCGGAGGTTCAATTTCGCTGTGTGCAAGCACAGTGACAAAAATGTGCCACTTTCATGATCAGCAACAATACTCAGGTAGGCTGTGGCATTTAAACGTTGCTCAGTTGGTTATTAAGGGGCCTAAAGTGTGCCAAGAAAATATCTCCCACACCATTACACAACCAAAAGCAGCCTGAACTATTGATACTATTGATACAAGGCATGCTTTCATGTTGTTTAAGACAAAATCTGACCCTTCCATTCAAATATCACAGCAGAAATCAAGAAGAAGACTCCTCAGACCAGGCAATGTTTTCTGATCTTCTATTGCCCAATTTTGTTGAGCTTGTTTGAATTGTAGCCTCATTTGCCTGTTATTAGCTGACAGGAGTGCACCTGGTGTGATCTTCTGCTACTGTAGGCCATCTGCTTCAAGGTTCGATGCATTGTGCATTCAGAAATGCCTTTCTGTATACCTTGATTGTAACAAGTGGGGTTTTTTTGAGTTACTGATTTCCCTTCTATCAGCTAGAACCGGTCTGGCCATTCTCCTCTGACTTCCACCATCAACAAGGCATTTTCGCCCAGAGAACAGCTGTTGACTGAATATTTTCTCTTTTTTTGACAATTCTCTGTAAACCCTAATGATGTTTCTGTGTGAAAATCCCAGTAGATCAACAGTTTTTGAAATACAGCTTAATGTAAATATTTTTAAAAAATGTTTCACTTTTTCTAATGTTGGAGTCACTTTAGGAAAAGTCATAGAGTTTCAAGTTGAAAAACGATCATTTAGGACCCTTAAGACAACACAAGGGTTAACGCATCTATATATCAGAAAATGAAAATGGAAACACTAATCTATCATCTAATGTTCATCTTTTGATGTCAAACCCAAATGTCTTGAGTGTACAGCAAAAACAAAAGAAATGGCCTTGCTGTTCCAAAACTTTTGAAGAGTACTGTGCACTGCTCAGCCATAACATTAAAACCACTGACAGGTGAAGGGAACAACATTGATTATCTCACTACAATGACATCGTTCAAAGAGTGGGATATCATTTATTAGGCATTGAATAACAGTGAGCACACAAAGTTGATGTGTTGTAAGCGAGAAAAATGGGCAAGTGTAAGGAACTGATCTTCTCTGACAAGGGTCAAATTGTGATGGCTATTCAACTGGGTCAGAGAATCTCCAAAAAAGGCAAGTCTTCTGTGGTGTTCCTGGTATGCCGTGGTTAGTACCTAAAAAAATTGGTCCAAGAAGGGGCAACAGGTGGACAGGTGACATTGTCACAGGCAGCCTTGTCTGATCCCACATAAGAGCTATGGCAGTAGAAATTGCTGAAAATTTTAATGCTGGTTATGAAAGAAAAGTGTCTGAACACACATTGTATCACAATTTGCTGCTTATGGGGCTACATAGCTGCAGATCACTCAGAATGCCCATGCTGAACCCTGTACACTACTGAAAACACCTACAATAAGCATGTGAGCATCAGAACCGGACCATGGAGCAATGAAAGAAGATGTCCTCGTGGATGGTCATATATAAATTACCTCATGAAGAGATGGCACCAGGATGCACTATGGGAAGAAGGCAAGCTGGTTGAGGCAGTGTGATGTTCTGGGTAATGTTCTGCTGGGATATCTTGGGTCCTGGAATTCATTTGTATGTTACTTTGACATATACCCCCAACCTAAACATTGTTTCAGACCAAGTAGTCCCCTTCATAGCAATGCTATTCCCTAATGGCAGCGGCCACTTTCAGCAGGATAACACTGTAAAATTGTTCAGGAATGAATTGAGAAGCATGACAAAGAGTTCAAGGTGTTGACTTGGCCTCCAAATCCCCCAGATCTCAATCCAATCAAACATCTGTGGAATGTACTGGACAAACAAATCCAATACATGGAGGCCCAACAATGAAGCTTACAAAATTTAAAGGATCTGTTGCAGATATCTTGGTGCCAGATACCACAGCACACCTTCAGAGGTTTTGTGGAGTCCATACCTTGATGGGTCAGAGCTGTTTTGGTGACACAAAGGAAACACACAATATTAGGCAGGTGGTTTTAATGTTATGGCTGATCGGTGTAAGTGGCAGACCTTTGCTGATAAGTACAGCTGAATGAGTTTGCCAAGAGAAGTACTGAAAAAAAAAATAAAATTAAAAGATTTCCATTTATGTCCTTGAAGATAGCCTCCAGTCACTTGGAGTCACATTATGAGTAATTTCCCGCCCTCTCTACCAGGCCATTATAAGTAAATATAGGCCTTTCCTGGCTAAGCCACAAACCAAATTGCTTGTATGGAGGTTAATAAACAATGATAAATGCACAGAAATGTATGCCAAGAAAAAAACATGTTCAGCAGTGTACACCATATACATGTGACAAAAATTTAATGTAACTAAATAATTAATTATGAAATGTAATTTGTAATTACATTACAAAAGCATACAAACATGGTGGTAATCAAATCATTGTTTACTTTTACTGCATTCACTCTGTGGTGCATTCATGCTTTATTGTTCATTTTATACTGAAAGTTTATACATAACACCAGAATCTATGAAGAAACTTTAGTCTGAGATTGATCAACAGGAATTGTATTTGCTATTATGTATTTGAGAGTGAATTAGCAAAATTAACAGTTAATCATTTTAATTAAATTACATAGTAAAGCATATTAAATAAGAAATGGCATACAATAATAATACTCTAATGACACAACTGTATATTCCATCAAAGGAAAAATAATGTATAGTCCACAATATTTTGTATTACAAATTTTATTATAGATGTTTATAACATCTGCATTAAATTAATCAGTGCAAAAAATTTTCTATTTCCAAACATTACATTTCTAAGAAAAATTAAATGTTACAGAGTTGCAGGTCTATATCAGTAAATGTTTTCTCATTAATGAAAACAACATATTACCTAACAGACCATTTTCAGACAAAAATCATAATGAATGCTTTTGGGGTTTGTATGCAAAAAAAAGCAACTGTGACAAAGGCTCCAAAAGAACTGTGGCAAATTCTCCAAGACATTCAGTAAAACTTACCAGCTAACTTACCAGCTAATTACTAGTTTTTCTGAGTGTCTTGGAGAATCTGACATAGTTCTTATGAAAACTTTTACTGTCACACTTTTCTGTTAATCTTTCTTCTAAGCTATGTTTCATACCTGCGGTTCTAAATCGAGTGTTATTTACAATTGACAACAATAGCCATCTAATAATATTTGATAAGATTTTGAATTTTGGAATTTGCTATATTTCAGAATGATCATTTGACACACCACAAGAATTTACTATGAAGCTGGATGCACTTTCAGTGCTTCTAGGACTCTTTAGCTGCATTTCATTATAATAATCGTATGATTTTAAGGGAATTTTTTTTAACGTTGAAGAATGATTGTTAGGAACTAAGAAAAATCCAGATTTTAAAATAGGTCAAGATATATTTTTTAAACAATTTTTTTTTTTAATTAAGTGTCTAGCAGAGATATACTTCTCTTTGTACAACACGTGGTCTCCATGGGCTACAGTTGTGGCCAGAATTATTGGCATCCCTGGTAAAGATGAGTAAAAAAAGGTTATAATAAATTAAACTTTGGTTAATTATGTTAATCTCACACTCAAAGAAAAAATTTAATATACAACCCTTAATTGAATTAAATTTATTCTGAGAAAAAAATCCATCATTATGAAATGTTTATTTTTAACAAAAATTTGCTAATATTATTGGGACCCCCAGAAATTATTACTAACAAAATGGCACTGAAGCATTTTTTTTTTCTTTTCCAAGCATGACAGTAATTCTGGCAACAACTGTATGTGGAGCAGCAGCTGTATCGATCTACAACAGCCTATCTGGACATCATAAAATCAGAGAATGTTGTTTGTAATTTTTAAATTACATGTTGAAAATAGAAAACTGTGGGAGGGAGAGTTGGGTTTGGAACTGGAAGGGAATCATTATTTAGGCATTTATTTTCAACATTAAATTTAGAACTATTATCTTCGATATTAGGATGTCCATTATTGTGTTTAAGTTTCTCTTCTTTTCATTTGTCTTATTTCACTTAATGTTGAGAAAAGCTGGTCAGTATAACACAAAAAATAATTTCTTAAAACACTGAAAAATTTTTCATTTTTGAGACCGTAAATCAAAGGACTAAGACTACGTGGTACAAATACAAAAACAATTAAGTTAGAGTATGTTATATTCCTAAGTGTCAGTTCTTCAACCTGCCAATATGCCATTTCTATATATGGGTTAAAAAACTGCACCATGCACAGAAACAGCTGAATGCCATGAAGAAGCACAGTTCTCAAACACTTATTGGTTGATTTCTTTTTCTCAGAGGAAGCAGCCCTGGCTACAATCATTATCTTGATGTAGGTGAAGATAATGATAATGAACATAAAAATGAAAAGGACAACATAAATTACAGCACGGACATGTGCCTGCCATTCTTTGACTAACATTACCACTGCATTACACACAGCAGAGGAGAACAGAGCAGCAGGTGGTGCTACTGCCCAGTATCCTATAAAACTGAACACTGGAATTATAGAACTGATACTCCAAATGATAAAAAGTCCATACAATCTGGTCCTACTAGTGGAAATTGCAGCATACCTTAAAGGCATGCATATAGCCACATAGCGTTCCAAAGACATAGCCACCAAAGTCAGTGGTGTACAACACATGAAAAAATTCTGAATTAGAAAAATGAGAGAACAGATACCCATGTTCATGGGGTACTGATAATAAGACCCAACTGAAAGCAGGTCCGCTAACAGTATAAAAGTAGTGTCCACAAAAAGGGTTTGTGCAAACAAAATGTATCGAGTTTCTTCCTTAAACACATCCTTTTTCAGAAATGTAAATATCATCAAGCAGTTTATATAGAGGAAAAAACCAACCAGGATCTGCAACAACAAAATCTTCTCACTCAAAGGCCTTGAAAGAAAAAATACTGAATTACTGCTTGAGTTACTGATCATTCCTGCATTCTGCATGTCTTTAAAAATCAAGATTTAAATATAATAAATGATAAAACAAGATAACATGCAACAAAATATTCACTTCTGATTGTTGTAGTATAATATTTCTCATGTATTTATATTGTTCTAGTGATGACACAAGTACCACTTTTGATGCTGTTAGTATTAATATTTAATGAAGTTTTTCTTTGGATTATGCACTTTTCTTTATATTTATGTTATAATTTTTTCTTACTTTCACAACAATTGACCACTACATTAAAATAGTCATCACATATTAAATATCATGTATTTACAGAGTAGACTTTTTTGAGACAATTTGTGCCTTATTAGTTACTATGTGGTGTCTGAACTAATTTATCCAATATTTATTCCATGCCCACAATCTGATTTACTTATTGATACATTTAATTTCTCTAATGCCCATTTCTCATTTTTCTTGTTTGTCCATGTGTAAACTTGTATATTGCAGAATGTCATCACAGCAACATGGGCTCAGTGATCTAACTGGCTTAAGTGAACAATTCTGTCCATACTGTTTGAACTCATTTGACCTAAACCTCCAACAATGGATGCTAATCAGCAACCTGAGATCAATGGCTCAAATATGTGACAACATTTTCTGCTGAACAGAGTGTATAATTTTAAGTTGAATCTATAGGAACACTATTTATGTTCATCTCATCTGTCTACAAAACATTGTTCCAGTAGCCGTCTGACTTGTCCATGTGATCTTTAGCAAAGTGCAGACGGGCATCAATGTTCTTTTTGGAGAGCAGCGGCTTTCTCCTTGCAACCCTGCCATGCACACTATTGTTGCTCAATGTTTTCCTGATGCTGGACTCATGAACATTATTAATTTGCCAATGTGAGCAAAGCCTTTAGTTGCTTAGAAATTACCTTGGGTTTCTTTGTTACGTCCTGGACTATTATACACCTTGCTCTTGGCATGATTTTTGTTGCTTGACCAATCCTGGTGAGGGTAAAAAAGGTCTTGAATTTCCTTCATTTGTACACAGTCTATCTGACTGTGGATCTGACTGAAAAAAAACGCAGCCTTAGTCACATTAGTGTTAATTTCTCTAATGCCCATTTCTCATTTTCATTTGTCCATGTATCAGCTGGTATATTGCAGAATGTCATAACAGCAACATGGGCTCAGTGATCTAATTGGTTTAACTGAACAATTCTGTCCATAACTGTTTGAACTCATTTGACCTAAGTGATGTATAATCTATACCTAAGTTGTTGCGAATAGGAATGGCTATATTTGTACTAATAATGTGACTTTACTTATCAGCAATAGTGAAGATAATTTAAAGAACTCAAGACAGAAGGTGTGCTTTTATCAAAGTGTACCTGCTGGGTCAGAACTGGTTCGTGGCTCGTGGAATACAGAAATCGCCTGGGTGATTTGTGGTTCCTTGTGATCGCTGGTTACTTGTGACTTGAAAAGCGTATTTCAAATTTTCAGTTACCAGTGTTGGTGAGAGTCTATAGCAGTCGTTGCACGCTTGTAGTGAGTGCTCTTGAGTCCGAATAGCCTTTATTGCTGAGAAGTAAAGGTAACGATAACGCACTAAACAGAAACATGACCAGTGAGCTCTGACTTGTCTGAACAAACAAAATAAAAAAATGGATGCACAAACTTGGTTAGATCGTGGTGGTTTGGAAATTCTTCCAGATTTCGAGGTGCTGAAGGCTTCTTCTCTCTGTTTCTTGAACTTTTTCCACCACCTTTTTCTCTTCTTTCAACTCCTCTCTTCTCTCCTTCTTCTTTCTCTTGCTCACTTTTCTCTAGAAACCAGCCCTTATTTATAGGTCTGAGTCTGGTTTAAACCTAAACATGGTGATTCAGCCAATCAGGGCTCAGTCTTGATCCTCAGGACAGTTCCCAAACCTTCCTTTGTTATCGTACACCACCATAACTTCCATCCTTCCATCCATCCATTATCTTCCACTTTATCCCACTAGTAGTGGTCACGGCTACCATAACCTATGAAACAAAAAGTCACCTGGAACCTGTTGGAGCCTTATCAACAAATGAGGGGGGGAAGGGTGTGTGTCACTGGGGGTAGTGACTGATATGTAGATTGACTTTCACGCCCAAGAATTGCCAAAGCTGTTTCATAATGTATGCCGTGAAATGTGTTCCTCTATCAGAGTTTACACAAATTGGAAGGCCAAATTGGGAGAAGATGTGATTCATGAGCAAGTATGGTGTGATTCGGGCTGTGTCATTCGGTGCTGGTAAGCACTCTAACCACTTAGTGAATGCACAGGTCACAGTGAGAATACTTGTTACCTCGGGTTGACTTGGTGAGTGGGCCGAAACAATCAAGTTGTAAGTCAGACCAAGGAAATGCCAAGCTTCTTTTCTGCAGTTCAGCTCTATGGATTGGTCATGAGGGTTGAAATTGGCAGTATACCAGGCAGCCTCAGATGTAATCAGGTATGTCTTTTTTTATGTGGGGACAGTATGCCACCTGTTGAAGTGCTTCATAGGTTGCTTTGATGCCTTTATGACCTGCGCATGGGGAGTCATCTGCATAAGATAGCATCTCCCCCCTGTGGCACTGAGGCACCCCGAACGCATGTGAAGTGAGAATATCAGAGCCATGAACAAGTAGGCCTTTGATAACACTAAGTGAAGTACAAGCATTGTATAGGTAGACCAGCCCCAGAGTGGTGTCAAGGTCGAAGTCCGACACATTGTGACGTACCAGATCAGAAAAGAACAGGATCGTTCTATAAATGGCTGGGTCACAGGTCTGCAGATGAATAAGATCAGAGTCCATGAAGGCTTCAGCGACCGAGACAGCAGTGGGGCCATCCTGGCTGGCTGCGATGGCTGCTGAATGTGCCACACAGACCTTAGGGGTGGGTGGGGCCGGGAAATGGTCAGATTCGAATGTCCAGGGGATGCAATTTATGGCTCCCTGTTTGGCTAACAAATCCACCTGGTCATTGAGTACCTTGTCCTGTCCAGGGACTCATGAAAGTCCCTTAACTTTCTTCCAGTAGATGCATGTCATACATGTCCACCAGATTTTCACAGGTCATGGAAAGTTCTCTATGTTTGACTGGCTGTTTTTTCAAGCTGGCAAATCCAATCATATTTGCTCCCTCCCCAGACACAATGGACATAAGGAAATTCTTTACAAAGAAGCGGAAAGTAAGTCAAAATCTCCCTACAGGACAGGTTTTTTCTCCAATGGAAATGTTAGTGCAGTTAGCAGGCTAGTCAATGTTAGGATATCTATTAGCTAGCTTAATGTTAGCTATCATCTCATCCAAATTGCA
Source organism: Scorpiodoras heckelii (assembly GCA_028566435.1). Taxonomy (NCBI): domain Eukaryota; kingdom Metazoa; phylum Chordata; class Actinopteri; order Siluriformes; family Doradidae; genus Scorpiodoras; species Scorpiodoras heckelii. Next base: position 11,875,737 of record JAOVVH010000059.1, on the reverse strand, counting down.
GTGAGTGACCAGAATACTTCTGTAGCCTAATTTTGTCTACTAGCATCATCATTACAGATTATCAGCAAGAATGAAATAATCACGTAGAAAAGTTTATTGGGAGTTTAATATTTTCTGCATAAAACAGTGCTTGGTTCATTGTCTGACATTACATAACGTGACACACACACACCCCCCCCGTGCCCCCCCC
>JAOVVH010000059.1:11835461-11846742 GCA_028566435.1 Scorpiodoras heckelii | reverse complement strand
TTCCAAATTGTCCCTGGTGTGTGTGTGAGTGTGTGTGTGTCCCGCCACCCCGCTGTCGGGGGGGAGGGTTGCGGCAGAAAGGGCATCCGGCGTGAAAACAGTGCCAGATCGAGGTGCGGACTTGATCCGTTGTGGCGACCCCGCAGAACGGGAGCAGCCAAAGGTCAAAAAAAAAATATATAAAAAAATTTATTCTAGTACTAAAATACGATTGAAAATCACAGAGTGACAGAAGGGGATGTGGTTCTGCTTCACTACATGAATCAATACTAAAGACTCCTCATCTTCATAATTTAATGTGATATCTATAATTTTGGCTTCATAAAACTTTTAATTCCAGGAATTAAAATGGAGACTTATACCTTCTCTAACCCCTTCCAGGAGCATCCCACTTACTTTCAGCAAAAAAGGCAATAAAATCTAAATCTATAATGAACAAAATGTTGTCAAGTATCTAATTTCACTGAACTGCTTCTAGTTTTATTATGAGTCATTAAAACACCCACAAACCTGAGGAAGCCATCCAGTTAGTGCCTAAATTTATCCTCTCCTCCACATTCCCTTTTACATTTAGTTCTTGTACTGCTGCCTCTAAAAAAGCAAACCACAGATGCATGTGTGCTTTTCAACTAATTACCATCAACAAGTGAAACATACTCAGCATGATTTCTGAATGTTTCCTTTTTAGCATCTTATTAATAACTTAAAATACCAACTTTAAAATGGTCTTGGCACAAATGCAGCTTTGTGAAATCAAGCATGCTGTAAGTTTGAAAACAAAAGAAGGATGCACATATCTGCATACACGTGGCATGCAATAATCCCATTTGCTCTCATACGCATTCTCACATGTTTCTGCCCCACCCTGTTCCCTGAAGTGATGAAACAATTCCAAAATGAAAAGGCTTCTGTAAACACACAGTGCACAATACAGTCCATAAAAACACAAAAATTCCCCAAAGCAGCCTCCAGACCTGGGTGCAATCACCTTCCATCAAAACACTTTGTCTGGTGTGAAAAAATAGCAGCCTGGCATGTGCTGAATACCAAATCAGGCCACTGGAGAAAGCTGCTTCTGCTACTTAGAAATCATCAGGATTTATAGATGGCAAATGTGAATAGTGGACCAAGAGCAGAATACTTTCTGAAGATAAGATTACCACTAAGATCTGCAAACACAGTTTTAAGCATAAAGCATGACAAGACAAGGTGTTTGTTGTCTTCTAGGAAAATAACACAATCAAAGCATAATCAACATTTGAACTTTTAGCTGCTTTTAACAAATAGCAAGGATTACATAGCATTAACATATCACTTTTGTGTATTCATTCTGTATTTAATAAATAATAATCGCATTATGCTAAAATAGCATGAGTAACTGTTGGCTCTGAAATACGCATGCTTATAAGCATTCACCACGCTGCCTCATTATCCACAAACTTCTATCCTGTTTTTATTTATACATCGATGAGCTGCCAGGGTACAAATGAGCGGGTCAAGTGAATGAACTTTTCACTGTACTTTCAGTTTTCAGAGAACCACAATAACATTATAAGAATCTTCTGTCTTTATGGAACACTACTGATTTACAGTGACAATACCCTCCTATTCACTCTCAAGCATTATTATTTTGCTGGAGTAAAAATAACAGCCCACCCATTAACATAATCAGGAGTATGTCATTTAATAAACAAAGACTGTGAATAGCCAGCAGCTGCAATGAACAGATTTTAAAGTTTCTTACCCTAAGAAATAAAGCTATACACTCATATAGCCTATTAGAGCCAAAATGTACGGTATAATCGAGCCAGGTTTGATCCTCATGTAAACATATTTATATTCCAATAAGTTCTAGAAAAAATCTGTTATCTTTGACAAATACCTATTGCCTTACTGTTGGAAAAGTGATATTTTCCACCTTCTGTTTTAGTTGAATGTTAATTATTGCGACTGATGCTTCTTTTGTTCCTTAGTGACTTTTCTAGACCAGAGATGGACTTGAGTCATATTTAAGTCGCACATACAGTGACTTGAGACTTGTCTTGAGACTCGTCCTCACAAGACTCCAGACTTGACTATGACTCATGATTTGAGACTCATGAACACTTTTTACTAAGAAATGTTTGACAAGCTGAATGTCATTCCCTCCCTTATTATCATGCGTAACTTTACACACACACAGCCCCAGATGACAAAACCATAAGAGACTTGAAACATGACTTGGAATTGTGACCAAAGACTTCAGATTTGAATTGGACTTTAGCTAAAAGAATTGAAATTTGACTTGGACTTGCAAAAAATGACTTGTGTGCATCTCTGTTCTAGACTCACTGAATATTGCAAAATATCTGTGAATACATATCCATAATTTATAGGTATTACTAGTTTTGTGTCAAAGGGCCAAGGTCAATTAATTAGCACATTACACATAAGGAGACTGGCATGAGGAGAAACAGTCTCACATTTTTTAGAATATCCATTTAATATTCTAGACACATACACATACACTGATCCGTTGCATCATGCGGTAAAAGCGCTCAGCCAATCCCACTGTTATCTAGTGAACCAATTCTCAGAAGGCCTGCTGTCCCCTTTTCTGTCTTTCTGTTTTCCATCCTGCTTTCTGTTTTTGTTTTTGTGTACTTAGGCTTCCTCTAACACCCTCTTCCACCTACCTCCTGCTTCAATGCTTATGCTGTTTCAGAGAGCAGTGGCTTGGAGGGCACTCAAGTTTGATTAATTTAGGGATTTGGGTACAGTATGTTCCTGGAGACACATCTGCGAGCAATCATAAACGCGGCCGAATGCTGGCAGAACATCCAGACCTGCAGGCAGCTGATGATGTCATCAGAGAGAGGGAAGAGCTGGCGCACAGCCAGTGATCTCAAAGCAACAGTCCTCTCTTAGACAGCCAGACAGGGGAGGGGGGAGAGGGGCATGGAAACTCACATAGAGAGCTTAGTCTGGAGTTCTGACAACAAATTCTTCACATATTTCTGATTCTTCTCTCTTTTACACTCATGGTGCACATGAACAGGTGCAAGAAGAAGAGCTTTTTTATTCATTCATTCAGCTTCTGTAATGCATTATCCTATTTGGGGTAACTACGATTTAAATTACTTATTCCTTCATATTTTAGAGAACCAGTACAAGCTTCATTAGAAAATATCACAGAAGGCTACAAAGAAAGTTACTGTAGGAGATTCCAAGATGATATAAAAAAAAAAGGTTGGCAAGTAAAAAGGAAGACAGCCTCCTTTCATGAGATAATAATAAGCACAATAAACTATTTTAATTAACGGGATTTTACACAATTTTGGAAACACATCAGTAAGAGTCATTTATTTATGAATTTATATGAATTACATTTTATGCTTTTCTTGTAGAAAAATAAGTACATGTACATTGCTATTATAGTTTATAATGTATATCACTATTATAGTTAATTCCAAATCCAGGGCTTGAGTAAAACATCACTGGAGTGAGAACAGAACAGACAAAGTCTGACATACTAAATTATAAATTGTCTCTTTACTGCTGTGGTAATATCTTATGCTGTCCCTTTGGATCTCTGTATTACAGTATTACTGGTGTCCTCATTCCTATCTCACCTGACTACCTCCTGTGTAATGTAGCAGTTTTTAAAAGCACAAATTATCCAATTAAAATGAAAAAGAAAATCTATGAACCCATGCCAGTTGGTTTCCCTGACATATGATATGATTTCTTGCAAATATGTCACAATTCAGACAATCAGATTTGTATGGATGTTAGAAAGTTTGAAGTTCAGGTTTGGTCTGAGGTTGACATTTGTAACTTTTTTATAATTTAATTATATTGTTTGTTTTTTTTAAATCCAACCACATCACCCATGTGTGTCTGAATTTTTTCATAACATAAGTTTCAACATACACACCTTTACCATGTACCATGTATTTAGTAATGTCTCAGTTGCCTTACCTGGACTTTTGCCAATTTCCCAAAGTACAAAATAGTGGAAGTTTACCAGAGATTAAGGCAGATGGGACTGACCAGTGACACACTAATGTATGACATGTAACCAGTTTGACCAAAGTGCAGTGTTCTATCTTGTGTAAATACTTTACAGTACTGAGTATCACAGAAAACTGAAGGCTACTTTATTTAAAAAGATAACAGATACCACGGTCATCTGGTGCTAAGGAATAAGAATGTTATTGTTAACCTGTTGTTTTAGTGTCTTTTAATGATTTATTGCACATTATCATCTTCTAAACTGACAGTAATCTCAATCTATTAGTGAAATCCTGAGTAGAGTAATGGTGTGTGATAGAGTGAAGTACCTGAGTGTGACAGCATGTGCATCCTCAGTCGTAAGCTATCCAAAAAGTGTTTTCCACAGAACTCACAGCCAAAGGTTTTCATGTCACTATGCAGTTTCCTGAGGAGAGAACAAAGCAAGATGTACTGCATTATTGGAATAATATTGCTGGGATAGTGGGGTGGTATATTAAAGCCTTTAGTACCAAACCTGTTCAGAAGTAGTTTTTTGTAGAGCTGTGTAATTTTTTTAAATTGCACATTAATCATGGTTTTAACACACATTTAGATTTGCATTGTACATGCATACAGGCATCGTAGGGATATTGAAAATGTTGTTGTTGTTTATCACTGGTCTATTTTAAGAGAAACAACTGTTGAATGTTGCCTCATTATTCATTTGACTTTATTTGATAAAAGTGAAATATTAAAGATGATTGCTGTCTTTGCATATTTTTAAATTTAAAGGGAACTGCCCAGTGTGTAGGGAGCTAGGGAACATGTGTATATCACTTCACCAGGAGTTCTGTTGTGCTGCTGCTACATGATTGGCTGATTCGATTTCACCTCAGAGAGCCGCCCCCGCAATGGAAAGGAATGAGTTTGCGTGTGTGTTATGCAGATCCATCGCCTCTGTCATCGCCATCAATATTAAACTGATGTAACATACAAAAATATAGCAACCCAAAAAGAGCTACAACTTCTTAGTTCTTCATTATTCCTTTCAATCTTTAGCAATGTTAATGATAGCTAACGAGCAAGGAGATCCTAATATTGAGCAAGAGAGAGTGGAGCACAGCATGAGAAGTTAAACAACAACCAAAACACACATTAAATATGTGGTTTTTGAAAGATCATACCTAACAGTATGTGCCCTTCTTGCCACCGTTGCCATCGACTTGCTCATTTGGGATAACAGTAAGGGATAAAACCTATAAATTATGTTTGGATTTTTTTTGTCTTTGTAAAGCTGCTTGGGGACAATGTCCATTGTTAAAAGCGCTTTAGAAATAAAATTGAATTGAACTGAATTGAATTAAAAACTTAAAATACATCACCCACAGTTCATAGACGTTTCATCACATTTATTTCAAAAGTGCCTACAGCATACAAAATTAAAGCAACATAATGTAGATCTTTTAACTTAAAATCTGGTTAAACTCATTTTTATGCTAAACTGATTTACAATGCATGTAATGATGTCTCAGGCATTGTCAGTGCTGCCTAGTATTTACACTATGTTGACTCGAAACAGGAGTCAGATTTAGAAGCATCAATTGTGTTGAAAATTTAGGCCAAAGGGTATGAATAAGTTCTTCCATTCTGGGTGGGTAACAGTACTACTGTGGTTTTATTTTCATGCTGTAGGCCTAGATGTACATAAAATGTAGAAATTCTGGAAGTTATAATTGGTCGTGATTGTAATTATAATTTGGCTATGATCATTTCAGAGGGGATTTTACTTCCCCATCCCAGAACACCCCCACTTTTGAAAAGCTTGATAAACCCCTGCCCACAGGTGTATAAAATCAAGCACCTAGGCATGCAGACTGTTTCTACAAACATTTGTGAAAGAATGAGTTGCTCTCAGGAGCTCAGTGAATTCCAGCGTGGTACTGTTATAGGATTCCACCTGTGCAACAAGTCCAGTCATGAAATTTCCTGCTACTAAATATTCCACAGTCAACTGTCAGTGGTATTATAACAAAGTGTAAGCAATTGGGAATGACAGCAACTTAGCCACGAAGTGGTAGGCCACATAAAATGACAGAGCAGGGTCATCTGATACTGAGGCGCATAGTGCAGAGAGGTCGCCAACTTTCTGCAGAGTCAATTGCTACAGACCTCCGAACTTCACGTGGCCTTCAGATTAAATCAAGCACACTGCATAGAGAGCTTCATGAAATGGGTTTCCATGGCCTTACATCACCAAGCGCAATGCAAAGCGTCAGATGCAGTGGTGTAAAGCACACCATCACTGGACACTGAACTTGACTGGCCTGCACAGAGTCCTGACCTCAACCCAATAAAACACCTTTGGGACGAATTAGAATGGAGACTGCAAGCCATCCAAAATCAGTGTCTGACCTAACAAATACGCTTCTGGAAAAATAGTCAAAAATTCCCATAAACACATTCCTAAATGTTGTGGAAAGCCTTCTCAGAACAGTAGCCACAAAGGGTGGGCCGACATCATGCTAAACCCTATGGATTAAGAATGGGATGTCACTCAAGTTCATATGCATGTGAAGGCTGATGAGCAAATACTTTTGGCAATATAGTGTACGTATATTAAGATTTGTACATACAGTATATATATATATAATATATATATATATATATGTGTGTGTGTGTGTGTGTGTGTGTGTGTGTATGATTTGCCTTGCAGCCTGCACTACTATCAGAGCTGCTGTTTAATTTAATCAACACCTTTTATACAATCAGAAAACAGATTCAAAGTGCTTTGGGATAATGCATTGTAAGGACTATAATAATTCACTAATAGTTGGTTATGTTTGCATGTGTTCTGTTCCTCACTCACTCACTCATTATCTTAACTGCTTATTCCTGTTTCCAGGGTCACAGGAGAGCCGGTGCCTAGCCGGCGGCATAGTGCGCAAGGCAGGTTCAACCCTAGACAGGGCACCAATCCATCGTAGGGCACACGCACACACACATTCATACACACACTCACACACTAGGGGCTGTTCTGTTCCTTTTTTTTTAGAAAATATTTCAACAGATGCTATGTAAAATAGAGTTACCAAAAACCCAGAAATAGTTTTGTTCTTGTGAATTTGTTTTGTTACATATGCCTATTTAACTGCACAATGGCAGAATTTGAAATCTGACGGATCTGATGGAGCTACTACTAAACTCATGCAGACAGATTCTTCCTAGACTATGTTTGTAGCTGCCTAATAAAATATTAACCATCCAAACATAGTGATTTGATAGTTTGAGCAAAATGACAAAATTTATAAAAAATTAAACACATGCTTTACAGTGAGCCTGGACAGTCCATATTAGAGTAGCTACAACTCTGGAAAGCTTGTTAAGAAAACATCAGGTCCATATCCATCTCAGACCATTTCTAATCTGGCTCATTTGTTCCAAATATTTGTTTCAAATTGAACGCATTTAATGCTGCAGAAATCCTGGGTAGCATGGTCTGTTTATCTGAGTCATGTTATACATATCAATGACTTGCCACCCCCCTACCGCAGCCCTTTCATATGAATTCCAGCCACACACCCAGACACACTGCAGGCGCGTGTGCCACATAACCGAGCAGCAGGCTGTGGCCATAACCTTTATTTCTGCTAGATTATTAGTGCCATATAATCAGTAGCCCCAGATCACTGACAGGCATTTACAGCATGCAATAATGTGACAGAATTCCCTCTGTTTCTGAAACAAACTTATCAGATGTAACTCAGCCTAGCGAGACAATGATTTAAGGCAATTAGTAGAAACCAATCACATGTATTAACAAAGTAACACACCACGTACTATGCAGAATATGCTTCTCATTTTTTTGAACACCTGAAGGTTTTTGAGCTTTATTACACTTTAATCACTATTATTGCCACAGACCAAACACAATGATACAAGAAAACAAAACCTAAATTGTGAAACTGATTAACAGTTTGCTCTCATATCCTAATGGGACTCTAAGTAAACCTATTAAGCCGAAAGATAAAGAATCATGGATTGTGCTAGTATTAACTGTAAAAAATAAATATGTGTTGTAAATAAAAAGCACCTATTAGTTCATAAAGACTTTGGCCTTTTCTCATTTGATCATTTATATATTTATACCGTCATGTGTCTCAATTCACTAAACATTTAAAAACATGCATTTCTAGATACCTTTGTTAGATTCAAATTCTGGAGTATTTGAAATGAGGTCATTTAAAGCAGAAATTCTCAAATATAAACAGTTGAAAAAATTCAACCGTTTGTTCCACAGCACACGAGTCTGAAGCAGTTTGTCTGACACTGCTCCTTATAAACAATTTTTACTCAGCCACAGGGAGCATTGGTTTAAAGGCTTAAAAACCTCTACAAAGGTCCACTTAAGCAAAAGACATCTAATGCCAGAAAATCAATGCGCAAAGACACAGGGAAATACGTGTTCAACAACATCCTGGGCAGATATTTCTGTACTATTTCAATATTATTTTTGTATATTTTCCTCCCAGCACTTTTGTTTTAAAAAACACCACACTGAAGGATCAGATACCTGGAATGGAAATCCACAAACACTGCCAAAAATATTTAGATAAAAAACAATCCAAGGATAAATTTAAGATGGAGAGCACAAAGCTGAATACACATGGTGCTGACTGTTCGTTCAATCACTCAGTGGAAAAACAATTCCAGCTGGACTGAGAAAAACAATTGTGAAAAGATAATGGTCCATTAGTCTCCACAGGCCGTTGTTACACATTCCCATTAAAATTCAGACATTAAAATGTCTACTTTTTCTAAGGAGACAAATCGTTGAACTGTCTGTTCAAGACAGGGCCAAGAGCTTGTGCTTCTGGAGTGGGCCACTAGAAGTGGCTTTGATTAATGGCAGGCCGGGCCCTGCTGGAGCACCTTTCCCACTGAGGGAGCAATTCCAGAAGTGATGTGTGCTGAGGAATCTCTCCTGAATTACCAATGAGAGGCATTTTCAAAAACTGAAGCAGAAATCTTGGAAACTCAAAATAAAGCTACTCACTGACATCGCTAGACATGTTTTAGGGGGGCTAAAATAAACATGCGTTATTAATCGTCAATAGCTTTTCTTATTTATTCTCTCTTATGAAACTGTGCTATCTGTCTCCATATTCAGAATGTAATGTAATTTGACACGCTAATACCTGAGGGAGGCACCGCTGCCCTATAACGTCCCTGAAACCTGGTTGAGCTGTGAGCACCTATTGCTCTGTACCACTTTACTAAAATGCTTAACACACTGTGTGTGAGGGAGAAAGGCTCTGTGTGAGTGGAGGGAGAAGGCTGTCTGAAGGCGATTGTAATAAAAAAAAACACACACACACAATATTTGAATGTTTGTTACAAACATTAATTAACCAAAATGAAAACTCATTGATGCACTAGCAATTGCATTATGTTAGCGAGGAAACCTGATGATTAACGAACCTTTTATGTATTAAACATTGCAGTATTTAGGGCAGACATGAATAGATGGCTTGTTCTCTCTTGATTTTATGACTTTATTTTTCAGATACCTGTTTATAATAAGTTAATAGTTGATCATAATATTATTATTCTACCTGTAGATGGATATAACTTTTTTGTAAAGGCAGCAGCTCCTCCAAAGGAGAGTCAGGTGAGAGGAATTTTAAAGTTTAAATAAAACAAAGTTAAATAAAGTTTAATTGACGTTTGATAAAAGATACTTGTTACTAAAGGCTGGAAAGGAGAGGGAGAAGAAAATAGGAAGGAGGCTGACCTTTGATTGGACTGAAGAAGCAGGTTTGATGGAAGGTAGTGATCAGGAAGAAAGAAAGCTAGTGGGCATTGTTTAAGCCAGATAGTAAATTTGATTATGTAGGTTTGTTATTCATTCTAGGCATAATCTTATAGTTTTCTCATAATGAAAATTATTTGATGTATTTACTGGATTTAAGATTTACATTCTCAGTATATGAATAATGTATTTAGGACCTGCTACTGCAAATAACATTGCTTGTTTCTTTGCTTGATCTGTACCTCTTGTGAGTGGATGGATAGTAGTTAAGTCATATAACATCTGTACTTAATATGCACTGTGAATGACATGTCTCTTCAAAGAAATGCTATGAGGCATTTTCTCTAAATAGTTGTATGTTTTTAATTTTAGGCCAGTTTCATAATGCGGATGTTTTTGGGTCATTTTTTTAAATTCTCCTATGGGGCTTACATCACGACCCCTAGTCAAAGCTTAGCGCCCCTGTTCATAAATCTCTAGTGATGCGAACATTAGTGAGACCAACATTAAAGGGCACTGTCACTGCAGTGTAAGTAAGCTTATTTGCTTACAAGAACTGCTAAGATATATTTTTAAACAGGCTAGAATATTAGGTGGAATATTATATTAGTCTGTCATCACTCCTCTGCTTGATTTCTATGCAATTACTCTAATATCAATAACACAAAAAACATATGGCTGACGTTACAGAGACTATGGTCTTATCTCAATTGAAATGAGTTTTAAAAAATCTGGATAACGCCTTTGCCCTGTGCATATACTGGGAGATTTGTGAATGAGTTTCTTTTGTAAGAGAGACAAATTGAAGAACAGTAAATACAGAATATATACAGATATGAATCCTGACCAAAACCATAATATTAATATTATGCCTGAACACTTTGACACTTCCACTAAATCAATATATCTTTCAAATGTTTGATCATTCAAAATTCTGTTATAGTCATCATGTAAGGTACATATAATTTATAGTTATTTTCCTTCACAACACTTTAATAAGATTTATAGAGTGTTGAATTCTCTGATTGGCATGAAGGTGTGGATACATTTTCAAAAACAGCAACTCTGACAAAAGTGCTATATATAATTGGAAAGGCAGGTTTCTATAGTAACAGCTTGTTTATTTTATTCTAAGTTTTGTAGTCCTGTCTTTCGATGTCATAATAAGCTGCCTTCCACTCTGTCTACTGATTATTTGAAAAATTTGCATTCTAACTACACACATGGATACCTATGGATATACCTATAAAACAACAGCACTTCTGTGTGTCTAGAAGAGGCATGTATACTATGGCTTTCAAATTAAATTGGTGTATTTGATTAAAAAAAAAAATTGTTTTATTTACAATCCATGAATTACATAAAAGTTTTTTGAATGAACAGTTTGTCAGGGAATAAAGCGTGTATCTCCAACAGCTACCTCCACCACACACACACACACACACACACACACACACACACACACACACACACACACACACACACACACACACACAC
>JAOVVH010000059.1:11804776-11816735 GCA_028566435.1 Scorpiodoras heckelii | reverse complement strand
TATCTATCTATCTATCTATCTATCTATCTATCTATCTATCTATCTATCTATCTATCTATCTATCTATCTACATACACTATATTGCCAAAAGTATTCACATGTGAACTTGAGTGACATCCCATTCTTAATCCATAGGGTTTAATATGTCAGCCCATCCTTTGCATCTACAACAGCTTCAACTCTTCTGGCAGGCTTTCCTTAAGGTTTATGAGTGTGTTTATGGGAATTTTTGACCATTCTTCCAGAAGGGCATTTGTGAGGTCAGACACTGAAGTCTCCACTCTAATTCAACCCAAAGGTGTTCTCTTGGGTTGAGGTCAGGATTCTGTGCAGGTCAGTCAAGTTCTTCCACACCAAACTCACTTATCCAAGTCTTTATGGACCTTGATTGTGCACTGGTGTGTAGTCATGTTGGAACAGAAAGGGGCCATCCCCAAACTGTTCCCACAAAGTTGGGAGAACGAAATTGTCCAAAATCTCTTGGTATGCTGAAGCATTAAGAGTTCCTTTCACTGGAACTAAGGGGCCAAGCCCAACTCCTGAAAAACAACCCCACACCATAATCCCCCCTCCACCAAACTTTACACTTGGCACAATGCAGTCAGACAAATATCGTTCTACTCGCAACCGCCAAACCCAGACATGTCTATCAGATTGCCAGACAGAGAAGCATGAATTATCACTCCAGAGAACACATCTCGACTGCCCTAGAGTCCAGTAGCATCGTGCTTTACACCACTGCATCCGACACTTTGCGTTGCGCTTGGTGATGTAAGGCTTGGATGCAGCTGCTAGGCCATGGAATCCCATTCCATGAAGCTCTCTACACACTGTTCTTGAGCTAAACTGAAGGCCACATGAAGTTTGGAGGTCTGTAGTGATTGACTCTGCAGAAAGTTTGTGACCTCTGCGCACTGCGCCTCAGCAGCCGCTGACCCGCTCTGTCACTTTACGTGGCCTACCACTTCGTGGCTGAGTAGCTTTCGTTCCCAATTGCTTCCACTTTGTTATAATACCACTGACATTTGACTATGGAATATTTAGTAATGAGGAAATTTCACAACTGGCACAGGTGGCATCCTATCATGGTTCCACGCTGGAATTCACTGAGCTCCTGAGGGCGACCCATTCTTTCAAATATGTTTGTAGAAGCATTCTGCATGCCTAGGTGCTTGATTTTATACATCTGTGGCCATGGAAGTAATTAGAGCACCTGAATTCGATGATTTGGACTGGTAAGTGAATACTTTTGGTAATATAGTGCATTTTTATTAAGACTGCCGCAGCCAGCATATAGTTTTTGTCAATTTTTTTTCTTTTTCTTCTCTTTTTTCCTAATAATATTTGGTGGACGATATCATGTTCTTAAACTTCACCAATTCACATGAAACTTGGTATGGTTGTAGCTCCACATGCTTGATGCAGAATACAAGGTTTGTGTCCCTAGGTGTATGTTGCCCTTCATGCTAGCGCCCTTGAATTGGGGTAGGCTCAACCCAATTCATTGAGCAATAGCTTGAAAACCATTTTGCCAAAAATGATGAACCGTCTATGGCAAGTTAGCTTTTAGAAGGCACGATACCATAGCTCCTTATGATAGTGAAAAATGTTCAAAGCCAAAATCTAGCATTTCACAAGCCAATATCTTGTAATGTAAAGCCTCAAGCTTCATGAAATTTCACACCCTGCATCATTACAGGGTTCTATAGACGCACACCAAATTTCCTGAAATTTGTCCATAGGCACATTTTATTTCACTTTATTCTTGTATTTTCTCTAACTTCTATGGTGGTCATATTACACACCATTATGCAACAGATCTAGTTTATTAAAGAACAACATGCCATGCGTTTTATGCATTTATACTTCTAATATATCTTCCATAATTGTCCATGTGAGAAAACCTACACATTAACAACACATCAACAATTACACTTTGTTAAATAATAAGGCATTTTAATGTTTATTAATAGACTTTTGTTTATGTAGATCATCCACTATTCAAGTCAATGTGATTTGTTATAACAGAAATGACAACATTTGAAAGAGCACACTGATACAAACCTCTGAATATGGATTATAGCAGGCACTCCTTTCACAGCAGCTGTTGTAGGAACATAATCAACACCTTCTGACCAACCAGAAACAAAAAACCAACAGTACTGTGCTATAATAGTAAATAATTTAAACATGTTGAGGCAAACAACCTGATGTGGCCAGGCTCAGGCGTGTCAGACAGTGTACAATCTGGAGAGGGCAATTACTGTTGGATGAACAACATGATTCACAATAGACTGAGACATTTCCATAAATCCTGTGGCAAAGCAGAAGATAATTGCAAAAACCTTGACTTTGTACTACAATAAAACCCACAAAACTGGTAAGAGTTGGCATGACAATTTTAATGTTAGTCACTGCACCAGTGCTAACAAACATTAACTGAACTTTAATGTTTAGTTTATATTTAGATAATTACCTTTACACAGAACATAATTATGTGATTACAAACTCCCTAAGGTGAACCGTTATTTAGCCAATGTGATCAGCAGCAGACTGAGAACTAAAATCAGCATGCAAATTTGCTTTATTGTGGCCATGACATTCTGAAATAACATAAATGAAAAGTGGACCATAGTGGGTAGCGCTGTCACCTCATAGCAAGAAGTGCCTGGGTTTTATTCCCTGGCAGGGTAACCAGGGTCCTTTCTGTGTAAAGTTTGCATGTTCACTCCATGTCTTCCTGGGTTTCCTCTGGGAGCTACAGTTTCCTCCCACAGTCCAAAGACATGCAGTCGGGTGAATTGGAGATACTAAATTGCACCTATGTGTGATTGTGGATGTGTGTGAATATGTCGCTACATGAGTCTGCCCTGTAATGGACTGGTGACCTGGACAGGGTGTTTCAATGCTTCTACTCAATGTGTCCTGGGATAGGCTCCAGCAAACCCCAACCCCCACACCTGAGAAAATGTTGTCACAAACAACAAAGATGGAAATAATTTATTTTCTGTTTGGGGTGGTAATGGGAAATGGAAAAAAAAACATGCAAAGATCCTTAGACTTAGGGCATAAAATAGTTGAAATTGAATGCATGCTCTGTTTTCTCTTCACAGCCTGTCAATGTCTCATATTTCCTCTCTCCTCTTTTTCCCCCCAGCTGTATCTGTCAGACTTTGTAACCAACTTGTGCCTTTTTCTCTGCTCTGTCTCTGCTCTACAATTTCACACTGACAAGCCTTTTCATTTTTTCCAAATAGCAATTCATAAGAGTAAACAGTGCTTTAATTATTTTTTAAGACTGCTGTGCAGTATACTTAATAAGTGCTTTAATAAAGCACTGACTTGATTGATAGGTAATTTTCTGCAGCTAAATGTTTTTAATGCAGGGCTTAGTCAGATTGCATCAGGTAACACTGGGACTGCCAATTAAAAAACACAAGTTTGTGTTTGGGGTACTAATATGCAGTGCCCATGTGCTGTATGCAAGCCACTAAAGTGACGTAGTATAAAATAATGTATCTACCAAGCTAATATTAATTAATTTTAAATATTAATTAATATTATAATATATATATTTAAAAATAAATAAATAAAACCACAAAGCAAAGCAAAACAAAGCAATGCAAAGCAAAGCAAAGCAAAGCAAAGCAAAGCAAAGCAAAGCAAAGCAAAGCAAAACAAAAAACAAAACAAAACAAAAAATGTCCCACATAGAGGAAAATAGAAAGATCCACCAGGAAATTCCTGAAGGATCCAATGGCAAGTCATCATGTCAGCAATGAAAAACTAGCTAGATCCTTTCCATGCAAACAATGTAATTTATAGGGTTTTTTTCCCCAAGGTAACATTGTCATCATATGATTATTCAGTCAGACAGCCTCTTCCTTCTCTGTTATATATGTGCTCTTTTAGGTGCTGGTTGTAAAGGTGCTTAGAACCATAAGGGTGCTCTTTCAGAATATCTAATTTTTGTAATAGTAGTTAGCACTGCTGTTTTGGGGGCGGAATTTAAATCAAAGCTTTTAGGGTAAATTAAATCTTTCAGAGTATGTATTTAAGTTGGTGTTTTTAAGACACAGACTCACCAAAACTTTATTAAAAACACCTCTACACCTGCAATTAACCAATCATCCACCGAAGTTGTACATAAAAGTTGTTATTCAACTTACAGCTGCCTTTCTGTCAACACAAACCATTATGGCCATTCTCTTCTGACCACTCTCATCAACAGAACTGGGCATTTTGGTTTTCACACCATTGTGTGTAAACTCTAGAGTAAAAATCTCTAGTAGAAACCAGCAGCTTCTGAAATACTCAAACCAATGTTGCACCAACAACAATGGTTAAAGTCACTGAGATCATTCATCACTCATTGATGTGCAAATCTCCTTAAGCTCTGTCTCTTCATGATTTTATACACTGTGCTGCTGCCACATGTTTGACTGATTGATAATTGCATGCATGTGCAGGTGTTGCTAATAAAGTGGACAGTGAGTGCATATTTCTGCTCAATATTTTACCTCAGGATTTTGCTTGATACTGATACTACCGGCACAAAATCAGCTCTGGCCATTGTATTACGCTACGTTCAGTTAAGGATAAACACACACACACAAGTGACACAAGAAAAAAAATAAAAAAGTGAATAAATATTCCATCTCCTTACACAAATGCAGTCTTTCCTGCTTCTACGTCTTTGCCCTTTGGACCAGTCCCAGGTTTGCCACAGAGACACATTAGCAAGCCACACTTGTTGACGAAGCAGCAGGTGGCGTCCATGGCCAACAACACGACCACACACACCAGGATGAGGATCCCAACAATCAGCCCTGTACTCAGGCCTGGACCATCCTCCATGTAGTCTGGGAGGAGACAGTGTGACAGAAGAGATAAAGATAGATAGATAGATAGAGAGAGAGAGAGAGAGAGAGAGAGAGAGAGAGAGAGAGAGAGAGAGAAAATTAAGGAGACTGGCTCAAGGTTTACTTCTATAAGTAAAGAAAAAAGCCATTACAAGGAAGCCATGAATAAAAAATTATAAAAAAATATAATGCACAGACTACATTGAAACATTTATATCAGTTCCCAGTGTTCATGAAAATAATATTTTACTCATCGGCCTAATGAGCAAACAGTTCAAACCAGATTCAAACATACTGGGAAATTACACTTTATAAAACAGAGGTGTGGCTCATGAAAGAAATATTTCTTATTTGTCATCAATTATTTGCTACTGATTCTATAACCATTTGCTAATGCTTTATTTTCAGTCATATATTATATTTATACATATATTATTTTATATGTGACAGGTTTAGTCCTAGGTTGTCTGCAATGCTGCATTTCTTATTCATTACAATTTGGCACTGTATCTCTGCAAGAACACATCAAGGTCAGAGGTAACAGCACTCCCTGACTCAGCTCGCTCTTTCGATTGGAAAACCGAGCTGGTATAGCATTACTAAAGTTATTCTTCTGTATATACTTCTGTTGGTGAACAAGCTGTTCTAAAAATTCTTTAATTATATGAATAAACAAACGAAAATCTGAAGATCAAACCAGTCTCCTGTCTGCTGACTCATAGGTGCTGAATTTTGAACATTCATCAAAGCTAATTCTAATTCTGCATTAAGGCAGATGGCTGTGTTAGTTTACTTCCTACATGAAAGCAAATGTCAATATCAGTTCATCTGTTCTTTATCTCTAACTCTGATTTTCTAGTAATATTACCCACTGGTCTGAAAAATCGAATTCCTCTGTAATTTGTATGGAAACTTTTCTACCATTAATTTTGCCTAATGTTTTGATGCATATGTCTGTATACTGACATAAAGATACTCTACAAAAGTGTCACACAATCAAATAGTGAATAAAAACATATTCCAGGCCCCGCTCTGTGCAAAACCATTTACAATCAAATTATCAAAAAATCAGAAGGAGAGAAGCAGCAGAGAGGCATTATTATGCCCTAAATAGAAAAATAAAAATTTGTCACATACACTATATACACAAAAGTATTTGGACAGATACCCATTATATCTACAGGAGCTTTTATGATATTCCATTCTAAATCCCTAGGTATTACTATGGAGTTGGTCCCCCCTTTGGAGATAAAACACCTTCCACTCTTCTGAGAAGGCTTTCTACAAGATTTTGCAGTGTCTTTGGGAATTTTTGCCCATTCACCCAGAAGAGCTTTTGTGAGGTGAGATGTAGGACAAGAGGGCCTGGCTCACAATCTCCATTTAGGTTCAACCCAAAGTTGTCCGATGGGGTTGAGATTAGGGTTCTGTGTGAGCCAGTCAAGTTCTTCTACACCAAACTCACCCAACTGTGCCTTTAGGGATCTTGATTTGTGCACTGGGGCACAGCCATGCAGGAACAGAAAAGGGCCTTCCCCAAATTGATCCCACAAAGTTAGAAGCATACAATTGTTTTTGTACTAATTGTTCTTGTTCTAAATGTTTTGGTATGCTGATGCATTAAGATTTCCTTTCACTGGAACTAAGGGGCCTTGGCCAACCCCTGAAAAACAACCCCATAGTTTTATCCCCCTCCACCAAACTTTACATTTGGCATAATGCTGTCAGGCAAAAAATGTTCTCCAGACATTCACCAAACCCAGACTCATCCATTAAACTGCCAGATAGAGAAGCGTGATTCCTCACTACACAGAACATGTTTCCACAGCTCCACAGTCCACTGGCTACGTCCTTTACACCACTCTCTCTCTTTAGAATAACCAATTGTTTTACAAATGTTTGTAAAGAGAGACTGCATGGCTAGGTGCTCGATTTTATACACCTGTGGCAATGGGACTGAATTAAAACCCTCAATTCAGTGATTAAGAGGTGTGTCCGAATACTTCTGTCCATATAGTGTATATTGCACATATTCATTTAAAATGTAGAGTTCTATTTCTTTTAGTAGCACAAAACAGTGTACTTACCAGCAAACATCAGCAACAAATAATATGACGATGATGTCAGCTGTCATAAATATGCAGCTTTAAATAAAATCAACAGCAAAAAAAGTCTGTAAAATTCTGTAAAAGTGAACAAGCTGTTGAGGTGAGATTATATAGATGATACTAAATGATTAGAAAATGATAATCCAGGCAAGTGATTTATATAAAAAAGTATTTAATAAATCCAGATATGCACATGCCTAGAGGGTACATGCAAATGTTTTTTGCCATTACTCCTGTAGATTCACAGAATAACAGTCTGAGTTGCAGATCTCAGAAAAAATTTTGATGGCATTACAAAGTCTTTCCTTAAAGATCATATAATGTACAATTTTATACAGTATTTCATCAGTTAGAAAATTAGTTAAATATGTACACATAACCAGAACTAGATTTGTCGCATATAAACCTAGTTTAGTGCGTTCCATCATCTCTTCCCTGTACAGTGCACTCAGCTGAAAAGAAAAAAAATTGTGCTCTATAATATAGATATGATCAATGGAAACTGAGCTGTATGTTTTGTTAATTGTGTTAATCCACACTTCAGGCTCAGTTGTATCAGCAAAAAGATCAAATCATTAGCAAAAGATCCAGCCAGGATGTCCTAAACACGAAAACACTATCAAAGCAATGACAGCAGGAACAGCGAGAGCACCACTGGAAAGAAGGTGCACATCACTGAGGAGCTGCCAAGTGTGACTGAAGAACACACACACACACACACACACAGACACACGTCAGAGATATAGAAATACATATACATTGAGATTGCCCAGGAGGAAAAATAAAAAAAGAAACAGTGCAAGGATATTGTAGTAAAATATATTGCATGTGTGGGAATGTGATGATCCATCCATATCCAAAGACCAGGGACAATGACACACAACAAACAGAGAAAGGAAGAGGGAAATGGGAGGAAAAAGAGAGAAGAAACAAGAGAAATAACAGTCAAAACCACTGAAATAAAGTTTGGGAAATAACCAAAAAGTGAACAGATGTTATGGAGGAAAGCGGAATGAAAAAAGCAGCCAAGTTCAAAGTTGACATATGAGGGTGGTCAATAAAGTGGCTAATGTTTTGATATCAGGTTGCCATTCTCTTAGAGCAATGTTCTGCTTATACAGACCTGGATTTTAAAATTATTCAAATCATCATATAAAAAGTGGGCAAAATCATTCATAAAGCTAATTATATTGGAAATAGCAAAACCCAGACACCAATTGAAGCAGGAAAATAAGAATCAGGTCCTTGTTAAATTCAGTCTGACCCGATTCTGCATGAGTACGGAAAAAAAAACACATTATACTTGTGCAAGACTAGAAGTAAAACAAAAAAGGGAGAAAGGCAAATGGCAAAGATCAAAAACATGAGAATCAAGTTCTTCATATGCATATGCTTCTGGGTTAGAAGTGGGAAAAACACTGAACTCAGCAGTGTTGAACTCATCCAGGCCTGTGAGTGAGGAATAGAGCTCTACAGAGGAAGCAGAGGGCTGGACATAATGGATGACTGCGGCACCTGGGCCCTGTTCCCCCAAAGCTCTAAATGAAGTGTTGCTCAGAAAACATAATGCAGAAGCAGACTAATTTAATGTAATTAAAATAAAACATTAATTTGTGATTGAGGAGTAAACTGACAGTGTGTGCTATCCCTATAAAGCATGTTAGTACCTGTTTCACCCGGGACACACAAAACACACCCATCACCTAATAATCATTGAAAATACATGCAAACATAATATTTGCTCAATAAAATTACTTTGTGATAGTTAAACAGCAATTCTAAATTCAATTTTCATCTTGTATTGTCAATTTATATCATTATTGATCTTAATAATCACCTGTAATATCAAAGGTGTTTAACTGATCTTTATTCATTAATTCATGTCAATATTTTGTTCACAACAATGTCTATGTTTTAAACTTAAAGTTTCAACAGGTTATCAGGGTGGGTGAGGACGGTTTTTGTGTTAAATACATTGGGACATGTTATATTGTGCTTGAATAAATACAATTTAATGTGTTTGTTTTGCTCTGCTTCCTGTGTGAAACAAGGCTTTGACTACAGACAGAAATGAAGATTCAGCTTTTTGTTTGCTCTTATGCAGACAATCTTATTACTGGAGTGGACTACAGATTCATGTATGAAATGTGCAGAATGCTGATAGCAATTTTATCAAAATTATAATAAGGTGCTCAGGTTATGGTCACTTTTTTGAAGATATGCTGTAACCAGTTAATACAGACCAGGACTGCTAGTTAAAATTATATAACTTTAGAAATTAATGGAAATATATGAAATTGTTAAAGAATCATGATGATGTGGTAGCAAAGCCCCTTCATTAACCATATAATACAATGTGTGGTCGTCAGGAAAAACCCACTGGATGTTGCTGTGCCTAAATTCAACCAAAATCAGGCAAATTGTTCCACTCCAACCTTGGCAAGCCATGTCTTCATGCAACTCGCTTTGAGCACAGGGTCACTGTCATGGTAGAAGGTTTGGGCCTCTTAGTTCCAGTGAAGGTAAATTGTAATGCTATAGCACACAAAAACACTCTATAAAATTGTGATTCCTACTTTTTGGCAACAGTTTAGGGAAAACCAGTTTATGGTGTGGTGATGTGGTCAGGTGTCCACAAACTTTTGGCATGTTTGTAATATTCTAAACGTACCTTTTTTTAAAAAGTACATTAGGTAAATAATAAGCCAATTTAACAAATGCAGATGTAAAAACCGCTGTAGCTTGGAAATAAAGGCAAGTATAAAGATGTATTATTATGTATTATTTTAATATTTCATTTATTACGTTACATAAAATGCAAATTAAACCAATGGGTTAATAAACATGATTCAGTTTTATTTGTGTAATGCTTTTAACAACAGACACTGCACAAATCAGTTTTAAAGAAATATGCAGCAAGGAAAACTAAAAACCAAAACAAAAAATACCTCTAATCTACTTTAATCTACTATAGTCTGATATGTTATTTTATCCCTTTACAGGTTTGAGGGTAACCACAATTTAATGAACAGAGAGCAAGAAATGCTGTAAAGAAACACACCTGTTCAGTAACATCTATAGTATTCAAAACCTAATATAGTAGAAAATGTTAGAATTTTACAGTGTGAAGGGTTTTTCCAGGCTGCCACACATATATACTGTATAAAGAGTGCAGAAGGATTGTAGTAGATAGTGTGATCTGGTGTTAAATAAAAATGTCTTAGTACATTTGCACATTATATAAGCACTCTAAACTTCACTCTAAACTTCTCTTAACGACTAATCTTCTTTTCTAAGCTGTGCTTTATCTTAAAGAAATACACTACCAGTGGGACCAGACAATGGTTTCAGTTACACTTAAGAAATCTCATTTCTATGGACACCCCTGTGGAGACACCTACAGATCTTTGGCGGTGAGAGTCTTTTATTGGCATGCTGCTCAATAAGCAGCAGCAAATGCATGAGGGGTACAAGAGCGAAACAAACAGGCTTTGGATCCCTTCCATTTTCTTCCTGCCAGGCCACAGAATGCGTATATCAAAGTTTCCTACATCTACAGAATTATCCCATAGTGTTAATAAGAAACATTCTCAGGACTGAGCTGCACCAGATGCTCATTAGGTTGAAATGAGTCAAGCGAGTCTAACTGTGACCTCCGCTTGTCTGACCAGGCCAAACACCTTGCTGAACACTTCTCACTTTATTGTGCTCTGAAGCTCAGATTTGACTCAAAAATGCCTCTCAGAAATGTCCTGGTCTCAGAGCGGAGCAGGGATTCACTGATCTCTTTTATTAATGTGGCTGGTGAGAAATGAAAGAGTGACCAAACAGTGCAACAGGGACAGAGACTCAGTCAGCTATAATAGTGCCAGAGCTTCTGGACATCATGAGTAAGGTCAGTAATGGAAGGACACCACTGTGAGACTCCTACAATGGCTTGATGCCCCTCCTGAGTTTAAAGAATACTCAGTGAGAAAATATTCTTTTTCTGCAGACATTCACTGCTTTTTTCAAAGCAAAAGTAATGCCCAAACACCAAACTAACAGATGAACAGTTGTTTGCTGTGACTCAGCATGCATCATAGTGCAAGTGGCTAAAGGGTGAGTGTGAAAAAAGGCGATTTCTCACTGCATTCATGTACTTGGTGCTATAACAGTTCTGAGTCAGCTGTTAATGTTGTGTGTCAGTATGCGTCAGAGCAAGGGATGGATAGATGGATGGATGGACGGAGGGGAGGAATTCGAGTGCAACAGGAGGAGGAACTCACCTGGGGTCGTGGAGGGCTCAGAGGAAGTGCGGAAGTTCAATGAGCCAGGCTGCGACTTGCCCTGCTGGTTCTCTGCAACCACCGTTACATCATACTCAGTGTTCCAGTCCAGGCCGCTGAGGAAGACATGTTCACTTGTGCTCGGGACACGGAGCTCATCTTTCCAGGCCAAATCCTCTCTCTATATTAAGTGCAATCAGTGAGGGAACTTACAAACTAGAATAGATTACAGATAATTTACTAACACTGGCATGAACCACATAAAAAGCTGTTAGCTTGAAATTTGGCATGTTAATATTGTATTTATTATTGTATATCAGATTATTACTTAACCTTTCATCAACTTTTATGAAATGCTTAAAGTTTGACTGGTCTGAAGTTTTTGTTAATTTTCTAAAACAGCACTTCTTCTACAGTACTTTCAGCTACAAGTTATATATTAGAAACCTAAATGTAACCTCAATTATTAAGGTTTCTAAGAAGTTAGGTGCTGTGGTGTAGAAAATAAACAACAATTTAAGATGCGCTGTTATTGAAAAATAAACCTTTAAGATAGATTTTAGCAGCATCACAGGTTATTACCTCGTATGCTCGTAACATTTAACTCAGCATGTAGTATTTTGTGAACTTGGTATTATTAAGCTTTATCTGGGTAAAAATGTCATTGGGGATTTATGGTGACAATGTTTTGTCGGTCTAATTAGCAAAAATTTAAAGTAGT
>JAOVVH010000059.1:11771945-11788995 GCA_028566435.1 Scorpiodoras heckelii | reverse complement strand
CAAACACACACACACACACACACACACACACACACACACACACACACACACACACACACACACACACACACACATATGGGAAGGGTGTTGACCTTCACAAGTCAGGCAATGGCTATAAAAAATAGCTCCTCACCTGAAAATGCCCATATCTACAGTTAGGGCAATAAATAAAATGTTCTAGTCAACTGGAACGGTAACAGACTTGTTTGGAAAGGGGTCCATGTTTATTTTGCCCCCATGCACAATGAGGAGGATGGTAAGAGAGGCAAAAAATCCTCAAGGATCACTGTTGGAGATGAAAGCATTTTAAAGTAGCATCTTATAGTCACCAAGTCTCCAACACTACCATCCGACACTACCTCCATACCAAAAGATTATTTGGAAGGCATGTCAGGAAAAATCCTTTCCTGTCACCTAACCACAAACTTAAGCACCTATAATTTGCTACCATTTTAAACACTACTGGGACTTTGACTGGAACTATGGCCAGATGAAATGAAACTGAGTTTTTGCCAGCTCAATTACTCAAAGTGGGTTTAGCGTAAGAAGAATGCTAACTACACTGAAAAGACCTTAATGCCCACTTTTACATATGGTGGATTGTTTGTAATGTTTTTGGACTATTTTTCCTCCAAAGGCCCTAGGAACAGCGTTAG
This sequence comes from Scorpiodoras heckelii, assembly GCA_028566435.1. Taxonomy (NCBI): domain Eukaryota; kingdom Metazoa; phylum Chordata; class Actinopteri; order Siluriformes; family Doradidae; genus Scorpiodoras; species Scorpiodoras heckelii. The sequence continues at coordinate 11,788,339 of JAOVVH010000059.1, read as the reverse complement.
GGTAGAAGGCATGATGGACTCCATTAAACACCAGGACATTTTGAATCAAAGTCTGTCTGGATCTTCCAGCAAGATAATGATCCAAAACATATGTCCCGATCAACAGAAAAACTGTGTACTTAACACAAAATCTGCCATGGCCAGCTCAGTCCCCTGATCTAAATCCCATAGAAAGCCTGTGGGGTGAGCTGAAGAGGAGCGTTCACAAGAGAAGACCTCTGACTCTAGACCGTCTGGACAGATTTTGGAATGGTCTCAAGTTCTCTGCTCTGTATTCTCCAACCTTATACAACATTATCGGTGAAGTTTAAGTGCTGTTTTATTGGCAAAGGGAGGTTGTACAAAGTATTCAATTCAGGGCTGCAAATAATTGTGCCACATGTGTTTTTGTTAAAAATGATTTATTGATTAGGGATTTTTTTTCTCAGAATAAATTCACTTCAGCTAAAGGTAGGCTTTTTCTCATTTTTCAGTGTGAGATTAAGCTAATTCATCAAAAGGTGACTTTCTTGTAACCCTATATAGCTACAGAAACCTATATAGCAGTTTCTCTTTGCAATGTTTGTGGTGTTCTTAATCACCTGGGTGCAGTAGATATTTTTTCCTTTTCATGTTATTTCTTTCCATCTCACTTAATTCACATGTAATTAATGTGGGTCCTGTAATTTGGGTCCAGATTTTAGCCTTTGAGATACTGTAAGCATGTTAAATAATATTACAATTTTTTCGTCACTTCAGCACTTTGAGTGTTGCCTTTTACAGGGTTTTGTGGGCATCACCAAATGCAGTGCACATGGCTGGTAATTTATGTATGATTGGCTTTCGGCAGAACATTTACGGAAATAGATGAAAAGCAAATCAGTTTTTCTTGTTTGTTTTTATTGTTCATTTACAATAAGCTTTATTATATGATTAATAAATGAGACCCAATATTGTCAAAATTTCAAGCCAAGAAACCATGGAAACGATACACATAATCTATTACATGATAAGACAAGATTTCTCCCCCTAGGATGGATACTCTACAGAGTCAGGTCTAACCAATATAAACCCTCTTCAGTGATATGAGCAATAAACTTGCTTAATTAGGCACACACTCTGATAAAGCACAAGAACTTCAGAGCCCAAGAAGCTCTGGATCCACTGAGACCCTGATCTCACTAAAGATAAATGAATAAACTTGAATGAAATTGAGGTACTACCTATTGGACTTTAGTCTCTATACTGTTATTTGAGCTGGTTATGGTGTTTGCTCCAATGTCCATTGTCTCATATGTTTGTTTTCGAAAGATGCTGCTAGACAGATTTCCCATGTGAACCATCAAGAACTGGTTCGTATCATTAAGTCTGGCACTTCTATATCTAAAGCACAGATGAAGGGTGTAGTATAGAGCTCATGCTCGAGTATTCTAATTAGTGTGAGAAACTTGCTGCTCTGAAAGCTGTCCCACTGAGACTCAACGTTGGCTTGCTGCTTTACACTGCCAGGGTGCATTTTAACGTGTTGATGGAACATCTTGAGCTTAATAGAAAGCAGGAAATAGCATGGAAAGCAACACTACTCACGAACAGGCTCTGTCTTGAAGGTGACTAAAGAGCTGCTCTCGCCTTCTCCCTTGCCGTTGATAGCAGACATCTTGACTTCGTATTTTGTGTCAGGTTTTAAGCCTGTGATTGTGACTGCCCTCAGCCCTGCAGGATCAAATTGGATTTCGAGTTAACAAAGCATCAAGCACAGATAAAGTAACTTAGTGTTGAGATAAGAGTTACTTCACAGAGTATAACCATCAACTTTAAGAGGCTTTGGCAAATACTACTACATCTGATTGACAGAGATATTACAATGCAAATACTGTTTAATAATCAATCATCATCTCCCTAGAGTCATCATATGGCATTTATTATTTTTCATCTATCATGCCCTGAGCTCCTTTCTTGAGATTCTCAGACAGATTTTTTCATATGATGACTGGGAGACCTCTCAAAGGGCCTGAACCTTGTAACCAACTGCCAATCACTGAAACTGTAAAGAGCATGACTGACATCTCAAATTTGATGTCTCAACAATCCACGTTAGTCAGAATCACATGCTCAGAGGTGTTATAAAAGTATCAAAGAATTATAAAACAAGTATTATAACTTGTTATTTTTTCATAATTTTTTCAGTAAACAAATTCTAAGTATAAAGTTAATTATTTGTGTTTGTTTTTTTGTTAATTTATAGATCTTGATTTCTACCTGTCATGATATTATTCTGTGAAATTGAGCTAGTTAGTTAGCAGCTTAGCTGGTAAACAATACTAATTATGTTGAACTGATTTTGGAAAAGGCTTTTGATACTCTTACAAATGAGGAGAGACTGAGAATTAAACATGAAGCCAGACCTATATACTTCTATATGCTTCTCGATTTTTAATAAACACCAGCCACCTGCTGCCTACCAAAGTGACTATTCCTGAGACAGAATTTGTTTTCCTATAAGAATCTGACAGTAATGTTTTGATAAGTTTCTTTTTTAAAAAAAAAAAAGAAAAAAAAAAAAAAAGGCTATTTTACCATAATAGCATAGCTTCATGTCACCAATATGAGAGGCATTTGAAAAACATTTGAGGAAGTCTGGAAAAGTGATAAATCAAAGTGATAAATTGCTTTCTAGATAAGAGCCCAATAATATGTACCAGTAGCACCAATATAGCATAAATTTGATTCTCATTTGATTTAGTAGGCAAAAGTGCCTCTATATTTATGCCATTCTTAATTAACAAAAAATTAAATAATTTTATGGGTCAGGTACATCAAAATATAGATATTGACCGATAGGTTATTCATCATTCCGCATTAAAAAAATGAGAGATCTTTTAAAGTGAACTTCTTTAAGTTGTTCTCATTAACAATGACCTAAAAACTTAACATTAACAGCTGTAGATCTAAAAAAAAAACCCTGAAATTTGTAATTTGTTAATTCGCTTGAACCTTTATATAACAGACAAAAGGACAAAAAAAAGTTTGTCAGTTTTTTCAACTCAATTCTATTTATTAAATCTATACAAATTTAGAAATTTACACCTGCAACACACTCACAAAAAGTTGGGACAGAGGCATGTTTACCACTGGGTCACATCACCTTTTCTTTTAATTGTACATTTTAATCGTTTGGGAATTGAAGATACTAATTGTTGCAGTTTTATAAGTGGAATTTTTGCCCATTTTTGCTGTGTAGAAGACTTGAGCTGCTCAACAGTCCATGGTCACTGCTGTCTGATTCTCCTTTTCATGATGCACCATATATTTTCAATAGGAGACAGATCTGGACTGCAGGCAGGCCAGTCAAGGACACACACTCTATGTCTACAAAGCCACGCTGTTTAACTCGTGCAGAATGAGGCCTGGCATTGACCTGCTGAAACAGACTTGAAGCTCCTGGGAAAAGACATCATCTTGACAGCAGCATACGTCTCTCCAAAATACCAATATAAGCCTCTGTTTCAGTGGAACCTTCACATATATGCAGATCACCCATACCGTGTGCACTGATGCACCCACATGCCATCATAGATGCAGGTTTTTGCTGTCTATTCTGACGTCTATTCTGACATCCAAATGTCTCAAAAACAAGCTGAAATGTGGACTCGTCTGTCCATAGAACATGTTTCTACTGTTTGTGGTCCATCTCAGATGACTTTGGGCCCAGAGAACTCATCTTTTTCTGAGCAAAATTAATATATAGCTTCATCTTTGTATAATACAGTTTCAGGTTGCATTTCTTGATGCAGCGTTAGACTGTATTAAGTGATAATGATTTTTCAAAGTACTCCTGAGCCCACATAGCTATGTTCGTCATGATAGTATGACTGTTTCTCAAACAATACCACCTGAGGGCTCAATGGTCTGTATACAGCAAGATTTCCCATGATTCCTTAAACATTTTCATGATATTATGAACTGTAGATGGTGAAAGACCTGAACACTGCAATCTTGCACTGAGAAACATTGTCTTTGAACTGACTGACAATTCTCTCATGACGTTTGGCACAAAGTGGTGAACCACAAACCTTCCTTGCTTGCAAACGCTAAGCCTTTGGTGGAAGCTCCTTTTATACTCAATCTTGATGACCTCACCTGTTACCAGTTACATTGCTAATTGTGGATCCAGAACAGTCTCACTTGCATAAAATTTTCAGTATTAGTTTGCCTCTGTCCCAACTTTTTTGAGTGTGTTGCAGGCATCACATTCTGTTGTTTTTAATATTTACAAAATATAATTAGGTTTGTCAGTGAACACACTGAAAATGTTTTCTTTGTACTATTATCAGTTAAATAAAAGTTCAACTGATTCAACAAATTATAGTTTTAAATTTTTATTGCATTTTTAGAAAGTGTCCCATCTTTTCTGGAAATGGGGGTGTTAAGTCAAATCGTTTTAGTTGCCATGAGCTACCAATAATGAAAATTCAGTGCCCCAGTGTACAGTTTTATTTTGTTCTAAATAAAGTCAGTAAATATAATAATAAAACAGTATAAAATAAACTGCAAATTGAGGACTATTTGCCTGGACCTCAATGAACTCCACTTGTGGATAAACTTAGTACACAAGGAATAAAACATTGTCATGTCTCCGACCATGAGTGGGCGCCAAAAGCGCCCCGAAGAAGGACTACAAGCCAGAACTGTGCTTCCCAGAAGCGTGAGATTATTACTCGCACCTGCCTATAATCAAGATAATCAGCCTGGAGTCTGCTCTGGGGAAAATAAAAAGACAAAGAAAACTCTCCTCAGCATGGATTAACATTGAGCTATACCTGTTTTACGCTTCGCATCTGCCCCGTTTGAACTATTTCTGCCTCGTTTTTGTCATATATTGCCTGTCTTTTTCTCCCGTTTTTTCTTGTTTTGTTTCCATGTGGTTTTTGTCCAAGTTATTAACGTCTTTTTGTTTATGTTCCTTTTAGATTTTGCCTCGCCAGAGTGTGGAGTGCCCAGCCTGATTTCTCCCTGTCTCATGATATCTTTTGAGCGTTTGATATTTTGTTTTTTGTGGTTTTTCCCCGATTTCCCATTCTTTTGCCTCCACACTCTGTGCTTCTTAGTTTCGTTTTTTTGTTGTGTTTCTGTCACCACCTACGTGCTTAAAATAAAACTGCAATTGACTCCAGTCTCTAGTGTGGGATCATTACAAGCATGATGGGGAGAGATGCTGCAGCCAGATAAAAAAGCTGTATGACTGTTCCCACAGTTATTTCAATAAATTTAGCATTTTTAAAAAATTTATTAACATGCTTTTTAACCATTTATCATTACATTTACTACTGTATTAAATCAGAAAAACAAGTTAATTCCCACCATCAATATCTATATGTTATCGCTATAAGCTTTTGACTGTCATAGTTTTTAAAGACTATATCTCTAAATAATGCAGACTAAATAATGCAAAGCTACATGGATGGATTTCACTGGACCTACTGTATGCAGATCTACATTTTGATGACCCTGCGCAGGGAATGCAAGACGGACCAGTAACACAATTCTCTTCACCAAAAATAAATAAATAAACAAATAAATAAATAAATAAATAAAGTGAATTATGGAGCTGTGTCCTGTGTCATATAAACATTATTTGAGCATAACAAACATTTAATGAGGCAGAACAACTAACAAGATTAATTAAACAAGATTTAGCTCAGCATCAACATTGCTCATGAAGAAGCAGCAGTGCATTCTGTGGGAAATATTTTCTGCCTGGTAGATAAAACACTGTACTTAGTATCAACACGTCATTAGCCATGAAATAGGTTACAGCCAGGTTACAGGTCACAGCCTTTTTGGCATTTCTCTTTCTGTAAAGGGTAACTGACACAGTTGACTGTTGTTTACGAGAAACTCCACTTCTTGACGGCTTGCTAAAAACACTTGAATGTACTTCAAGCCTCCTGTATACTTAACTGGGTGATTTTTTTTATCCAATTTGTGGAGCAAATTGGCAGTGTTTACAGTCTATCGACACTGGATGGTGGCAAAATTTACATTACATTTAGATACGAAACACTTCCTTATGCTGGAAGCGGTGTGTCATCAAGATCATGATCATGAAGAGCAGATGACCCACGTTTGTCTTTGTCATGCTCTGGTCACTCTTTACTCACTTTCTGTAGCTTGTTACTGTTGTTGTTTAAACGTGCTTTGTGCATTCACTGTGTCTATTCTAGGTGCTGCATGTCATGTAATTACTTATACAGGGCTGTAATAAAATGCTAACCTCCAATGTGCCTTCCTTAAATTAATTAAATAATTAAGTAAATGTTTCATCAATATATCAGTGATTACAGTATATGTTTTAGCCCACTGTGTACTGAACACATTGCTCATTCCTTACTGCACATCTATGAGCTCATCTCACCTGACAAGGCGCATTACACTGTGAATATTGCACTCACTGAATAGAATTCATGTCACTTTCTGAATCTATTTTTTACTTTCTTAACTTCTCTATTTTTTTTTGCCATGCACCAATTCACCATGTCAAATTCCCTGTATTATGACAACATACAAGGTAAATAAAATTCTGATTCTTAAAAAATATAGATATAAATTTAATCTATTTACAGTTGCATGGCACGCCAATATAAAAATCCCACTGAATGAGTTGTTACTTTAGAAATTATAATGTAGTAGAAAAGTCACATTCAACAAAATTAAACCTGTGATTTGAATTATAGTTGGAACAACTGGACAGTTGAAACAGCTTTCTTTTAACAAGACTAATCAATACCGTCTGAGAAAAATCTGTTTTGAGACTTTAACAGCACTGTGGTAATAAGTGTTTTAATAAACACACATAGATATGAATTGTGCGGCACAGAGCCTCTCCAGGTAACACACAATCCCGGCTGAGGAATGCATTATAGAGCAATTACAAGTCCTAAAAGAGACTAGTAATTGCAAGCTACAGTGTTTTCACAGGTTTTACTATTGCCGATGCCACAGGTAGAAAGTACTGTAAATTCGATGAGCAATAGATTGTACCCTCTCGGACTTCATAGATGCGCTGGACCCAGTTTTTTTTGCCCACTGCTCTCCACTCGGCACGGTACTTGAGCACGGGAACTCCTCCAGTAGCCTCAGGTTCATCAAGCAGTACCTCAGCCGTGCTTGAGTAGGGTTCCACCCGAGTGATGTTCGGAGCCGAGGGAACTTCTACGTGTCAAGAACAAAACAGCACAGCCTACATTCAAGCACATCCTAATAATCTTCTGTATATTACTCATAGCTCAATAGTCAGAACGCTTGCTGAGAGAAGCAAGAATAAAACACTTGATCGAAACAGGTGACAGAACAATCTGTAACCACTTAAAGGCCCCTTGGGGAAAACACCAAAGTTCTATGTAAAGGTCATGTCACAGAGAACAGACGGACCAGCCTGAATCAGGATGAACTCTTTGGATTCAGTCCCAATCTCATTAGAAGCAGTGCAGTTGTAGCTGCCAAAGTCGTTCTGGGAGTCCGGGTTAACCTGTGGGGAATTAAGAGTGCATGCATTATCCTTAGGGATCCTAATCAGCAACACCAATACCTATATTTACCCCTCTCTATGTGCTATCTCTGTTCAATAATTAATCTCCAACACCATCTCAGAGAAAACACAATACAGCCACTGATTAGTGCATTTATTAAATGTTTATGGGCAGAGGAAACAGCTTGCTGAAGTAGTGACTGGCCTTTTACCTGCAAGTAGCTGGCAGTGGGGGTGGTAAAGATTTTGACGTTGGTGGAGTTGGCATTGGGCAGTTGGAGTCCATCTCGCAGCCACATGATAGACACATCACTGGGGTGAGCCAGGATCTCGCAGCTGATGTTGGCAGGATTCCCCTCCCACGTGTAGACTGCCACTGAGCCCAGGATTTTTGGTGCGTCTAGCAGGAAAGGAAAAAGAAAAGACAGTGAAAATAGCTGGAAGCTGGAGAAAAGACCAATTTAAATCAAACTGATGGTAAAAGGAACCATGGCAAATCCTTTGGAATATGAATGTCCTTGTTGTTTATCATATTCAGATGACCTGTTAAAATATTTACAAAAAGTGGAACAATACTAGGAACATAAGAGGTGGTTAATAAACATCATGTTTTCCAACCGTTGTAAAAATGGAAGAAAAAAAAGAAACAAAAAACAAATTTAGTCCCTGTCACATTCTCTTTATTTTAGATTTACACTGACAGCTGTGTGTAAACACCTGCCATGAGGAAGACAGGTGAAAGGATTCTGGCTAATGAAAGTAATAAATCCCATCCCAAATCCTATCCACAATATGATTCCACAGTAAATGGTTGGTGGCCTGAAAAAATGCTACAGAATTACAGTTTTGAAAACTGCATATTCTCCTGAACTGCACTATGCTTTTCTTTTGCATGTATCTCAACCACAGGTTTCAGTCTTGTTTCCTCCAAAAGTAAAAAGGAAAAACAGAAAATGACATTTAAAAATTACATTCCAGCTCAGACATTTTGCCAGCTGATATCTCATATTGACAAACTGAATTGATTAAGCTTATATCTGTTTTGCTACAGCACATAGTAACAATACATCTTGATCAAAGCCTGACATTTGCTGTGTGAGGAAATCAGACCTATCTAGCAAGGTTTTATACATCTTTAGGCAGACTGAATGTCTTTGTAGTTGTGACTGTTAATCTGGGTCCTTATTCAACATGATCTTTTGCAGAAAGTAAGATTAAAAGCTGAATAAAATCATTTTCACATTGTTTTCATGATATATATTTATGGCATCTTAAAGTCGACGTGTCAAAGTATGTTACAGGAAGAAAAGCTTAATTTTGGCCAAAATCCAAAACCACTTTTTGGCTGTTTGCCACAATTCACTCACAGCAACACCCACAAGGTTTTTCCAGTCCGCTACACATATAAGTTGTTGATCTGGCTAAGACAAGACATATAAGTCAATTTGAATAAAATCATACAAATTTGATGTTATAAAATCAAAAAAGAACGTTAGTGAAACCTCCAGGAAATAAATAACCAATGCCTATCAGGGCAAACTAAAGTGAATGGTAGGCGGAAGATCAGGGAGATCATGCGGCTGAACACATCTGGTCATTTTTATACATAAAAGCAGATCGCAGTTGGATAGCACTTAAAGACTCTCAGTCTCTCCTCCTCCACCTCCACCTCCTCATCCTCTTGAGGAGCATACAGAGGCTGTCGAGAATATCACAAACACAGATAAATCTACATGTTATTTGCAAATATGACATGCTGCTAATTTCTCCCTCTGTCCCGTGACACTGTCACTGTGCTTCAGTACTCAGAAGTCCTGCCACCATATCAGTTGCAGTACATTAATGCACAATGGGGTGTCAACAAAAATCTGCAGACAAGTAAACTGGCAATTATTTGTACAGCATGTGCAACGATTAGTGTTAAAAACAAACATTACAATATGCACAGTGGGAGAATCAGTGTGTGTTTGCTCATGTTGCCACACTTTATGGGGTACCAATGGTGCTGATTGTACTGTTTAGTCTGAAATCTTGATAAATTAATGCTTCGAATAAAAACAATTTATACACCATGACAAAAAAGCTGCGGTCTATTGCTTATTTTGCCACATTTTGATTTGCTATTTGATCATCTTATCTATTCATCCAAAGCCTTCAATCTGTTGAGTGACTCAATATCACATACTGAAGCAGATGAAATTTGTCAATACATAAGGTAAGATTGTTAGCTTTTATGTTAACGTGTCCATCTACAGTCTACAGTGGCTCAGAATATGCGTGTAAGATACGTAAAATATGTGTAAGCACAAAACTGATTATTCTGCACAAGTGCAAAAATTTTGACTAACTTCTCTAAAACTATCAACGCAGCTTGACCTGACCAGCTGCTTGCTGCCAAAACAGAGGTGGGGCTGGACAAGCTGGCAACTTGCCCAGTTGTTATTTCCCAGCATCCTTACCTCTGAACTGAACTGATTAATAAATGTTTGTGATTTCTAATGACGTTCCTGTTACTGCTATTTTCTAGATTGTCTACAATGTTGCATTTGTAGTGGTAATTCATAAATGCTTCCCATCTACTACTGCTTACCAAGCTGGATTTTGATGTAGGTAAAGTACACAGAAGTACCAGAAATAACTGGTTTTGGAGCATCTGCAAAATATATAGCAACACCACCTATGCACGTCATTGGTTGCGTCTGCCAGTGAATATACAAAGCAATAGACTATATGTCTTAGTTATCACAAATTTGCGATTTTCAGTGAGGTTTAGTGGTTGGAGCTCGTGAGATGGGTTGTTGCATTTTGAAGGTAGAAGCAAAGTTTGGATTTTCACGCATGAGCATTTCAAGATTGTACCGTGACTACAAGAATTCCAGCAAAAACCTCAAACTTACGACAGCAGTGTGGCCGTAAAAAGACTCTGGGTGAATGTGACCAGCATCGGCTGGCAAAGATTCGATAGGCATGTAACACTGTCTCAAGTAACATGGGAATTCAATGATGGGGCCAGTGAGGACTGTGCAACATTCCCTCCAAGATCACTGGAGCGAGAGACCTACCAAGTATTAACTGATATACCAGTTTTTCTGGTACTTCAGTGTATTCATCTGTTAATTATCATTATAATGAAGTCCTGCTCAAGCAGTGAATTAAACTAATGCAAAGTCGATATGGCTAAAATTTAGAACCACTATACTCTATGAGGTTTCATCCTCAACAAAAGTTAACATGAGTTTGGCGGTTTGCTGTGATGGTTTTCTTTAATGTTTGTTTTTCATGTGGACTGATGGTTTCTGTCCAAAAAATGCAATATGTTTGGTATATTTAATGGCCTTATATTAGTTAAAAAAACTTGGCTCATGCTAACAAATAAACCAGAAAGTGTAATTTGAATGACAATAATAATCATCAAGGACTGGTTGAAATGACACATTATAGAATATACATTTCACTAATGACAGCAGTCAAAGTCACTGAGATGACATTTCCCCCCTTCTGACCTTTATCTGTATGACTTATCTGCATGTATTGTGCTGTATTTATGTGTTGCCATTAACTGGCTCATGATTACATGAATATGCAGGTGCACATGTGTTCCTATTAAAGTGGTCAATGAGTGAATATTATAGATTATGAATTATAGATATAATTATAGATAGATAACATTGTGAATTGTAAACACTATTTAGTTAATACTGTCTTAGTGTTTAGACATTATACAGTAAGTGTTAAAATGTCTCCTCTGAAGATATTTTTAGAAAACTCTTGGCAGCTACATATAAAACTAATGTGTTCAAGAAGAGACAAACAGTACAACTTGAGTGAAATTCATTGAATGTGGTAAATCAGAAAATACCCAGACATTTGACTTTTAGCACTCCAATTAAATTTTAGAGAGCTTTAGTTTTAAAACATATAAAGACTCGAAAGTGTCCCTGAATAGTTTCAAATAAAGAAATTTCTATAAGAGTCTTATATGGCAGACTATACACCGATCAGACATAACAGAAAAAACACTGACAGGTAGCGTGAATAACACTGATTATCTTATTACAATGGCACCTGTAAAGGTTTGACAGCAAGTGAACAGCCAGTTCTTGAAGTTGATGTGTTGAAAGCAAGAAAAATTAGGCAAGGATAAGGATCAGAGACTTTGACAAGAGCCAAATTGTGATGGCTAGACAACTGGGTCAGAGGATCTCCATAACTGCAGGTCTTGTGGGGTGTTCCTGGTATGCAGCAGTTAGTACCTAAAAAAGTGGTCAAAGGGGGGACAACCGGTAAACCTGCAACAGGGTTGTAGGTGCCTAAGCACCCTTTTATGTGTGTGCGGTGCAAAGGCTAGCCCGTCTGGTCTGAACCCACAGAAGTACTGTAGCACAAATTGCTGAAAAAGTTAATGCTGGTTATGATAGCACCTACAATGGGCATGTGAGCATCAGAAATGGACCGTGGGGCAATGGAAGAAGGTGGTCTTGTCTGATGAATTACATCTTCTTTTACATCAAATGGATGGCTTGGTGGGTGTGTGTTGTTTACCTGGGGAAAAGATGGCACCAAGATGCACTATGAGGCAATGTGATGCTCTGGGCAATGTTCTCCTGGGAACCTTAGGTCCTGGCATTCATGTGGATGTTAGTTTGACATGTAACCTAACCTAAACATTGTTGCAGAGCAAGTACACCCCTTAATAGAAACAGTATTGCCTAATGGCAGTGGCTTCTTTCAGCAGGATAATACTCCCTGGCACACTGCAGGAATTGTACATGAATGATTTGAGGAATAGGACAAAGTGTTCAAGGAGTTAACTTGGCCTCCAAATTCCCCAGATCTCAATGTGACTGAGCATCTGTGGGATGTGCTGGACAAATAGTGCAATCCATAGAGGCTCCACCTCACAAATTACAGGACTTAAAGGATCTGCTGCTAATGTCTGCTTGTAATGTCTAATGTCAGAGCTGTTTTTGGTGTCACAATGGGACCTACACAATATTAGTTGCATGGTTTTAATGTTATGGCTGATCAGTTGATATATTTTTAGAAATAGTTATCTGTAGAATTATTCAGATAAATCCTATATTGGAAAATAGAATTGCAATTTCATTTCATTGTGAAAAAAACTGCAGCTAGACTCAATTTGAGTATAAGCCTTAATAGTGGCGGTGATGTTAGTAGCCCACTTGTATTGAGTTCTTCTAGCTCTGTAGTTTCCTTTCATTGCATGATGAATGCATTTAAATAGTCTCATTACAATATGTTTGTGGCACAATAATGAACTAATATTAAAAAGCTAACTGCCTTCCATAACATATAAGAGTCTTAAAATCTCAAGAATAAAATATAGTCAGTCAGACAATAAAACAATGAAAAAGTGAACCCAATCTATTACCTACACAAAATAAAACAGCAGCAGCTCAGGATAAGACCATGATTCTAAAAGTAAGGTGTTTAAGGCATAGCCAGGGTGTCTTCATTTAGTAGCAGCTGTGGAAATCACAACCCACACTTTTTAAAATTATATTTATCATTAAAGTCTTAAATTCTATTCGACTAGGAAGCTGGAATAGGAATTGGTTTTAATCCAAACCTCAATAACTCAAAAACAAGTCAGCCAATAAATAATGTCAACTTTAATGTGTTTTGTCAGTGGAAATTTAAGAATAATAATTATTCTTAATATTATTAGACACATTTAAATAATGTCCATGGGATAAATCTGTACTAAGGGGATATTTTACTGTTAAAGGACTAAAAAAACTTAGAGAGATGTTATTATGCAAGAAAATGCTGATGCAAATACTGGTGGGAGTGCATGGGGAGGATTGTGGCCTCATCAGATAGAGCAGAGAACAAACTGGTGTTACAGGGACCCTTAAATACACTGAAATAAGACACCAGTGTGGAAATAAAAATATAAAGGAAATGAGATCTTACAGCGCACTTCTAGGAACGTGGACTGGGAGCTCTGGCCTACGGCATTGCTTGCCGTGCAGAGATACTGTCCAGCATCAGTGTATTGGACATACTTTAGCGTCAGAGAGGAGACACGAGCATCACTCCGCACCACCACACTCCCATCTTCACTCTAAAGATACACACAGACAAACATGGGGTTACATTCACTCAGTATATGCTTTGAAACTAACACAATCATATTCCCTGTACATTCACTGGGCACTTTATTTGGAAAATCTGTACATCTAATTATTCAAGCAATTGTCCAATCAGCCAATTGTGTTTTTCCAATCTTCAACTGCCCAGTTTTGGTCAGTCTGTTCCCAGGTAAGACTGGAATCTGATGTGGGCTTCTGCTGTTGTAGCCCATTCGCCTCTAGGTTCAACATGTTGAGTTCTGATGAGTTCTAATGCTTTTCTTCTCACTGCGTGTATAAGGATTTCTTATTTAAGTTAGAAATCATGTCAGCTCAAACTAGTCCAGCAATTCTCCTTTGACTTTGCTTATCAACCAGGTATTTCCACCCTCAGAAATGTTTATGTTTCTTGCACCATTCTGTGTAAATTCTGGATGCTGTTTCGCATGAAATCCCAAGACATCAGCAATTTTGCATAAAAAACTCAAACCAGCCCATCTGACACCAACAACATGGTCAAATAACCCTTTATGATGTTTTATGTGAACATTAAATGTCATAAAAGGTGAACTATATCTGCATGATTTATGCACTGTACTGAATGATCTCAAAGATCGGAATCGGGCTGATCAAGGCATTTTTTAACTGATCAGTATCAGCTTTACTGAACACAAACCTAAACCCGATCCTTTGTTTTACGTCAGCTTTCGGAAATACTTTAAATTGGAAAGCAAAACAAGTCCAACAGCGAAGTGTAATGTCTGTAATGCGAGCGTTTCACGATGCGGTAAGAGCAGAGCCACATTCAATACTACCAATTTGATATGGCATCTAAAAAATAAACACTCAGCTGAATACAGCGAGCTTATTCAGGCAACTCGGGCAAAGGCTTCACCTAAGCTACATATGCTAGCAGAAACTTTTAAAAGAACAGAGAAATTTTCTCGAGACAGCGACATGGCCAAAAAGATTACAGAGGGACATTGAATTCATCGCTTTGATGACCAGCCTATCGCTGTGGTAGAAAATACAGGTAATAAAGTAAAAGAAAAAAAATATATATAAAAGAAGATTAAGCAATAGCTTGGATGCAGACAATTTTTTCCTAAAGCACTGCAGAGCTATTCAGTTGTTAAATATATACATTGGATTAATTTATGTTAATTTAATTTATATTAAATTAAATAACTAATGTACTTGAAGTGTGCATTGTGTGAACAGTATTATCTGGGTCTTATCTAGACAAAATCTAGAAAATAGAAGTATCGGTTTGAGATTCGATATCGGAAGACACTCAAAATTAATGACTCGGATCGGGATCGGGAACAAAAAAACTTGATCGGGACATCCCTAATAATTACACAAATGTTCAGGGGTGCAGGTGTTCATATTAATGCGGCCACAGAGTGTACAACAAACTCCTGTGTTTTCGGAGGATTCTTTTGCATAGTTTTATAAAGTATGTGCTATGATAGAAACCTGAGTTGCCTGGCTTGAAAAGCCCTATGTGTCAGCGTAAAGTCACCCTGAAATGAAAAAAAAAAGCAGTGACAGGGTGCAAGAGGGTGCAGATATAAATAAAAGTAGGTAGGTAGGTAGGGGGTGCAAGCAGGACCCATCAATAATGCAGAGTGTAACTTAGGGAACCGTTTTAGAGTCGTGCAAATTCAGCAGACCCAATCCACTTAGGGCTCGGTGTTGTGCGTCATGACACGCGTACACACACCCCACAACATCCCACACTTGTGATTTCTTTTAGCATGGAGATTTTTTTTATGAATCTCAATGAGATATAGTCAGAATTTAAATTCCTGACTCTAACACGCTTAGAAAGTAAACCAGCCTCCAAAAACTGTGCAGGCGTTATGACTAGGGGTGTTACATTTTGAAATCTTAATAACATAGCATAAAATTTTCACAGTATAAATTAATTATTGATGACTGATGGTGTTGATGGTGAAAATGAAAGGGGCAACATTATTATGAATCCTTTGTACAAAAGATTTTTGGGACATCCTCGTATGTAATAAAAACCAAAAGGAAACAAATGTTAATAGTTCCCCTAATTGTTCTTTCTTAGAAAGACTTTCTGAGAACTTTTCCATATAATCTCTTATATAAAGTTTTTATTATCACATAAGGTGAAAGACAGAGTGGCTGTGAGGAAAGTCTGAACCAAAATAAAAATAGTATGCTCAGCCAGGATAGATGGTTGTTTCTTTAGTTGTGGTCAGCACGGCCATGCATTTCTGTGAGTTTGATAGCTGTTGTGTACGATAAAGCTATAAATGTGCTAGGAGTGGCAGCAGAAGCAGCACAGTAACATTTACAGTGGTTTGCAGTGCAGTCCATGTCCCCTGCAGCAGGAAACCTAGGCTGAAAGTACTAGGAGTCCAGAGAGAGGTTGCAAAATCTTTGGGAAGTCAAAGAACCACTGGAGTTAGAAAGATGACTGGGTAAATGAACAGGTATGTAAGATACACAAATGCATTATAATCTGTATTTAAACTGTATTTTATAGATGGTAAGGTAAATATATACATATATATTTTGCAAATACCTATGCAAAATACATAGCAACATAAACTATGCACGTCATTGGTTGCATCTGCCAGTGCATAAATAAAGCGACAAACATCTATGGAAGCTTCTAGAGCTGTTTCCGCAATGAGAATGGCAAGTTATCACGATTTTTTTTATTTTCAGCACAATTTAATACACTGCCTGGCCAAAAAAAGGTCACCACCTGGATTTAACTAAGCAAATAGGTAAGAGCCTCCCATTGGATAATT
>JAOVVH010000059.1:11744571-11755267 GCA_028566435.1 Scorpiodoras heckelii | reverse complement strand
GCTGGTCCAATTTAGCCATGAAACCTCCCACACTAAAATGACAAGTGTTTCAGTTTCATTGTCTAACCCCTGTACATGCTAAATGTGATTTAGCTAGTTTAGTCAGAGAAGTTGGTGCCAAATAAAATGCTAGTAGTTCACTTGTAGGCGTATAAATAATAATATGGTTTCATGTTAAATGAGCTAAAAAGTGTATTTTAAGTAACCGCTTTATCTTGGTCAGTAAACTCCATTTGTAAACCCTTTGAATTCAAGACTTTACACTGTAGGATATTGAGCCGGATTTCGCTGTCGCAGGCACAATCCTATATTGTAAAGAAAAATATCTGGTTAGGAGTTAGCTGCAACTAAAGACAGCTGAAGATAAAGTCCTGGAAGTGGCTGAAAATTCTACTTAAAATCTCCAACTGTGACCTCTGCTACAGCACTTGTCTAAAATCTACCAATAGGAGGGCGGCATATGATTACATAGAACTCCCAGTACAACTATAAACACAGTAATGGCAAAGGAAAGGTGTAAACAACACATATTGGATTTAAAAGAAGAACAGCAGCATTGTGGCAAGAGAAAAAGTCTCTGTGGGACACGACATGGAAAGAAATCCAGCAGAGGATGGATTACAGCTTCCAAGCATGCAGCTAGCTAATTGGCACACAAATGCTCTGTTCATAGATCTTACTTACTATTATGATGTTTTATTTTTCAAGTTGAATTGCTACAAAAATGTGCTACATCACTGTGTAACCAATATGACAGAATATAGTACCGTAACTATTGTCATCTTCCAATCTGACATGTAGAACATGTTATCACAGTCCGTTAAATAATTCATTTGGAGATACTCTCATAGTGTGTGACAAGTTTAAACGCACACTATGTAAAGCTGGCTTTAGTCTGACGCATTATAGATCTAGTACATGCAGAGTACATAATGTAGCACATCCTAGGCATATAGTACATTCAGTATACTTGAAAATGTACTCAGGATACTTAAAAAAACAGCTTTAAATATTATATTAAGTATACTACATTTCTGTACATTTAATATTATTCATGGCACAGGGATGCAGTGGTTAGTGTTGCCTCACTCTGTGGAGTTCCACATGTTCTGCCAAGTCTGAATGGGTTTCCTCCTGGTTCTCTGGTTTCCTTATACGTCCCAAAAATATGCCAGTACTTGGATTGGCTGTACTAAATTGCCCCTAGGTGTGATTGAGAATGTGAATGTGTGTGCAGCGCCACCTATGCACGTCACTGGTTGCATCCGCCAGTGCGTATATAAAGCAACAGACATCTATGGAAGCTTCTAGAGCTGTTTCCACCATGAGAATGGCAAGTTATCACAATTGTGCGATTTTCAACACAGTTTAATAGTTGGAGCTTGTGAGATGGGACATAGCATTTCGGAGTTAGAAGCAAAGATTGGATTTTCACGTATGAACATTTCAAGGGTGTACTGTTACTACAATAATTCCGGCAAAACCTCGAACTTACGACATTGTGGCTGTAAAAAGACTCTGGGTGAATGTGACGATAGGCATGCAACACTGCCTCAAGTAACATCAGAATTCAGTTCTAGGGCTTCGACAAACATTCTTGTGAGGACTGTGCAACGTTCCCTCCAAGATCCTGTGATGGACCTACCAAGTATTAAGTGGTATACCAGTTTTTCTGGTAATTCAGTGTATTTCTGCCTTTGTATCCACAGCATCCCTTGGCCAAGATAAAAATAATTAACACTGATGAAGAAATAAAGATCCTTTTCAGTCCCTGCAAAATGACAAAGGCTCTTTACATTACAGCACGTTAAATGTTCCATGTGTGTGTATGATCCTTATTCACTCCTTATGAGGGTATTTGGCAAACTAGGCTGGGATATGGGTGGGATTTGTTCATAACGAAGAGGAAATCTGAATTAATTAGAGGAACATTCAGCACTGTCTGGGCATCACAAAGACATCTGTAAACAAGCGTGAAATATGAAATCAGTACAAGTGCACGGTGGAGAAGAAAATCTGCATGAGGCACGGGGCAGTGGTAGCTCAGTGGTTAAGACGTTGGACTACTGATCAGAAGGTCAGGGATTCAAATCCCAGCACCAACAATCTGCCACTGTTGGGCCCCTGAACAAACCCCTTAACCTGCAACTGCTCAGCTGTATAAATGTGATAACTGTAAGTCACTCTGGATAAGGGTGTCTGCCAAATGCCCTAAATGTAAATGTAAATCTAATGAGATTTAACCAGGTGAGAAAGAAAATCTAGAATGTTCAGGAAGCTTGCATGCAGATGTGGATACCATCATCAATCATCTTATACGAGGGAGATGCTTTCATGCATTCCCAGGGATGTGGGGGTTGCTTCTGAGGTGCAGGAAATATCGCAGAATGGATGCCTGAAGCAGAAGAAGAACTGGATCAATAACTATTTCTTCAGACAGACCAGAGTAAGAGGATCCCTTCTCTCTTCTGAACTGTTCCAAGTGTTACATTATTTGAGTGAGTAGACAAACTGACCAAACCACAACAGCAGATAAAAACAGTCTCAAAATAATATTCATTATATCTGCTGAAAACATGCACTACTCTATGTGCCACTTAACTAAGAAGATATTTGTTGGCAAAAGAAGCCCACAGGAGCTACAGCAGCTTGGAGATATTGAAATGTCATTTCTGTATGTCTTGCTCTTTTCAAAGGCATAATTTAAACATGTCTCTCTCTTTTCAGAGCTATCTCCGTCTCTGGCTAGATTTAATATTTAATGCCATGTGTCTGACTTCGGGCGCTAATCTGTTTTACAGGTGAGTCATGGAAAAGTTGACTCAGAGTGCAGCAGAGATAGGCGGGAAAAAAAATACCCAGGAGAAAGTGGCTCATGTATTCATTCTTGTTCACAGAAACCCAGTTTCCTCTGGCTCCTGATGCATATACTCAAGGCTTTATTGCCTCAGAATTCTTCAAGCCTACTGCCTTTATAGCCCTCTCATTTGTCAGTCACCCTTGTTAACTGGGCTAGAGCTGGAGAAAGACGACAGAGTTATAAACCATCTCGTTTATTCACCCAATAGCACAAATACAGCTGATGGGATATGAGCTAGTGGTCTACTACAGGGAGAGAAGAATATCCATTTTAAAATGGTGGAAGAAAAAAAAGGGGGACATCTGACAGGTCATTTTTGTGCAAAAATGTGCCCAGGCGTTTTTTTTTTTTTTTAAAGCTGAGTGAACAGGCAATCACATGCATCATGCCGAGCTTTCAGACAGTTTTAAAAGACATCATAAAAATCCATTTCATATGCACATCATATTACTCAGGAGAAACTCGGGAAGGAAGCTGTGTTACTGTGCACAGGGTTCAACAGACGCTGAGCCACTGAAATCACACACTGACAGAAAAATGCTTCATTTTCCACCAAACCAGCTGATGATGAGTGTTTCAATGAGCAGCAGCACTTTAACTGACTGTGTAGGTGTTGTGCGTAGTTTGGATGGCGAGCTTGATAGACCACAGAGGAGTGACACATTCAGCAAAATAATTAGCAGCAAGATGGCCACTTGCCTTTTGCAGTTAACTTTTTTATTCTATGCTCATCGTGACAGACACTTTTGTGACAGAAAAAAAATATAACCAGCAAATAGCAATGCCTAAATAAATAATTAAACCACTGCTTATTATTTTTCTTTTCACAATAAGGATGGTGTGCCCTGTGTGTCCACACAGGCTGATGAAAAAGGTGCACATTCAGCCACTAAATGACATCCTGCAAACACATGGCTGCATGATGGGAATGATGACAGGGTAGGAAATAAGGACAGATTAAAAAAAAAAACATTTATCAAGCACAAAGTCATATTGACCCTGAGATGACGGTGGAACAAGACTTCAAGTGCCATGCAATTGAGCCCCTTCAGATTTAAAACTGAGTCCAGCTTTAGCAACAATTTCAATCACCGCTGTTCTATTCTCCTGCTGCAATGGCAAGACCTTTACATACATATCATTTCATTTTCATTCCATAATCCCTGATAAGATCGTGGCTTTAGGACAGTGGAAGAAAATGAATTTTCAGCAGCAGGCAGTAACTTTAACAGACGCCTTGATTGATAGTTATCGGTGTTCTGGCCCAAATCTTGGGATTAATGAAACGGCTTGGATGATTTCAGTTGGCTTTCTAGCGGCTCGAGTTACTGTACCTGCTGCTGTGATCTCATACCTGATAAATCCTCTTTAGGTGCTCCTGCAGACAGAAACAAATCTTATGTGTAAAACAACCAGAGAGAGCTCCAACCTCAGTATAGTACATGCATTTTAAGTAGAGATGAAAGACAACTATGCTAGCTCTGGGTCTTAGTGAGAATTGATCAAAGATCAGCAAAAGAAAGGATGAATACCTGTTCTCCCTCAGCAAAGACGTGCGCACCGAAGCTCCATGTGATGCTGGGCGTCGGGTCTCCTGTGGCTTCGCACGTCAACCTGATCTGCTCCTCCATCTCTGTAGTGGTCTGGTTTTCCAAGTATGTGATTTTGGGTTTCACTGTTTCACACCACACACAATTTTAGGTTTAGAGAAATTTCAACTGAAGATAAAATATCTCACGTCGACGTGGAGAAGTGGAAATAGTAAGTACCAAAAACTCTGAGGCTGACTTCTTCTTCATTCTTCCCAGCTTTGTTCCTAGCAATGCATGTGTAATCTCCTTCATCCAGCTTCTTCACATCCATTATTGTGATCTCTGAGCCATCTTCATTGAAGTTGTACTTATCCCCACTCTCCAGAAGAACCTCACTCCTGAGAGAACTATTGAATATAATGTCTCAATACTCAGCCGAAAACAAAACCTGCTGGAAATATTTAGGAATCCTCTGAGAATTTTCAGCATGTGCTTTTATAAAAATATAGTATTCCCCTTTTTTATTTTTTGTTGTGCAAAGGAGGAAATGAGGGCTCTGGGACTGGAAAGCATTTGGCAACCGAAGCACACCCACCTCCCATCATCAAATAAGCAATAAACACAGCACAACCCCCATCAGAAAACTGTGGACCAAATTTTTACACTTCCATTGCAACCTCCCCAGGGAGCTCCACTCACAAGACAAAAGCTGCCAAAAGAATAAGCATGCTTCAAAAATACTGATGATGCGCGACTGCTTGCCCACTACCAAGTTGTGCACAAATGTTCTTTACTTTTATTCAGAGGATTTCTCTGCTTGCCTTTGATCTCTTAATCAGAGCACACATCTGTCATGGCAAGAAGTGGCTGGAAACTGGATGGTGTGTTTATGAATAGCCTTCTTTCATCAGGAGGATTCTGGGAGATGTGAAGATGAGCTTACCGCAACCATGTGATAGTGGGTTCAGGGAAGCCATCTGCATCGCAGGCCAATACGGCAGAGTGGTTTATGTCGGCAGTGGCGTTCACCTCAGCTTGTCGCACTCTGATAGTGGGAGCAACTAAGACAAAGGGGGGAAAAAATCCAATAAATGCAGAATATAGTGATAATCCACTTATTATTGTGCTCTTCTGTGCTCTATTGTCTGAGCCTTATTCAGAGCTGAGTTGAGCACGGGCAGTAAGGACTTAATACCAAAACTGTGCAAATCAGACATACAGAAACTAGAGACTTAGGCACTACTAGAAAGTTGCACATAAGTTAAACACTTTAACCCTCTGGATTCAGCGTTCTCGTGGGTAGGATAAAACAAAAAAATTGACAACACACTTAAATATCTCAAGTTTTTGTCCTAGAAACATAATAAACACACTCCCAGAAACTTTGAACGGTCTACTTTTCAAATATATACAAGATGAAACAAAATAAATTTTTATATCATAGTAAGACAAACTTAAGTAACAAGAGGCACACTTCAATCTGTGAGTCAGAGCACAAACTGCCCCTTCACAAATTCAGCTATTCATATGATAACAACATGGTAATCCGGCAGACCCTACTGGAGGATTACGAGACAACATAATGTCTGAAACACCCATTTTGACTCCTATAAACAAAGAGCACATGGCTGCGTTGTTTTCACACTGAGCACGGAGCTTCGAGGTGGCACACTCACGATTCTCAGCTGCATTCGCCGTGCAACAGATCGAGGGGAGCCTTGCCCTGGAGAGTGAAGAAGAATGCAGCTCCTCAGATGAAAGTGGTAAGGACAGTGAGGAAGAACGTCTTCATTTCAAGCAATGACTTGATCCTAAGGAGGATGGTTTCAACACTGCTTTTGTAATGATTAGCATGTATGGTGCTGATTAGCTTATATGCTAGGTAGTTCAGTAGTATATTTCAGCACTGCAAAAGTTAAATGTTTTGCTGTGCTCTCTAAAGCATTTCATAGTAGCCTACCAGCTGTGCAAAGATTGATTGAAGTAAAGTTTGGATGCTCTATGTTGCCTTCAAGCTCTCCACAGAAGCTCATATTTGTGACTTTGACACTCTAACGAACTGTGTGTCATTGAGAAATAATTATACAGCCAATCAGAACCAAACGGAATGACAGTAATAGATATAATAATCATTGGAACCTGCTAAATCGGACTGCTAAAAAGGTTATACTGCCCCTATTGTGGTTATTGTGGCCATAACTGTAGCCTATGTAAAGCGGATATCAGATGCAAATGGCTGAAATACATGTAAATTTACGCATTACACGCTTATGTGTTAGACTACTGGGTCATTACCTTTGACAATGGGGAGGGGAACTCTGGCTCACTCCTAACTCAGGAATATTCAGTGTGTGAGCCACTGGCTTTGAAAAAAGTAGTGTTACTTCAGAGTTGTAACACTTTAGAAGTAAAACCACCCAAAATTTCTGAAAGCTGTAAAAATCAATGTGTAGCCAACACCCATGTTCACAAAGTTCAAAGCTCAAAAGCGAACCTCATAAATGAATAAAATTTTTTGTTTTTTTTCACAACATATCAGCACCTTTAAAAATAGGCTTTTCTAAAGTCTATGTTTAGAGTTGACAAACAAAAAAATTGATTAATTACATTCTTATTGCTCTCACATTATTGTTGCTGAGTTTGTGCTTTACATAAGCATATGTAACGCTTTGACATCAAAAGCGTTTTAAGTAGATGAAATGTTTAAAAATGTCAAGGAATATCAGCCTTCCTCAGAAGGGGCTGAGAGGCCTCAGACTCCAGAGGTTTAAAACAAAGGCTAGTCTGAGTTACACACGATTTTGACGTTGTAGTTTTTTTTCTTGCAAAGTTTCACCTTATCCTTGGGCATGTGGGCCTAACAGTGGGCATTTTCTCTTTAGAGGAGAGAACATCAAATTCACCAAAAGCATCCCTAACTCAAGTAGGGAATTAAAAGTATGATTTAAAAAAATTTTATTTTTAGTGCTGTCATGCGGGTCATTTTTTTAATTGCGCGTTAATCGCGGCTTTAACGCACATTTTGATTCGCGTTGTACATGCAGGTTGGCAGTGTAGGACCACTGAAATTATCACTGGTCTACTTTAAGTGAAATGACTGCTGAATGGTGCCTCATTATTCACTTGACTTTATTTGATAAAAGTGACATATTAAAGATAATTGATGTCTTTTCATTTTTTCTAATTTAATGGGAACTGCACAGTGTGTAGGGAGCGAGGGAACATGGGTATATCACATAACCGGAAGTTCTGTTGTGCTGCTACATGATTGGCTGATTCATTTTTACCTCAGAGACCGGACCCGCACAATGGAAGGGAAGGAGTTTGTGTATGTGTTATGTGGATCCGTCAACTCTGTCGTCTCTGTCGCTCATTAAACTGATGTAACATACAAAAATATAGCAACCCAAAAACAGCTACAACTTCTTCGTTCTCCTTTGTTCATTTCAATCTTTAGCAATGTTTATGATAGCTAACAAGGTAGATCAGAGAACTGTGCACGAGAAGAGACAACCAAAAATACGTTACGAAGTTAAAATACCCATAGTTCATAGATGTTCCATTATATTTATTTCAAAAGTGCCTACAGCGTAAAATTAGTCTTAACAGTGTTGTTTGATTTATCATGTTAAATACAGCCAAGTGCTGTAATGACGGCACAATCCAGATTCTGTAGCAAGGCTGCAGGGTGTCCAAACAGAGCCGTTTTAGTGACCAAGTTGCCTGTGATGAGCTCTTGGGATCTGTACCCTGTGCAGTGTGTAGGGAGCAGGGATACATCTTAGGGACACTTGCGATTGGAATGCAGCCTAAAACGAGTAACGTAATGGTCAATTTCAGAATGTTTAACCAATTTTTAATCTGCATAAAAATTTTTGTGCCGTTAATTTTTTTAATTGCTTTTAATTCTTTAACACATTAACGCGTTCGTTAACATGTTAATTTGACAGCACTAGTTATTACATGACCTCTATTTAGTATCTTGTAACATCACTTTTTTCACAAATTTCAACAATATCATATACTTTGACTTCAACATACTCACATGAAATCTGGTGTGATTATTGCTCCACATGTCCCTAGTCCCTAGTGTGTTGGCCTTCATGTTAGTGCCTTTGAATTAGGGTAGGCTCAAAGTACTTTTTGGGCAATGGCTCAAAAATCATAACAATTCATTTGTGGAGTAGTGCCTCCTAGACAATCATAAATATTTAACACTTCACTGGTGAACATCTTGTGATGTAAAGGCTCAAACTTCATGAACTGTCACACCCTGCCTCACTAACACATTTTCAGATGAATACCAAATTTCATCCACATTTCTTTAACTTAAGAACTGCTTAAGTAACCAATTTACTTTACTTTTTAATTTACTTTGTAAATTTACTTTGGTATGCTTATTTCACTTCAATCTTGCTCTTTCTCTCACTTTATGCAGCATTCATATTCTGCACCTTCTGGTTTTAAGAATTTCTAGAGCGATTTATAGCAGTAGCGACTCTTCTCACAATGGAAATCTGCAGAGCACAGGGTGCATAGACATAGACCTCCACTATAAATGTCTTTCTGTGTGATATGTGTTTAGTGACACTGCTTAAAATGCTTTCATTCTAATGTAGCCCATAAATATTATTGTGTACATTTAATACTGAACAGTTCAGCTGGAAATGGGAGTTAGTGTAATAGTCTTCCACTGCTGAGATATAATATGAACAAAAAGATGAAGAGCCTGACTTCCTCCTGCACTCTTATGAAACAGAGTATCAAGCTGAAATAAAACAGCCTCTGCAAACATTTAATTTATGGAGCACAGAGCATTTATTGCTAAACAGAAAACTGTCCTCTTTCTTCTACTTGCTTTGCTTTGTCTGTGTGTTCTGTTATGTCAGGTCAAGGTTTATTGTAATTTTATTTTATATAAGACTTTAAATTACTCCATTCAGACCAAATTGTTATAATAAGTGTCTGGGTTGAACAGCGTGGCACCCAAATGTGACAAACAATTTAGCACAAAACCACAAACCTTTCAAAGCGCAAATAAAAGCATTAAGAGCTCACCGTTCACTACAACTCTGATCTCACGGAAGTCAATCTCGCCTCGAGCCATAATGCGGGCCTCACAGGTGTACACTCCTTCATCTGCCTTTCTGATTCCTCTGATTTGCAAGTGGTTGTTGTCCAAAATCTTGAACCGTACTGTAAAAGTAGATTTTACAAAAAAAAAAAAAAAAACACAAAAAATCCACCAACCAACCTGAGTCAAAATAATCCTATTTGGTTTTCAGGTTATTAAAATGAATTGTAATGGCAGCTTTTTTGAAAAGAATACCAGTCATGCTATGGATTACGGACCTTATCCCTAATTCACTATTAGATTTGCTGTCTTTTTCTGGTTCAGTGGCTTAGAATAAAACAGTGTCTATTCAGTACTTGGTAATAACAGAACAAACTAAAGTAACAAGGAGCTCAGCTAGTTTCCCTGATGACTGGTGAGTAAAAAAGTGGAAAAACATAAGGCATTGAATGTGATATTAAAAATGCAATCATTAGAAATTATTGCGGTAATTAGGGAAAAATGCACATCAGGTCATACCATCTTTGTCAAACTGGATTTTAGCCTTTTTGTGTTTCCAGATGACAGTGGGTGGTGGGGAGCTAATCACATCACATACGATGACAGCATCATCCTCCTCAGAAAACTCTTGCGGTGAGGTGGCATTTTTGAAGGTAATTTTTTCTGCAGGAGAACAAATACACACAATTATATGACAATACAGGCTTTAAATAAATGTCCTATTCACCTCACTACTGTGAATATTGGACTATATCATCAAATTTAATCATGTACTGTATGGACAATTTAGTTTTACCTTCATGTAAATTTTATAAATTAAATTAAATAAACCAGAAACAAAAAAGAACACAAATTTTATGGCTACCTTTTGGGTTTTTTTTTTATACTGGAGCAGTATGTGTCATTGATAAATAACTAGAATACAGCCAATTACAATAAAACTGATTGATAGTAATTGACATAATAATCACTGGAGCCTGCTAAATCGGACTCATAAACATTATACTGCCCTTACTGTGGTCTCGTTACTGTAGTCTATGTAAAGCATATATCAGGTGCAAATGGATGAAATACACGTAAAAGTGTTAGACTAATGACAATTTAGTTTTACCTTCATGTAAATTTTATTGATTAAATAAAATAAACCAGACACAAAACATTTTATGGCTACCTTTATTTTATTATTATTATTATTTTTTGTACACTGAAAACAAATAATTATATATACAT
>JAOVVH010000059.1:11590105-11604471 GCA_028566435.1 Scorpiodoras heckelii | reverse complement strand
CTATCTATCTATCTATCTATCTATCTATCTATCTATCTATCTATCTATCTATCTATCTATCTATCTATCTATATATGAGGTATAATTATGTAAATAAATATAGATATAGATGTGCAAATGTGCAGTGTTTAGGAAATGTAGAATGGATAAATCAATCAGTCAATGGCTAGTCGGTGAGTCATGTAAATATGTAAATATGTGTGTGTGTGTGTGTGTGTGTGAGTGTGTGTGCTTGTACACAGTCTTAGCTGTTTAAAATCCTTATTGTCTGTGGGAAAAAGCTCCTTCTCATCCTCTCAGTCCTGGCCCTGATGGATCAGAGACATTTCCCAGAGGGTAACCACTGAAAAAGATTGTGATTTGGGTGGTGAATGTCCTTGTTGATCCGATTACCTGATGATCTGTACCGACTGGAGTAGATGTCTTCCAGTCTGGGCAGTACAGTCTTGATAATGCGCTCAGCGCATTGGATCACTCTGGAGGTCTTTCTTATCCTGGGAGCTACAGTTTCCGAACCAGGTAGTAATGCTCCCAGAAAGAACTGACCCTATTGTGGCAGTGAAGAAGAGTTTCTGCAGCGCTGTGGGGATCCTGAACTTTCTCACTCTCCTGAGATGGTATAGATGCTGCCTTGCCTTCTGTGGAAATGTGCGTGGTCCATGTCAGGTCCTCTGAGATATGGAGTCTGAGGTACCTGTTGTTGTCGACTCTTTCAACCGGGGTTCCTTTGATCTGAAGTGGTGTGTAGTGGATCCTCTGCTTCTCCCTCCTGTAGTCTACAACCATCTCCTTGGTCTTAGAGACGTTCAGCTCCAGGTTGGTGGCCTCACACCATGATGACAGTTTCTCCACCTCACCCAAATAGGCCATCTCATTGTCATTTGAGATTAAGCCTACTACCACTATCATTTGATTGAACGTGTGGGATTTCAAGAGTGTCAATATTTCATATAAATACACTGGGACGTTTCACTGTATGTGTCACTCCGCTCATCTGTGTTCACCACATAAAAATTCCACTTCCTGGTTTGAAATCATTACTATAGTAATGTAAGTGACATCGTCAGCAGACATGGTGAAAGACATTTTCAGGAACATAACATTTGGGTTGATATTTGAAAGATCCTCAGATGAAGATGAAAAGAAAGAAGGGATGCCAATTCTACCAGAAACACCTATAACTCACTATAATTCATATAACTATGAATGTACAGTTCAATGTAAGCTAGACAGAGAGCTAGAAAGCATGCTATAACGTGAATGGCTCCTTTATGATCTATTTCCACTAGCTGAGCAAAAATAAATGCCCATTTCGTGTCCGAAATGTCACGTGTATGAAGGGTCCTTCTTTTATTAATAAAGACAGCAATGATGGGGAGGCCTCTGCCACCAAGTGTACTCCTTTCAGACTCCTTTCAGTGATTACTCCATAAAAATCTGATACAAAATAGATATTCCAAAAAAATTTCGAGCTAACAAGGATGACGGACACACAGACAAAATAAACTGTAATCACTGACAATATGCTGTAGTATAAGGGGAATAAAACACTTCAGGATGTTCTGGTATTGGATACATTTCTTTGGACCATGGATTGTTTTCCTATAACAGCATGACCCTTTATTAATACTTCATTTATGACTTCATGTTTGACCCAGGAATCCATTTTGCATAATGTTTGTTTTTTTTTGTTGCATTTAGGGCATTTGGTAGACACCCTTGTCCAGAGTGACTTACATTTATCTCATGTATACAACTGAGCAGTTGAGGGTTCAGAGCCTTACTCAAGGGCCCAACAGTAGTAGCTTGGTGGTGCTGGGATTTGAACTCATAACCTTCCAAGTAGCAGCTCAATGACTTAACCCCTGAGCTACCACTGCCCACACTTTCTTAGGAGAGTCTATACTGGTAAATATTAGCATAGGTTTCATTTCCTATTGCACTTATTGATATTTTGGATTCCAGCTGCCTAGAATGCACTTTTATGACTTTTTTGTACAGCTTTACATTGTCAGTACATGTGCAGTGCTAAATCAGACCTTAATTTTGACTTGAAACACTTTTTAGGAGAGTGTTTTATTATTATTACTAGCTACCTGGTGAATTTGCTGTGTCTGTTCTCCAAAATGGATGCTGTAGAAATAAGCTTTTAAACTTTATTAGGTTTCACTTAGGAATGTTTTCATAGCTTGTCACATAAACTCAATCAAAGGCCTAAAACACATGAACGGCATGCGGTTGTCTCCATCAATATAAGTGTAGTACTTATTTTCTGTCTTAACTGGTGTGCCTGTGGGCCCTGATGATATTTGATTCACATTTATGAAGACATTTATTAGCTTCTCACTAGAAGCGCCTTTCCATTCTTGCATGTGGAACAGCACTAAAGAGTCGTGCTCGGAAAGTCTGTGTATTTGAATATTGATGCATATCGATTGTTCTCATCCCCTGCTTCCTCGATTTACAACAACAAGAAACGACAAGGTGGGTTACATTTTGAGTTCGAGCCAAGCATTTGTGACAATCTTCCCAATGAAACCTGACAGATGTGTCATTTATCAGTGTTTTATATTTGTGGTGTTTGCTAGTTAGTTTTCTATCGTGATTACTCTTCTGGCATCCTGCTTGGTTTCTGAGGTTCTTTCCAAACCTGCTCCTCTAGAGCGAGAGAAATTAAAATCAGAAAGCACACTGAGGAGAGCTAGCAATTTTCCAGACCCAAACCTAATCAATTTCTCCAGACAGATCTCAGTAAGGTCACTTTTAGATGTAGCACTCCATCTTCCTGGAATAAATTAGAAGAGAAGCTTGTCTTGAGTCTTGACACACTGGTGACTCTGAGCAGTTGAAGAGAATTAATTAAGTGTGAACAGTCTTAGCTCTGAGAGTCTCTAGCCTTCAGGTTTTATATGCTGCAAATTCTTAAGCTTTTGGTGTTTTCATAAACCTTATTTTTTCCACTTTCTGGATTTCCAGTCAGGTCAATAAAAGCTAAACAGATTTTTTTATTTTAGCAAGGATTAATAAAATATCTGCGAAAAGCTGAAGCTATTAGGTAGCTCTCTGTCTTCTCTGTCTCATTAGCATTCAGGTATTCCATTATACATGTACATTGGAGTACCAGAAAAACTGGTATTTTGGTTAATACTTATTAAGTCCCCCACGAGATCTTTGAGGGAACGTTGCACAGTCCTCACGCTGATGTTTGTTGAGGCCCCCAGCATTGAATTCTGATGTTACTTGAGGCAGTGTTGCACGCCTATCATGTTAAACGATTCTTGCCAGCCGGCGCTGTTCACGTTCACCCAGAGTCTTTTTATGGCTGCTGTCATAAGTTTGAGGTTTTGCTGGAATTCTTGTAGTCACGGTTACGCCCGTGAATTGCCCATATGTGAAAATCCAAACTTTGCTTCTACCTCCAAAATGCTATGACCCATCTCATGAGCTCCAACTATTAAACCGCATTGAAAATTGCAAAATTGTGATAACTTGCCATTCTCACGGTTTAAAAAGCTCTAGAAGCTTCCATAATTGACTGTCGCTTTATATACGTTCTGGTGGACACAACCGATGATGTGCATAGGTGCCGTTGCTATGTATTTTACATAGGTTCCAGTACCAGTTTTTCTGGTACTTCAGTGTATGTTTTGAAGGCGTGACTTTAGATATAACCCTAAATGTCTAAAGTGACAGTTCGTGTTTGGTTTCAAAGCCTCTAGCTGTATGTAGTTACCTTTCAAAATCACTTTGCTTTCAATGTAAAGTTAAAAATGGTAAATCTGGCTTTCGACTGAATTGGATGATGACTGTCAGCCTGATTTTGCTGTCAGAGTCATAAATTACACATTGTAGAAGAATTCTTTGGTTGTGAGTAGAGACAGATAATGAATGTGGCATGCTCATGCCACTTAGACTAAAGACAGTCAAATTATTGACTGCACTCTGAGAGCGTGGTAGCTGCTGCAACACTTGCCTGAAAGCCACAAATATGCGGAAGGCATAGGATGACGCAAAACTCATCAGAACAATAGAAAAATAGACATTTGCGTTTCCCACAAGCATCAGGGCAGAAAGATCATCGATAAATGATAGCGAGGGTGCATACTGATCACTCTATTTCTCTCCCAAAAATTTTTCCAGCTTACATGCCTATACACTGGAGTACCAGAAAATCTGGTACTGGAGCCTATTTAAAATCCATAGCAACGGCATCTGTGCACGTCACTGGTTGCATCTGCCAGTGTGTATATAAAGCGATAGACATCTATGGAAGCTTCTAGAGCTGTTTCCGCCGTGAGAATGGCAAGTTATCACGATTTTTCAATTTTCAACACGGTTTAATAGTTGGAGCTCATGAGATGGGTCATAACATTTCGGAGGTAGAAGCAAAGTTTGGATTTTCACGTATGAGCATTTCAAGGGTGTACCGTGACTACAAGAATTCTGGCAGAACCTCAAACTTATGTCAGCAGTGTGGCCGTAAAAAGACTCTGGGTGATCGTGACCAGCATCGGCTGGCAAGAACCGTTGCACATGATAGGCGTACAACACTGCCTCAAGTAGCATCGGAATTCAGTGCTGGGGAATTCAACAAACATCAGCGTGAGGACTGTGCAACGTTCCCTTCAAGATCCCACAAGGGACCTTACAAGTATTAACTGGTATACCAGTTTTTCTGGTGTATGCCTACCAGCCTTGCTAATGTACAGAAGAAATAGCCGTATTACTTCAAGCTGAGATTTGAAAAATTGGGATTCCATGTTTTCTTCTTTTACACAGCCTCACATGGCTTCAGACTTCTTTTTGCTTTTTAAAAAGTCTTTTTTTTCTTGGCATAACAATACCATTGCTTCTCAGGGCTAGATTTTGTTTGTGCGATGTTTTCTGTGCTGATTGATAACGTAAGCTGAACACCATCATTTTATTCAATCACAGGTCGATTGTTAGAGGATATTTAATCTGAACACACACTGTTTAAAATTCAACCAAGATTTTATTGTGACAAGCAGTAATGTTGAAAGACTGCTGAAATCGAAAAACAGCGTAAAACCTTCTTAATGTTAAAGCAAGGGACTGGTTTATTAGAATTTCTCAGAATTTTGACAGGATCTGGTCAGTAAATGATTTTTCTAGCTTATAATGTGAATTTCCGTCTGCTACTTTGCTGAGCACTTTGCTGTGCTTCACGCTTCTTTTTCGTCTTCTTCTTCTTCTTCTGCAAGCTTATTAGCAGCTTCGTACATGGCTAATTTTTTAAGACCTTGTGTTGACACCTGAGATGAGATGAAATGCAAAAATTATATCTGACAGTTGGCTTGCAAATAAAGGATCGAAAACTGGGGCGTAACGTACAACGAGCTCCCATCTGCTTACACCGATATAGAAGGGTGTTATTATGTTCCCGCTGAAGGGAAACACCCTGTGTTTAGCCCAGTGTGGAGGTCGTGTGGTGTGTGTGCATGCGGCTTTTGGTTTGAAGTCATGCTCCAATTAGACCATCATGGTCAGGCTATGAAAACCTCACAAGGCTTCTGCTATGTTGACTTCTCAAACATGAATTTATGAGCACTTGTGATGTGTAATTTAAACAGTACACAATGCCCGATCTTGAATCGTATTGGAACATAGTCGTAGTATTTTAACCCGAGAGTAGAAACTGAAAAGTAAAAGAGTAGAATATGAATGAAGATGAAGAGGTTTATGAAAAACATATTTATTCCCATTTCTTTTGTTTCCCCCTTCTTTTGTTTATTTTTTCTTTTCCAGATCAGATAGAAAACAGCCCTGTCATCTCACTTGTGTCAGAATATAATAAAAAGGTCGTGATCAAGATGTAATTTCTAACTCTATCCCTGTTGCTAAGCTCTATTCAAATCTGAAAACTCATTTTCCTCAGCAACTGATTCCCCAGTGCCTGAAATGATGCAACTCGCTGTAATTCAGCATCCCTTTGAACTTTGCTGTTCACGTCACTCAGCCAAATGTTTCCACTTTCATTGTTGTAACACGTTCTTTGTTAAAATATGCAAAAATATAACGCAGAACAGTGGTCACGTTGAAATTCCAGCAGCTTCCTGTTCAATATTTGATTTTGAATTCACTGTGCAATCATTAACTGCCTAACCTGACTCATGATTCGATCTTTTCAGGCATTAAATGTCTTATTCTTTGTCTGGGACTGCAAGAAAATGTGCTAGTTGAGAGAGAGAGTAAAGAATAAAGGAATTGTTTGAGTATTTCAAAAAGATTTATTTAGCACTGATACTGTGTGATTTTTTTTCCCCCCATTTGAGAAAGGCTGTTTAAGAGGCACCTTGCAGTGCTTTAGTGCTTCATGTCCAGGTGGAAGGGAGGAGGGGACCATGTGTGAAGGTGGAGCACCTTCTATAGGGATGAGGAGAAGGGTCAGCAGATGGAGCACCTCCACGCTCCTGGCTCCTGTCTGGAAAATGACCAGAGGAGAAAAACCGAGCTGGAGAACTCGCATTAGTCACGGTTCAGGAGCTTATCTCCTTCAATAAAGGACTCGCATACATGGACAATGCTGTCTAATCAGTGCATGCCATCATACAATAGGTATACTGAAAGAATGTCTTTCTCATTATTTGTATTCCCTAAGTCTTGATTATTTTATGTTTATTGTAAATAATGTATGACAAGGGTGTGTAGATACTTTTTATATCCACTGTAGTACAGCACTATTGAAACTGATACTTAAAATCGGTATGGGAGTCATACCAACAAAAGAAATTGATATTGGAGAAAAAAAGATCATCAGAGAATATTAGAATTTGGGAAGAGTTTGGGTTTGTTTTCTTTTGTGTTCTTTTTTTTCAAACTGGCAATGTTTACATGTAAAGAGACTTGATTGCATTTTTTGTCAGGCTTGATTTTTATTATATTTATACTGTATATTTGATTATATTTATTAATTATGCAATGTACATGATTTTTTTGTGTAACACCTACAGATTTGACTTAGCTATGTATTTTTTTGTCCTTCAATATAAAATAACTCATTTTAAAGCTTGCTGGTTTTAAAGATATAAATATTGCTATCAGCTGAGATGACTATCAGTAAAGAAGTGTATTGATTAATAAATTAAAAAATGGCAAATTGTTGTAGGGGAAGAATAAAACACCTTGGCTCATGTTATATGAAAGTAATCCATAAGAAAAGCTTCACACCATGTTTGTTTTGATTTAATAATATGCCCCATTGTGTTTAATTCCTTACTTATAAAAACCCCTTTCCAGAAAAGTTGGGACAATGCAAGTTGTTGGGAAAAATGCAATAAAAACTGAAATCTGTAATTTGTTAATTCACTTGAAGCTTTATTTAACAGATAAAAGAACAAATAAAAGATTTTCTGTTTTCAATGACAGACTTAATTCTGTTTGTTAAATATAAACAAATGTAGAATTCGATGCCTGCAAGACACTCAAAAGCAGCTGAGACAGAGGCATGTTTACCACTGGGTCACCTCACCCATTCTTGCTTGTATACAAAACTTGAGCTGTTCAACAGTCCGTGGTCACTGTTGTCTGATTCTCTGCTTCATGTTGCACCAGACATTTTCTATAGGAGACAGATCTGGACTGCAGGCAGGCCTGTCAAGCCACACTGTTGTAATTCATTCAGAATGAGGCCTGGCATTGTCCTGCTGAAATAGACATGCAGTTCCTGGTAAAAACGTCATCATGATGACAGCATATGTCTCTCCACAATACCAATATAAGCCTACGCATCAATGGTACCTTCACATATCTGCAGATCACCCATGCTGTGGGCACTGATGCACCCACATACCATCACAGATGCTGGCTTTTGCACTTTTCATTGGTAACATTCTGGATGGTCTTTTTCCATCTTTGGCACGTAGAATCCAACATCCATTTTTCTCAAAACCAGGTTGAACCGTGGACTTGTCTGACCACAGAACATGTTTCCACTATCTTTTGGTAGATCTCAGATGACTTTGGGCACAGAGAATTTGTGAGCGTTTCTGGGCAAAATTAATAAATGGCTTCCTACTTGCAAAATACAGTTTCAGGGAGACTGAGATAAGTGACAATGATTGGGACAAAGTTGTCCCAAGCCCAGGTGGCTATATCCATCACTGTAACCTTAGGGTTTCTCAGACAATACTGAGTCGGGGCTCAACTGTCACGTGCATTCAGCAGCAGTATCCACCCTTGGCCTTTACACACCAAGATTTCCCCTGACTCCCTGAATCTTTTCATGATATTATGAACTGTAGATGGTGAAAGACCCAAATTCTTTGCAATATTGCACTGAGAAACACTGTATTTGAACTGGCTGACAATTCTCTCATGAAGTAGTGAACCACGACCCATCCTTGCTTGTGAAGACAAAGCCTTTGGTGGACGCTCATTTTATGCTCAATCTTGATGACCACACCTGTTACTAGTTCTACGGCTAATTCCAGAACACTTCCAGAACAGTGTTATGTTCACCATATTTTGCTTCTGTCCCAAATTTTTTTTTGATTGAATTGCACGTGTCACATTCTGTTGGATTTTTATATTTACAAAATACAATTAAGTTTGTCAATAAAGGCAATGAAAATGTTTTCTTTGTACATTTATCAGTTAAATAAAATGATTTTATTTAACAAATTACGTTTTTTAGTATTTATTGCATGTTTAGAAAGTGTATCAACTTTTCTGGAAATGTTCTGGGTTTGTATTTTCTGTCAGAGTCGTTTAACTTGGTTTCAGAAACTGAAGAGCTTTTCATTTACCCACTTTCAGGAGATATTTTTATGTAAAACATCCCATATATATTCTGAGACAAATAAATGACACATTTCTAATGTTAACAAAACCAAACAAAAGTTTTTGAATGAACAAAATCAGTCCTGGAATACCATGTGGACTTGGACATTGTGGAATCAATCAAGTAACTTCCAGCTATATCCGAACAAATACAGTTCGACAGCAGGATGGAATTTAGAAATTCATGTTCGAAATGCAGTTCGCTGTGCCTCTAACAAGTAAGCTGTTATGAAGATGTCAATATTTGCATCTCACTTTGATCCTTAATTATTTTCAAGCTCTCTTGGAAGTTGACTCATACAAAGAGGTCAAACTGTTAGGCCAGGGGAAAAACACACCATATTGCATCAAGCCCTTCAATTTCTCCCGCAGTCCATGGCACCACGAGGAACGTAGCGATTTGAAAGACCCCCACAGTCTCCACCACCTGCAATATATTTCCATGTCTGGAGGGTGACGTGATTTCTCCTGCCAGTAACTCATTTCTCGATGGTCTAACACCTCACTACCAAATGTGTTGCTGTGAAGTAGGTCAAAGTGAAAACAAAACTGCTTGCAGCATAGGGAATGATTCAAACAGGCTCAGCAACACACTATTACATTTGCTGTGTTGAGTAAAACATCAATCAGGTAATGTGTACACTACTGGTCAGGCTATAGTGTGCGTGTAAATACTTTTGCATTTTAATGCATCCTATTGTGTTGGTGTTAGGTACAGCTTTTCTCTCTTTGTACTTAGGTTTGCCGGTATTGAGTTTGTATTTGTAATTACACATAAGAGAAAAGTAACTATGTAATGCAATGCAGGAAGTGAGCCAGCCTAGATTAACATTTCTATTATCGAATAATGATTTGTTTACTGTGTAAGGAATAAACAGGACAGAGCATGCTGTTATAGGAAAATCATCAACGTTGGATTGGGGTGATGTGACTCAATATGAAGTGGGGTTACTGTTGCTACCCTGAAATTGATTCCTTTCCAATATTCATCTTATATTACAGCAATTTACCATCATTTAATTTTTTTAATCAATTAAAATATGTCATATTTTTGTATATAGTTACATTAAATGTTGTGGAATGTCAACAAAACTACTTAGTTGCTGTTATTACTTACATTATAATGGCTATAAATGGTCATTCCCTCATCAGTCTTTCTTATTTCTCTCCCTTGAAGTTCACTGTGAAACCTCTCTGTGCTTCATTCTCAAAACACTTAGGCCCCGTCTTCATGACAGCGGAATGTATTGAAAACGACATTTTTGTTTTGTGTTTTAAAAAGTTTCGCATCCACATGACAACATTTCAGAACAAAAACCAAGCCAAAGTGCTGTAGTATGTATGCCAGGCCAGTAGGTGGCGGTGCAACTTTATCACTCAAATATACAAACAACACAGAAGAGCACTATGACCTGCACATTAATCAACTACCTGACCCACAACATGCTGACTTAAGCCTGTATACCACTTTGTCACTTTTTGACCTGACCCCCTCGAACCTATGGTAATTTATAGTAAGCTTATCTCTTAACCCCTACATCACTACCATGTACAAAGGCTTTCTTCTCCGGCACGGTGTGTACAACAGGAGAATAGCCATGTGCAAAGCAGCCTGTGTCATCATTGTTTTCAAAAGTTTCTGTATTCGCCTGTACACACAGCAACGTATGGTTTGCGTTTCCAATTTTTGCACTCTGGCACCTGGTTTCAAAGTTGACAGACACTGAAAACACTGTTATTGTGTGGATGAAAGGCCATAATGCAAAGAAAAAAAATCAGTTTTCACAAAACCACTGTTTACACAGTTGTCAAGCAAAAAGAAAACTCTCAGCATATAAACATTTACAAACATTTTTAATCTATTCATGTGTAGCGTCTGCCATGCAGCTTCCTGTGTAAAAGGTTAGTGCAGGAACAAGTGCAATAATATAAATCTGCTCGAGCTAGAGTTGCTGTTACAGAAAGTGAATCAGCACATTCCAGTCAGTCAGAGTCAAGCAGTGCTGTGGTACAAGTGGGTCTTTGGAAATGAATGGTATGAATTCAGTTGATTGGGAATTGCTGGGCTTGGAATGGGATTTTATCTGCTAATATTTAAACCAACAGTACCACCTTGCTGAAACTAAAGCCTAACAGGCCAAAACATAAGGCTACATGTAAGTAAAAGTAAGCCAGTAAGTCTCTGGTTCAAACTAGGACTCCTCAGCTGATGCACACAGATATAGTAAAAATCTGGTCATTGTACTGTTTTATGATCTCAGTATATTCTGTTGTGCAATAAATCAGGGAGCTGATCCCTCAATGTGGTGGGGTTTAGTGTTTATGCCATTGTAAGATGTACCACTGGGAGGAAAATACTAGGTTAAGCTATATTTATCATTTTAGGAATAGCCATCGAAGCCCATGCTTATCATTTAATAAACACATTTTCAATGATAACAGTATCAGCCATTGTGTGATACTGATCCAATAGCGAGTGGTTCAATACAATTTGTGTCCTGTGTTTGATAAAAAAAAAATCTTTGCGGCTCGTGAGATAAAATACATCACCGGAAATAATTCAGTGATCTTTCAGTTCAAACCACAATTTATCATGGATCAATACATACTAATAACAATGTCATTTTCAAAAGATGCAATACATTTTTCTGTGATACACTGTGGCCAAAAGTATGTGGACACCAGACCATCACATGCGACTTCGAAGTTGGAAGCACCCAATTGTTTAGGGTGTCTGTATATACTGTAGCATTACAATTCCCCTTCACTGGAGCTAACAGGCTCAAACCTTTTAAAGCATGATAATGTCCCTGTCCATGAACACACTATTTGCCAAGGTTGGTGTGAAAGAACTCCAGTGGTCTGCACAGAGCTCTGACCTCAACCCCACTGAACACCTTTGGGATGAACTGGAACACTGACTGCACCACAGGCTTTCTCACCTTACATCAGTACCTGACCTCACTAATGCTCTTGTGGCTGAATGAGCACAAATCCCCACAGCTGTTCTCCAAAGTCTGTTGGAAAGCCTTCCCAGAAGAGCAGAGGTGACTATAACAGCAATGGGTATTATATCTGGAATGGCCTGTTCAGCAAGCACATATGGGTGTGATGGTCAGATGGCCACAAAACTTTTGCCATATTGTATATATTTTTATATCTTTTCTTTTTGATTATTATGAACTCTTTTTTAGTTTTACATATTTCACAGTAAACTGGTGTAATCGACCTATCAGACGTTTTCAATCAGTATAAACAAACAACGCAAGTCTGTTATAAGATTATTCAGAATACTGTTGGGTTTCTGTATGTAGAGTACTGTGACTGTGTTCAGCTGCTGGTGAGCCAGGCAATGGGAAATGGGAGGAGTGTGAGCCCCCTGCTGGGCAAACAATTCACACCTCTACACAATAACATTGGTACAGACAGCACAACTAAAGGTTTTGATAGCAAATCACTGAATACAACTGCTACAATAAAATGATAACATTTAAGCCTACTAGGCTAGGTAAAAAAAATAAATACTTGCAAATTCTTAACCACTGTTGTGCCATGTGACATCACAAATAAATTCAGTGCTGAATATAGGCACCCCCAAAACAGGTGAAAATTAGATTGTTTGGCATCTGGTTAAAAGAGGTAAACGCACAGGATTTTTAAATGCAAGGCTGCAGTTTTGC
The DNA here is from genome assembly GCA_028566435.1 of Scorpiodoras heckelii. Taxonomy (NCBI): domain Eukaryota; kingdom Metazoa; phylum Chordata; class Actinopteri; order Siluriformes; family Doradidae; genus Scorpiodoras; species Scorpiodoras heckelii. The sequence goes on along the minus strand of JAOVVH010000059.1, from coordinate 11,591,992 downwards.
TGGGAGTTTCGTAGTACATAAGGATACAGATATCATTTCAGACAGAGTCTGGATGTTATGTATTTCTGCACAAAGCAGTATGAGGGTGTAATGGTCTGAGGTCTGCTGTAATTCTTCTCTGAAAACATGATAAAGTGATATTTTGATGATGATGATGATGATGATGATGGTGATGATGCTGATGATCCCCTGTGATGTTCTTCCTATAACCTTGTCTGCATTTACATCCTCAAATTTGTCCATTACTGCCTCTGGGTTATAAGTAAGACATTTACTGGCTGATCATAAAATGTCTACCTCACGTCCCCCCGAGACCGATTATCATCATTAAAGTGTATCGGCTGGAAAATGCACTCGGCAGTTTGCATAGCAAATATTAGATGAGGCAAAGGCATACAGTAAGGGGGACAGTATTATTGCCCCTTAGAGACTTTGTTCCCAGTAAGGTGTTAATGTTGTTTTCTTACTGAAGCTTGTATGAGTTCAGTATTCTGAACAGACCGAGTCTCTCAGAGAGTGCACTTGAGCACTCTGGTTTGTGCTGTAGGAGTCGTCCTCACTGTTTTATTGTACAGTGATGTGGCATAAGGAGAAGATGGTAAACAGAGTCTCGCAGTTCATTCCTCAACTTGGTCATTGGGGAACTATGAATCCTGTCATCCACAGTGCCTTTTCCTCCATGGGTTTTCTGTGAGCTGTCTGTCTACTAAAACAGCAGCAGGAGAATATTAAAGTGTCTAAATATTACAGTCATTACCTTTACGAGATCTAGTTAATCAGTATTTACTGCAAAATAGTCTTAATCACTTGTCTAAAAAAATGGATTCCAAATCTGAGTTCATGTCTTTCAGTGTTTTTTTAATTGTCCCTGACAGTGAATGAATCAGTTGTACCCAAATAAAAGCAAATTTTCAATTTACTAGACATTTCAATAGATGTACACTGAAGTACCAGAAAAACTGGTATGTAAGAGCCTATGTAAAATCCATAGCAATTCCATAGCAAAATCCATGGTTGCTTCCGCTAGAGCGTATATAAAGCGATAGACATCTGTGGAAGCTTCTAGAGCTGTTTTCACCATGAGAATGACAAGGTATCACAATTTTGCAGTTTTCAGAGCGGTTTAATAGTTGGAGCTCGTGAGATGGGTCATAACATTTCAGAGGTAGAAGCAAAGTTTGGATTTTTACGTATGAGCATTTCAAGGGTGTACCATGACTACAAGAATTCCAGCAAAACCTCAAACTTATAACAGCAGCGTGTGTGAAAAGACTCTGGGTAAATGTGACCAGAGTTGGCTGGCAAGAGTCGTTTTACATGATAGGTGTGCAACACTGCCTCAAGTAAGATCAGAATTCCATCCTGGGGTCTCAACAAACATCAGTGTGAGGACTGTGCAACATTCCCGCCAAGATCCTGTGGGGGACCTACCAAGTATTAACTGGTATACCAGTTTTTTTGGTACTTCAGTGTAAAGGAAAGAGAGTTGTAACATTTTTCTAATAATCTCCAGTAATCTTCATTCAGTGCAAGTGTTTCAGTGCTTATCATATATCTGGATTCATCTAGAAACCTATTTTAGTTCTAGGAATTTAATACTAATTCATGTTGCACTTTTAACATTTTCAGTTGACACAGGCTCATAGATTATCCAGCGAGCTTTTTTATTAGGGTTCAAGCACCGAAGGTGCAGGAACCCTATTGTTTTTGTCAGGATTTTTCTTCTTCTTCTTCTTATTATTATTTTTCTCGGCTGAAACGCATCGTGGAGCAAAGACCATAAGTACCAGAAGCACCAAATTTGTCAGAGAGGTAGAGAAGTTGTGAAATGACTCAGGCACTAAAAATGACACCAATTGGCCAAAGGGGGGCGCTATAGCAAATAAA
>JAOVVH010000059.1:11571496-11582095 GCA_028566435.1 Scorpiodoras heckelii | reverse complement strand
AATTCAAGAAATGAACTCTTGACAAGGCACAGCTGTTAACTGAAAGCCATTCCAGGTGACTACCTCATAAAGCTGCCAAGATGTGCAAAGCTGTCATCTAAGCAAGAGGTGTCTACTTTGAGGAATCTAAAATATAAAACATATTCTGGTTTGTTTAAATAATTCCATATGTATTTCTTCAAGGTTTGGATGACTTTAGTATTAATCTACAATACAGAAATTTTTGAAATAAAGAAAAACCACTGAATTAATGGTGTGTCCAAACTTTTGACTGGTACTGTACACTGAGAGAATATATGAAACATCGGACAGACAGTAAGCTGAGCTCTGGATTGAACTGGGGACCCTGGAGCTGTGAGGCGGCAATGCTACCCACTGCACCTCATTAGTCCTTGAGCTCATCTTTCATTACATAATATGAAGCAGTGATGTGAGTGTATAGTGATAGTGTATCAGGTGTCTCTGACATTCTTTCTTCATTATTAACTAGTCACGAGAGATGTTTAACTCATAATGAACTAATTATGAATAAATCACGTTTTAATCATTTATTATTAGTACCTGCCTCAACTTCTTGTTTCTGTGGAGGTGACCATGTTCATCCAGACCTGTTTCATCAACTGGGAGAAAATGAGGCCCAGCATATTCTCTAAATTATGATCCAACATCCCACAGTCTCTTTGATTGAGGCACAGTGCACACACACCACCTGCTCATCTGAATGTGTGAACTTAAATCATTTCTAGTAGAAGATGTGTCTGATTTCTGGACTTGATCCAGACTGGTTGGAAGATTTGATTCTAGTGCAAACTTGTCCATTGTGGGAAAAGGACAGTCTTTACTCAGTTATAGTCCAATCACATCAATATGCATCAGTAACGCTTTAGAAAGACAGCATTATGGGCTCGTGGGTGGCTGGATGTTAATTGAGGACGTCCCCACTATCTCACATTCACCCAGCTGTAGAAGAAAGACTGGATGAATTTAATGATGAAATGCAATGCCATCACCCGACTGAAGGGATTCTGGCTGTTGAAAAGCACAGTGTATGTAGGAATAAAGTATACCTGAATAATTTATAATTAGATATTTATAAAAGCTCACAAGTAAAAGCTATAAATTCAGTTTATACTTAAACAGTTGTGCGTCTTTAGTACCTCCCTGTATGTGATGAAAATTTGTACGGATGCCAGATTTGGTGATTAAAGGTGATGAGAACAGCAAGCATTTTTTGATTAAGCAACTGAAAATAATAGTAAATGACATATTAACATGTGATCCAAGGACAGATTTTTTCCATCTAACAAGAGATACACTTGACTCGAAACATAAATGCATGTGATTCAAATCTTGATAGAATTCGCATACAAGATATAACAAGCAGGTGTAAATAGGATCATAGAAAACGTAGAAACTCTCATTATTATGTGTTATCAGAGGTGTCTAGTCACTTAGGCGGTGATCCAAGTGGGATTCTTTTTATCTAGGCATCATCCACTGGAAGTCAAGATGTGGTTCTGCCACAAAGTATTTCAGAAGAGTGAACAAAATACTTGAAAAATACTGTAGCAGAGCAGATCAGTATACAAAAAAAATAGTTCATAGTTCAGTGACTTTAGTATTTATCTATCTGAAACTCTTTATCTGAAAGCAGAATATCGGAACAGAGACTGGCTCCACAGTTAGACACATTACACCAGATTTCACATGCGACGTGCAGTACTGTGCAAAAGTCTTAGACTCTAAAATAGTTTTGTCTAAAAGTTTTTTGAGTTCTGCATCATTGAGTCAGTACAGAAAGAGTATATGTTTCCAAACGTTACTTTTCCAACAAAAAATGAAATGTTACACAAAAATGTTTGTATATCAGTAAAGAAAGTAACACATTACATAACAGTCCACTTTTCAGACAAAAAACATAACGAAGGCTTCTGGGTTTTGCATGCAAAAAAAAGAAGTAAGTGTGACAGTCAAAGTCTCCAAAAGAGCTGTGGCAGATTCTCCAAAACACTCCAGCTAATTACTGTACAGTACGATGCAGAAGTCTTAGGCACGTCCAAAGACAATCTGTAAAGCAAAGACGCCTTCGAAAATAATGAAGATATTTGTACATAAAAGAAAACACCATAAAGTGCAGTAAACTGTAATAAATAATAAAAAATATTATTATTTTAAAAGCCCAATAATAAACTAAGTGTGCCTTTTTCTTAAACAGTGTTCCCAGGTACAATGTGTTCAGTTTTATAAGGAAATTAGCTTTTATGATTTCCTGAGTGTCTGCCACAGCTCTTCTGGAGACTTTGACTGTCGCACTTACTTCTTTTTTTTTTTTTGTATGCAAAACCCAGCATCCTTTATCATGTTTTTTGTCTGAAAACTGGTCTGTTATGTAATGTGTTGCTTTCCTTAGTGGCACACAAAGATTTTTGTGTAACATTAAATTTTTTGTTGGAAAAGTAATATTTGGAAATATAAAACCTTTTTGTACTGACTCAATAATGCAGAACTCAAAAAAACCATCAATTACATACAGTGCCTAAGACTTTTGCACAGTACTGTAGGTATGTGTAGGTAACATTTTAGGTACGTGAACATGGCAGCACTGCGGAACAAAACATAACCACTTTTAAATTGTCTTATTTGTAGCCATAAATTACACATTAATTAAAACTGTTGCCATTCAGTCATATATTTTGCTTATCAAGTCTTTGCTAAGCAAAGAATTTTATGTAAGTGGACAAATTCTATACTTGTAGCAAATAAATCGAAATATTGGTAGGCAGCTGACTAAACGATTTTCCGCTGGCCAATACCACTTAGTGCCAGTAAGCGCTTAGAGTGGTCCATTGCACCAGTGACTCATGAGTCTGCTTTTCCCCTCATTACAGTTTCAACAAAATTATCACCTGGGTTGTTGTGGTGTCACGGTTTCACAGTTAGTCACAGTGTTTGACTGGATGGTTACCTCAATGTTTACTTTTAAAAATATCGATAAAATTAGAGTTCCTCTTTTTTTTCCCCCTTTTCCTCTCAGCGTGCTGCTTTTCCTCACAGCCACTCTCTGTTTGATCTTATAATGACTGAGTGATAAATACTGATGATGTAAGAGATGGAAATGTCGCTCTCAAAAATATATTTTTGGCAATGCTTCAGTCATGTCCTGTAGAAAAATGACTTTTCACATCAGTTTAAAGAAGTTTAAAGAAAAACAAATATTTGCAGAGTTTAAAGCACAGAACGGTGAAATGAAGACTCCATTTTAAAGCAATCATGGATGTCAAGAAAGAAGGGCAATTAAGGGATTTGGTCATTTTGTTTCCTTTTGGTTTCTGTTAAATATACAAATGTACAAAGTGAATTTTGTACAATGGTTGTGTAATAAAAATATTTAATGTGATAAACAGCTTGTGTGTTTTATAAAACATCAGTTAATTCTGTGAAACTAGGATTACCATAATATTTTTAGACAAGATTATTAATCATGCGAATTATAAACTGTCAGCCTTAATCATCACCATGGTTCCTTGAAGAGATGATGGATCTCGAAAAGCTAATGGTGCCCAATTCAGTGAAAAAAAAAAAAAAATCAAAACAAAAATATTTTTCAGTAACCTGATAAATTCCCAAACACTCTCTGGTTGCCTTTATTCCCCAAGTATGTTACATGAGAATGTTTGCAGTCGTTCAGTGTCACAAAGTGCAGGCGATCTGCTTTGCTATTCATCCTTGCCCTGGGTGACCAGGCGTTTGATAATGGCGCAACGTGGCTGTCAGTCTGTTTATAATTGAGCTGTGCTCCATTTTGTCTCTGAGCAGCATGCGGCGAATGAGCCCAGCAGCCAGAGTGCGTGGCTCGGGGCCTCATACGCCATCCATCAGCCCGGTGGATGATTGCAGCTCTACCCGACATTGGAAGGAAGATGGCTGTCTGATGGCAGGCCTGTCTCACCTCTGCAAGCAGAAAATACATTTGACTTCTTTTGTGCCGTGCTCCTCTGGAGAGCTGTCTAAAATGCAGGGGGTACAAAGGGAGATACATCTGCTGCCCCCACTCAAGCGTGATTGGTCTCAATCGAAGGCAACAGAAAAGGCCTTTGTTGTTTGCCGGCGTGTGTGTGGGATGGATGTTTGTTTGTGCATGCATGCCATCAACGGGGCCGCGTACACGTTATGGGTGATACAGGTTTACGTTTGTGTTTGAACATGGCTTTAGGAGGTTCAAATGCAATGCTTAGATGTTGTAAATAGACCTTATTTTGAAATGAATATGTCCAATTTCATCATTCGGCATTTGCTATTTGCAGAAAATTGCAATAGAATTTGCTGTTTTCTCAATATTGTATAAATGTGTTTTCCAAGGTGTGAATAAAGTGTACCACACTGTGCAGAGGATTAATGTTTTGTGGAAGGCACAGGTGCAGAGGATATTTTAAGATAAGGTAGGAAATGATTATGAATTGGTATTAACTTATATTCTATTGCCTCTGGATTTGGAGAGTCACCCATACTGGCTCTATGAGTGCTGAGCTTAACTGTCACATGGACACCTAGGGTGCTTTTCATGTTATGTCTGAATCAAACCCTGGTGCATTTACCATCTTGTGGTAAACTTGCTGGCCACTTTAATAGGAACACAGTTTTCATGCAGTTATCCAGTCAGTCAGTCATGTGTGAGCAGCACAAAGCATAAAATCATGCAGATCCAAAGTAAAGAGCTTCACATTAAACATAAGAATGGGGAAAAATGTGTTGTGCTACATTCTGACAATGTCTGTTACTGAAAGCGCTGTACAAATAAGATTGATTTCAATCACAAATGCACAAGTAGGTGATTGAATTCTTGTGTTTGGTCAAAGCTGTTTGCCAAACATATGAGGTTAAACATGTTAATACTACTGAATCAAGAGTTATATGTGTACCTGGACCTACTCATGATATAAGAATGCAGATGTAGTACTGTATATACACATCAGTTAGAAAGTGAATTATAAATGCACATCCCTGAGTTCTGTACATGAAATGCTTATGTATTCTGAAGATGACTCAGCAAGATAATGTGATAAAAAAGCTTTTCAGCTACATAATGAATCATGGAGAGACTGGAGACACAGAGAGACCATATCTCACCTTTATTTATTTGTTAACTTTTTCACCTCAATTAAGCTTAGATTTCTGTATATGTACAAAACTGACTGGGAATGTCTTCAGCTGTCCACTTAGTTTTGTGTCTATACAAAATATATGCAAACAGGTGGACGGAAACTGCACTTCCCAGACACTGACAAAATGCTGATCCATGTTTAAACTGTTGCTATGCAACCAGCTAAATGGGCATTTTTACAGGATAATCCCAGATGGACCTTCCACACAATAGATCTGGTCTGTGGCATAGTTTATGGATGCGCTGTTTAACGTCAAGTTGAAGATATTTCAATTTTCTAGAAGCTCCTAGAATGGTGTTTTGCAAGTCTACAGAGTGTGTTGGAGATGACCGTCATCCAGCCTATAATACGGACTTACACTACGGCTGTTTCTCAATATAAAGGATGTGTCCTTGGTAGGATGGGTCCTTCCAATCAGGTCCTTCAGAGGCTAGGCAAGACTTCTTCCTAGCATTTTGAGAACAGTCTCACGAGTGTCCAGTTTTGAGTCACTGTTAAAGTCCTGTCTTCACTTCTTGACTTTTTTATGGCATTTATGGTGCATTACCACCCCCAGCTGGAATGGAGTGTAGATTGGGAATCTAACTATACGTTCACTAATTCCGATAATAAATAAAAATAGAGAAAGAATAAAATTATGAAGTTATATTGTCTCTATCATGTTTGCTCTCCTAGCACATTGAAAAATATATATATATAACACTTCTCCCTAGAACCTTTTTTTGTAAAAGATCATGTAAATCAAAGCTTAACTTTTTTTCTTTAAGGTTTAGTATCAGTTGCTTTCTCACAGCATCATGTTTGAGACAGTAAAGCATAACATGCTATATGGTTTCTTTCTGAACACAAAATTCACACCTTCCTGTATTATGTTTTACCTTTTCAAATAATGTACTGTTTAATCAAAAATGTAGAAGTCCTGCTTTCAGTTCAGTGATACAGTTCAAAGTATGTGCGCATAGGGTTGTGGGTAATTTAAGAATGCCATTTATGCATCCTTGAAAATTCTCTGAACAAAGGACATGGTCCTTGGTTGACTTCAAAACATAACGGATATTGTAACAGTCCTTTGGCTTCATTCAATGACAATTCGAAGATGTAGCATGCTAGATATGCAGCCTTTAAGGATCCTTTCTTGATGTTGTGAAACACCGTGTATGGCCAAAAGTATGTGGACACTCCACTTTCATACCTATACTGTACAGTATGTGCCCATGACAAAACCACAGGCATTAACAGATTTTGTCCCTCTTTTCTGTTATAATAATCTCCAGTCTTCTAGGAAGGCTTTACACTTGATTTTACAACATGGCTTTGAGGATTTGCTCATTCAGATCTAGCACTGATGTCAATTGAAATGGCCCTGTGAGCTCCAGTTCATCCTAGAGGTGGGGCCGGGCTTTGAGTTCTTCCACTCCAGCCTTCAAAAGTCTTCATAAAGCTTCATGCTGGAACACTTCACACTGTAATGCTGGAACAGGTTTAAAGTCTTTAGTTCAAGTGAAGGAAAATTATACAGCTAGATCACACAAAGACATTTTAAACAACTGTGTCCTCCAACTTTATGTCATCAGTTTGGGGGAAGACCCACATACAGGTCTGATGGTCAAGTGTCCAAATAATTTTGGACACGTGTTATTTATCTGTGAAAAACTTTGAATGAACTTAAACTAGCTATTGACGTCCCACCACCAAACAAAACTAATTAGACAAGATTAAGGTCTGTCTTCTTACGTCCACCTGTTGTACCGTGTTCGCAATTTGTGCAGCTGTTAAATTGGACGCCGAATCTGCTTTGTTGTGAGAAGTTGTACTTGAGAGGGGAAGACAGATGGCCCATTTTTTTGTTCCCTTTCCTAAAGTCGGTAAGGAAACTGAATTGCTGCCTCCAGCTTTGGTCCCTTTGTCTCGCTCCATTGTGCACAGCGCACACAGGCCCGTGTTTTGATTTCTTAAATGAGACAGTCAAACACAAAAGGAACAGTGCCATTTGCATCCGCTTTATTGTGCATCCCATTCTGTTGTCCAGCGAGAGATTTTTCTGCTACATCTGCCCGTGAGATTCTTGGACATGAAATGAATGACTGTATAACTTCCATGAAGAGGGTAATAGCGCATGCTCTTGAAAAATGACGGCTTTGCAGTGGGAGCCTCCATTGTTTTCTCCTCACGAAGTGGCACATTAAAGCCTCCTGACAGTAATATTGTGGCATCTAAAGCAGATTTGCCATGAGTTTAATCTGAGAGATAAAGAGTGCTTTTCTCCAGTGGAAATCATCAGTGTTGTTCTTTATCCTGCTCTCCCCATGCGAGTGGCTTCATTGTGTTTTTACAGCCTGTGCTAATTGCTTTCTTCATTTGTTTATTTTTTGAAAAACAGCCATTGTGTCATTTCTTTAGTGGCTCATGCTGCAGCTGAACAGTGATAATATATGAGCAAATGGTGTATTTTTTTTTTGAACCAGGAAACGCTGGTTAATTGGTACCTTGGGATAACTCTGCATATGTGCGTTTGTTGCCAGTCAGATGTAACAGCATAGCACCTACTATCAACACTTTTTTTTGCTTAAAATATTCAGTTAGTGATTATATGTAAGGGATTTAAAACTTGTGAACCTAAATATAAGCTATGTTAGCACTGTTAGTCAGGAACCAGACATAATGTCTTTTTCCCAACTCAGAAAACTATTTTAAAAGCAATCTAACTACTATCTACTTTCAATAGATCATTAGCTAATGTTAAATTAGTGCTTCTTTGTGTACTTTTACTAAGGTAACATTATATAGTAAGGTAACATTATCTCATAAGTTCTTGCAGAGACCTGCATTAGCTAAATCAGCTAGTTATTGTTAGCAGTGTGCTAATCACAACTTCTACAAAAAATATCACAACTTTCCCTCAAATTCTTGAGTGGAATGTTCTTAGCACATGAACAAATATTAACATGTTGGCACAGAGACAGATACACTTAAACACATAAACATACTCAAAAGTTTGAACACATTTAGCTAATTACCATTAGCTAAATCAGTGTGGTGCTAATTTTACTACCCAGACATTAAAAGTGTTTCTTCAATGACATCTACAAAGAAAACGTGAAATATAATTAAAATAAACAAATACTCTTGAACACATTTTCATTTCTTGAACACATTTAGCCAGCTAGCATTAGCTAAAACAGCTAGTTATGAACAACAAGCTAGTTTTATTACACAGAGTTCTACATACGGTAAATATTTCTAAAGTTTTACAACTTTAGAAAGTTTCTCCTCATTACTCTCAGACTTGAAATCATAATGAAATATTAACATTAGTAAAAGACAGATGCTGTACTTTTTAACACATTTTTGTGTTCATTAGATAAATCAGCTAGTTATGTGTGTCAGCAATGCGTTAATTATATTACCTAAAGTAAAAATAAGTCTGAAATGTGCTGTATTTTTCTGCTTAAAAAGATTTCTCCTTTTTTTTTTTTTTACTTAAAAGTGCATTAGGTAAGCTTAGTCCTTTTTTTTAAGATTAAGTCTTTAATAGATAGCTGGGTTTGACATTTGAATGGTTCCCATCATGTTCTACTGTAGTATCCTTTACAGTATCTATAAAAAGCCTGAAAGTGCAAGTCTGAAACAAGCATTCCCGACCAAACAAGTATTCCTGACCAAAATGATTTTCCAAATGGGTTTTCTCAGCAACTTAGAATTAAAAAATCTAAGATGGCTGCTTCATGCATCAACAGTAGTGAAAGCTATAGTAGTATACTCTTTACTAGCACTTTTGACTTATTTGTATCTCTTTTAGTCCGTTTACACTAGAACTGTCCAACTATTTGTGGACATGTTGCTACAGTGTTTGTATGTGCAAAATTTACATTAATGGAATTTAACAGATGCTTTTATCCAGAGTGACTTACAAATGTGCTTAGCAAGTAACTTGGAATATTCAAAGCTAGTGCTAGTAAACCTGAATTCAAGGTACTTTGAGCTAGGATACTGCTAGAAATGAGCCATACAATACCTAATACAAACAAGTACAAGCAAAACATGTCCTATAACCTGAACGTACTCTTAAACTATGTAAAACCTGTTAAGAACAAGATACCAGAGTCAATACAGTAACTGCTGGAAGTGCAGTAAGAGCTTTAATAGATGCAAAATACTGCATAATACAATGTTACCAATTGCTGGTATTGCTGACAGTGGCTAACAGTTGCTAAGCTGGCTAAAACTGGTATTCTGACTTGTACCACAATGTGGTAAACTCAGATTTGACGTTATTCGCAACTCCGACATTCAAATTCCATAGTAAATGAAATGCAGCGTTAACAAACTTTTGCTAAGACTGTGGGTTAATCTAAGGTCTTTTTTCATGCATATCTTCTAGTCTTCCAGGTTATTTGTACAAGAATAAAATACTTTTACAAGAAAAATCAGCTTTTGCTTTTGAGTGACATTCTTAAAACATGATGTTCATGTGTTAGCATACAAACAGTCTGTTGAACTCATTATTTTTGAACACTTTTCTCAAGTGCATTTAACGAAATAAAATCAGCAAAATAAGCTAGTTGTCAGATTGTTTGCGAAGCACTAATTTTACTACCCAGTGTTCTACATTGTAGCTTTTTATTAAAACTTGCAGACATTTTAGTAAAGCATTTTGATCAAATCTGTAGTAAAACAGGGCAAATACCTTACAGTCTATTTCTAAAAACATGTTCATGCATGACTTTGACTTGTATTGAGCTTAGCAGCAGCAACTCCATTATACTCATGCTAGTGAGCCAGTGGATTCTACTCAGTGTTTGGTTAGCCGACTGTAGCGACAGAATGACAGATGCATGTTCAAACGAGAGAGAGAGAGAGAGAGAGAGAGAGAGAGAGAGAGAGAGAGACAGAGACAGAGACAGAGAGACAGAGAGTGTGTGAAGTGTCTAGGGACATTGCCAGATGCTTCAGGTCTCCATGACTCCCTAAACCACTCCTCTGCCTTTCTACAGTTATATATTTATTTTATTGTCACCAGCTTCAAAATAAGTTAATTAAACCTGGGGATGTAAGAAGCTTACAATATTCATACTGGAAGAACAAACATAATATGTACAGTAAACAACATAACGTCTCAAAGGCATCATTTTCATAAACCGTTCAACCCCCGCAACCACCTGCTGACCTGCTGCTGACCTTTTGTCAAGCATCCATTAGAATGATTGAGCTGGTGGATTGCATAGTTTCCTATTCTGTTACACTCCACATGCATCTATAGTGCAGTGCAAGAAAGGCAAACACAATCTGACCATATACCGGTCCGGGCCGTTCCTTGTGGAGTTTGCATGTTCTGACCGTGCTTGTGTGGATTTCCTCCAGGTACTCCGGTTTCCTCCCACAGTCCAAAGACATGCATGTTAGGTTGATCGGTCACTCGAAATTGCCCGTAGGTGTG
>JAOVVH010000059.1:11455468-11469844 GCA_028566435.1 Scorpiodoras heckelii | reverse complement strand
AAGCTTCCATAGATGTCTGTTGCTTTATATATGCACTGGCGGACGAAACCAGTGACATGCATAGGTGGTGTTGCTATGTATTTTGTACATGCTCTAGTATCAGATTTTCTGGTACTTCAGTGTACACCTAATGCATTACAACTTTACATTCAGCTTAGTCATTTTCTTCATGAATCCTTAGTATAAGGACAATTTTATAGCTGATTTTCACTTGCTGACTGGTTTTGGAGGTCCCTCCAGCTCGGAGGCAAATCGCTGTTCACGCGGCGCTCAAAAATCTGCTCTTGATTGCTGTGTGAATTTTTAAAAGACACCGTCTGAGAGACTTGCCAATCGCTCACAGAGCCCCTAAAAATATCTAGCATGCTAAATATCTGGACCTTTCAGTGAGTCCAAATCCTGTAGTGTGGAAAGTGTTGCGACCAGGTGATGACTGGCTGTGAGTACGGTATCGAGCTACAGCCAGTGTGAACGCAAGACACGGAGTGATGGGAAACCCGGGGGATGGGAGTTGTATAAACATCAAGAAACATGGCATGTAATGGGCAGGTGTCCGCAAACTTTTGGTATAAGCACCACAACTTCCTGACATCAAGTTTAAGCAGAGAGGATTTTCTGAAACACTCAGTTGCTTTGGGAGTCACTATGGACAAAGAATTCTTTTTTTTTTAATCAGTGCACAACAATTTGGATCGTTCACGTCGTGGTCCATTTTTTGGAACAAAAATAGCCTGTCTCACGCATGTTATCATGCCATCCCCCTTGTCTCTTCTCATGTGTGTTTTCATGACAAAATCTAGTTTGGAGACCAGACAGATTGATTGGTGATTCCTCCTGGTGAAAGACTGTGTAATGTGTGACCCCTTATCGCTGATCAGCTCATGTCGTGTGCAAACCACAATGAGTAAAATATTTGTGATTACAAGAGAGCAAGTTGTGTAGTGTGAACAGTACAGCGATCTGACGAATTTGCAAGTCGTGTATTGTGTCTGTGGCATAAGTTGATCTGGGGGGGCGATGTTCCACCAGAAATGGGTTACACCACCTCGCAGATGTCTCCTATTAGCAACACTTAAGATGAGTAAAAGATTGAGAAACTTGGTCCTGTGTGAGCTGCTTCATTATTTGCCTGATTTGTAGTGTTGAATCTTATTCTTCGATCACCTCATTTGCAGACATTTTAATATGTACAAAATCTGGACCTGACCTTCACATGTTGCCTCCCTCTGTTTTGTTTTACCAAGCCGATTAAATCTCAGTTTGTAATAATGAACTCTGTCTGGTTGAGGAGTCTTTAATGGCCTGTCCAATTACATTGCTTTGCTTATTCAAAGTTATTTGTTTCGAACAGTGCAGCAGCTCGTACAAAGCAAAATGATCAGAAAAGCTTTCGATTAGAAACGTAAAAGGGGAGCTCAAGGGCAAAACTCCTACAGTTATGTAAACGATCATCAAATGAGTGTGTATGAACAAAATGACTGAGTTCTTTGTTTGTGATGGTCGGTCATGGTCTTGTGACTGGTGCATATAGCCGCAAAGTGCATGGATTATGAGGATATGTGATTATTAGAAGCTCTGATAAGTCTAACTGTCCCACAAAATTGTATGATATGAGAATAAACACAACACAATTTTCTCAGTTTCTTTCTTGGAAGTCGTAATTATCAGTTAGCACTTAGCAGTAAAACTACTAGGATACTTACCAGCCAAGCATTAATAGGAGAGGAGAATGTTTTGCAGGCTTTGATGGGTTATGTCTCATTAGTTTATGTTGTGGCCATTCTCTCTCTCTCTCTCTCTCTCTCTCTCTCTCTCTTTCTCTCTCTCTCTCTTTTTCCTGTGACCCCTGAGCTACTTCCATGACAAAGCTAAAATGGAAACATGGCACATTGATTTGTCAACTGGCACAGTGCCAAACTATCACCTACTGTATGTGCTTACATTAGAAGATGTATTCAGTGGCCTGCTTTTGTTCTCGTGTCCACTCATGTTTCTACACATCTACTGCATGTACCGGATTAATGAACACAGCGATCATTTCCATAGACGTGTCAGGGTTTCAGTGCTGTGCCTGAGGAATGAAAGGTAGAACGTGCCTGTATAAAATGTCTCATTCAGTTCTAGTCATAGTGAGAGCAATCCTTTCATCCTACACTGGCTTCCCGGTGTGCATCATCATTATTCTTAGGATAAAAACCCCTTTTATTTTTATTCAGCCATACCCTTCACATCAGTAGCCAACTTTAAGAAGGAGACCTGAATGTAGAACTTGTGTTCAGGATTCTCAATTAGGGATGTGACATTGAACCTCCAGCCACAGTTTTATTCAATATAATACTAAAATCTCCATGTTATGACTCTGTACTCAGTTAAAGATCTTTTGTTTTTTCCAGCTCTTAAAGACAGCCGTTTTCAGCTGGTTAACTTCTCGGACAATGAGCTGCGTGTGTCACTGTCCAACGTGACGCTCTTGGATGAGGGGAGATACGTGTGCCAGCTCTACACAGACCCCCCGCAGGAGGCCTATGCTGACATCACTGTTCTGGGTATGTGGCTTTGTGAATGTAAAAATCATGATTATTGATTTCCCTCATTGATCCTTTCAGTCAATTGAGCCCGTCTAATTGGATCCCGCCATAACACAATATCAACCAATTACCTTTGTGCTATTTCCAATAACAAGGGTGAAGAAAAGAGGAACAGATGTTGCACTATTGATATTGGAGGTCTGCTTTTGGCAGCCATATTGACTGATTTTTTTTTTAAGATTCTGTAAAACCCTTCTCAAAGGGTTTTACAGATTCAAGCTTTTTTTTTTTTTAAACTTTTCACATTTAATAATACTGAATTATAGTGAAGATGAATTCAAATGAGCATGCTTCAATGTTTCATTTCCTAAAATGATGCAAGGCATTCACACATTCACAGCTTGAATGCTCAACCCCAGCACCAAACCCGATATTAAATAAAAAGCTCTGTGCAAATCAAAGCCTTATCAAGAAGGATCTCGCACTGGATGTTTCACTAGGAACATGACTGCACACTAGCACACAGCGTGAGAAACATGAAGGCCTGCTATACTGGCAGACGCATGAGAAGGCACAGTAGAAAAGCACAAATATGGTGCTGCAGCAAAGAGCAACTTGACATATAACACACTGTCGTTTTGTGTGTAAGCACAGTCAAGTGAAAAGCTAGTAAACTGATACATCAGGGTTCAAAAGTAATTACTGCTGTCACAGATCCTCTGGTGTAAAAAGATTTAAAACTCTGATCTGCTTTCTGGCAGTAGATGATTTTATGACACAAGGTAAACATATCTGAGCACTTTATTATAACATGACATCTTCCAGGTTTGTATATTTCCATTGTGCTTCTGCTTCTGTATTTTTTTTTTTCCTTTTTACCCTCTCAGATCTCAGAGAAAGAGAATGTTGTGCAGGAGACTTTAGATCCAGACAGAGATCTAGCCACAGGGGACTCAAAGCCCATATCTAATCCTGCCGCTGTTTATGCTCCTCCAGTTCCACCAGGCAACCTAATCATCGAGTCACGTGAGGATGTGGTGAGCGAAGGGAATGAGACCGAGATAACCTGCATGGCCATGGGTAGCAAGCCTGCCTCCAGCATCATATGGATGAAAGGAGATCAGATCCTGCAAGGTCAGATTCACATACCATCAATAGCCTTGTTTTTTCCCCCAATGTGCTGATTCCAAGATATGTAATCCGTCTTAACGGCGCACGTTCCCATTCTGGTAATCCTGTGACGATTTGGAAATTCTTCTTAACGAGGTTCTGACGAGGTGGCCACGCTTGCTTCAAAGTGCAGAAAAGAATAGTCTGAGACATGTTTTTCAGTGGGAGTCTTTGGCTCAGCTTAAATAAGTGGCTTTGAACAAACTCCAGCTGTTCCTCTCCCACTCAGCCGCCGCTACCCGCCTATTAGCTGACACCGGTTGAGGTTGTGTGATAAAGAGAGTCTGCAGGCTGCGTAATCTGCTCATGAATGCCTTTCTCCATTAAGACATGGGGGGGAGGAGTGGCGAGTAACTCAGAGACTACCTGGTGACAAGTGAATACTTTCATGCTACCGCGCGCTTTGCTGAGCAAATAAATGAATCAGTCTGAGCCCAAAATTTATGCCATGAGTCATACAGGATGAGCAAGTCAGGAGTCAGAACTGGGAATGAAAGCAGGTTTAATGTCTAACGCTAGTGCTTGTCCGCCAGTATATACTGGTGATAAATGTGTAAATGTATAAATATGTTATTTTGCCTGGTAGTAAACTGCTAGTTTTGAAAAATCATATACAAAATACAGTTTCTTAATGTTATGAATATTAAATGCCACTTTATATAGTAAATGAGTGATCAAACCTTCATATTAAAATCACAGGAATATGTTTATAAAGAGGATTGTCTTATAATTCTAACTGAGTTACACTATATGACCAAAGGTATGTCAGCACCTGACCATCACACCCATCAATACATGAGCCTTCTACAAATCTTGCCACATTTTTGTACTCAGTTCTCTAGAAAGTCTTTGCATGGAGTGTCCCTTCACTGGGTCCCAAACATGTTCCAGTTGTGCACAAGGTGAGGTCCATGAAGACATGATTTGTCAAGACTGGAGTGAAAGAACTGGAGTGTCCTACACAGAGCACTGACCTTGACCTCATTGAAAACTTGTGGGATGAACTGGAACACTTACTTCACCCCAGGGAAGCTATTGTAGCAGCGCAGGGGGACCAAATGAATATTAATGCCCATATGGCTATAGCCCATGAGGTGTCCATATACATTTGGCTGTTTAGTGTAGTTGATGTCCTGAAGTTCCAAAGTTTTCACTCAGATTTCCAACACAAATGATTTGTGGTCTCCAGCCTTGGCGATATAATATACATATACAACACAATACAATATAATGATATAAGGAATAAAACAAAACATGGAATTGTAGGTGTGATGTTGTAGGTGTGATGCCTCCAGAAGTATCAATTTCTAATAACAGAATATCTTAAAATGTTTTACGTCTCTTATTCCACAGGAATCCAACAACCCTAACTAGCTTTTATTTAATTACATTGTCATTAATGTTATTAGCATCCACATCCAACCACCTGACATTATATACACTGATCAGCCATAACAATAAAACCACTGAGAAGGTGGCCTGTTCTGATCAGTCACCTTTCCTTTTACATCATGTGGATGGCTGGGTGCATGTGATGTGTGTGTCGCTTACCTGGGGGGAAAAATGGCACCAGGATGCAGGCTGGGAAGAAAGCAAGCCAGTGGAGGCAGTTTGACGCTCTGGGCAGTGTTCTGCTGGGAGACCATGGGTCCTTGCATTCATGTGAATGTTTCTTTGACATGCAACACCTACCTACCTAAACAGTGTTTCAGACCAAATACACCCCTTCATAGCAGTGACCTCTTTAATAAGGATGATGCACCCTGCCACACTGCAAAAATTGTTCAGGACTAATTTGAGAAACAGGACAAAGGATTCAAATGGCCTTCAAATTCCAATTGAGCATCAGTGGGATGTGGTGGACTAACAAGTTAGGTCCATGGAGGCCCTAGCTCACAACTTTCAGTACTTAAAGGATCTGCTGACGTCTTGGTGCCAGATACTACAGCACAACTTCAGAGGGATTTTGGAGTCCATGTATTGACCATGTTCGATTCCTGGTCCGGACCGTTCTTTCTGGAGTTTCCTCCGGGTACTCCGGTTTCCTCCCACAGTCCAAAGACATGCGTGTTAGGTTGATCGGTCTCTCTAAATTGCCCGTAGGTGTGAATGTGTGCCTGAGTGTGTGTTGGCCATGCGATGGACTGGTGACCTGTCCATGGTGCACCTTGGATTGGCTCCAGCCCCCTAGGATAAAGTGGAAGATGATGGATGGATGGATGTCTTGACAGGTCAGAGATATTTTGTTGGCACAAAGGAAACCTACACAATATTAAGCAGGTGGTTTTAATGTTATGGCTGATTGGTCTACGTTATAGCAGCTATAAGTAGTCATTTCCTCACTTTCTTGATGTTAATAAGGCAATAAAAATGCAGTTTATAATGTTTTAGAGAAACCCCCAAGACAGAAAACCTATTGATACCTTCTTTAAATCTGACAGTGAAGACTCCTTCCAAAAAAGTTAAATACACCTCTCCTCATAGACGGCGTCTCCATATCAAGAACGCTGTTACTATGGAACATAGTAAGATGTTACTATAGGAACATTAATATATTACACTGAGCACATTAATATAAACATGCTATTTGGATTAATACAGTGGTTAGTTCTGGTCCACTGATTTGATTGGACAAGCAACATTCCAGAAACAGCAGTAATGCATTTCACTCTTTGTATCATTCCGTTGTCTGTATTTCTAGATCATTGTCCAATTCTAGCAACAGATCATTACATTGAAATGGTAACTACACTTACTACAGGCTGTCAGTCAGTCTGTGCGTTGACATGGCAACACACAGCACTGTTTCTGTTTATGGAGCAGAAATATTTGTCCGTGTTCTGTCTGAAATGTCAGTTACTAATATTAGTATTCAGTTCTTATTAATAGAATTGTCGTAGAGAAGCGATATCATACTGTTGTACTGAACATCCTGCTGTAATATACAGTCATGTACAGTCTATCTACATGTGCTTACATAATTTTTCTTAAATCAGTTTGTTATACATCGTGTGTCACAAGGAAAAGAGCGTTGTAGGTCAGTGCTGAGCTATAATTATTTCCCCACTTCATTACTTCCAAGTAAACTATCATTATCAGCACTGCAATTAGTTCAGTGCCCTTGGAGCTTCCAGATTGCCTTAGAAAGGAAGCAGCGTCACCAGCGTGTGACTTGATGTGCTCCAACTGTCCTGGAGGCTCTCTTCTGTTTGGCTTAATGACAGCATTTTATTTTATTCTTTTTGCATGTACATGAATCTAAATGTAATTTAGTCAATGTGAATTTCATTGAAGAACAACTCATTAAAAGTACATACAGGACGTGGGTAAAAAGAAATCGTATGTGATAATGTGATGTAGCCATGGCTCGGATGTCACAGTCAGTATACTGAGCATGACAGCAAGGAAATGTGTCTGCCACTTTAAATGAATGTAAGATTTGTCTGGAGGTGATGGATCATTTCTCAAAGGCCTTCATCTGGGACTGGGAGTTATTAGGAGCCATTCAGAGAAAACGAGAACGGGACAGAGAGAGAGAAGGAGAGGGAGAGGGAGAGCTCTCATTATGGCTACCTTGTCACTCTTGTGTTTTGCTCCCAGGTGAGGAAACAGTGGAGGAGATGTATGACAGGATGTTCACCGTTACTAGCCGACTCAGGCTCACCGTCTCCAAGGAGGACGATGGAGTGGCCGTCATCTGCATCATTGACCATCCAGCTGTGAAGGACTTCCAAGCCCAGAAATACCTGGAAGTGCAATGTGAGTCATTGCTCAAGCATTTTTTTTTCCTTCCCATGCAGATGCACCTCTTTTTTTTTATAATGTGCTGAATGCTCAGCTCATGAACTCATGATGAGATAATGAGTTCTTATCCTTATCCACTTAATCATGTCACAGCATGGCATGATGGTGTTTAAATGGTAGCTTATGCTTGATTTTATATTGACCTCACTTTATAGGTGTTATATGTTGTGTGGTTGTTTCTCCTTAATAACTTCTATTTTTGATTCCTAATGAATCAGAGTGTGAACACGATTTTTTTAAGGCATAAAACACGAATTATTTAAGAATTCACATAGAAAAAATGAAAAGTAAATGCCTCAAAGCTGTATGAGATGTGTCTATGTACAGTAAATGTACAGTTGTCTTTTAACTTGTCGTCATCAAGAATCGTTTCACATGATAGGCATGCAACACTACCTCAAGTTACATCGGAATTCAATGCTAGGGTTCAATGCTTCAAGTCAACAAACATCAGCATAAGGACTGTACAACGTTCCCTCCAAGATCCCGTGGGGAACCTACTAAGTATTAACTGCTATACCAGTTTTTCGGGTGCTTCAGTGTATCATTCTTTTATTAATAACACAATTAGATTGATGTACAGTGATCAATTTACTAAAAATGAATTAACCTGCAACTCTGCAGGAGTTATTAAAGAAAAGCAGATACGCCTACAGTATAAGGTGAGAATGCGAGAGGACTAAATGAGCTGTGCATGTTGCCAAATAAGTGTTGTAATCACTACTTAGATGCAGACACATCAGGGGAAAATTAACATCCTGAAATCTAAAATGTTACAGAAAATTGGGTTAATTAACTAATTAATTAATTAATTAAAACTTAAAAAACGTTTAGTACAAGGAACATTTTTTTGTTGTTATAAGTTATTAACCTTGGCAGAGCCATGGGATTTGCTTTAATTAAAATAGGCTTTGTCTTGTTATGCCTCAGTTTGATAAAGCTAGTCTCTAAATAGCACGGTAATTGAGGGTGATCAGTGTGCATTATTGCTGGCTGTGGAAAGTCCCGGAAAGGCTGACCTAACCCTCTGTAATCTTTGTATAATATAAATTTATTCAGAAGGCTGACTGCACGAGCTGACCTTTGTGAAGAAAAGACAGTACGGGGATCAGTCTGACTGTAAAAAGCTTGACATTTTGACAAACACAGATAAGTCGGATAGAAGATGAAAAACATTTTTACAGTACAATAGCAAGAAATAGACAGTTTGAATACAAGTCAGTGCCCTATGCTTGGGTAAACTTTTACTCAAGGCAGAAAGAGCTGTGATAAAAATCATGTTCTGCAATGCAAAGGTCTAGGATTGATGTAACAGGCATACTGTATATAAAGCACTGGAACATGTATGCTGGATCTCGACAGTCATGGCCAAAAGTTTTGAGACTGACACAAATTTTGGTTTTCACAAAGTTTGGTGCCTCGGTTTTTATAGTGGCAATTTGCATGAACTCTAGATTGTTATGCAAAATAATCAGATGAACTTCCATGAATTGCAAAGTCATTCCTTGCCATGAAAATTAACTTAAACACAAGAACCCCATTTCAATTTTATTCAATTCAATTCAATTTTATTTCTAAAGTGCTTTTAACGTTGGACATTGGACATTGTCCCAAAGCAGCTTTACACAGCCATAAAATCCAAATATAATTTATAGGATTTATCCCTTACTGTTATCCCAAATGAGCAAGCCGATGGCGACAGTGGCAAGGAAATACTCCCTCAGATGTTAAGAGGAAGAAACCTTGAGAGGAACCACACTCAAAAGGGAACCCATCCTCATTTGGGTGACACGGGATAGTACAATAATACCCATTTCCACTGCCTTTCAGCCCTGTCACAAAATAACCTGCTAACATATTCCAGTGATCTTCTCGTTAGCTCAGGAGAAAGTGTTAACAAGGACAAGGCAGCTGATATCACTCAGTCATGATGATTGAATTAGAAGAGCAGACTGGTTGCTTTAAAAGGGAGGTGCTGCTTGAAATCATTGTCTTCTTCTGTTAACCATGGTTATCTCCAAGGAAACATGTGCAGTTATCATAGAAAGGGCTTCACAGGTATGGACATGCTGCTTGTAAGATTGCACCTAAGTCAACCCTTTTTTTCCCTTTTTTTCTGGGGGGTGTCCATTATAAAGATTATCCTGTGCTAATATCAGGATACTGTTCTGGAAGCTTTCCTGTGTTACAGATTAAATTGCTAAATTTAAAACGTTGAAATGCAAAGGTTCTAATTGAACTACCAACTTTTTTTTTAGATAAACCAGAGGTAAAAATTGTTGTGGAGTTTCCAGAGGGCCTGACAAGAGAAGGGGAAAACCTTGAACTGACCTGCAAGGCAAAAGGCAAACCTCAGTAAGTCCTAAAGTAATCCAACCTTTCCTAATTCCCCAATATGGGCTTATTTCAGACAAGCAAGTTTTGTTGTTCTTTCTTTTTTCTCTTTTTATTTGGGTGTTAAATGTGGTAATGATTAAACCAGAAGCCTTCATGTGAAAATTGTGTTGATGTATTACAGTGTTTCTGTAAGCTGGTCTTCAGGGACAGCAGTCCTCACAACTCCCAACGCACCTCCACCAAGCAATCAAGAGCACTGGTGCAGGTGTGTTGGAAGCTGTGAGAGACAAAAAAAAATGTTGTGCGCATGGAGTCCCCAAGGAGCAGGTCAGGAAACATGGAGTTAATACACCAAACAGAATTACAGATGTTCCTGTAAAATGCTGTATCTCACTAATATTATTGTGCTATGACTGGTTTGATATTCTCGCATATGTGTATCTGTGTAAGTCAGATGTACACGTGTTCAGGCTGTGAGACCGAAAGTTGAACAAGCCCTTCTCGTTATCCCCTCTCTCAGCAGGGATGTTGACACAGAGATCGCTAAATTGCCATTGTGCTGTTTTCACAGGCCTCATCAAATTAACTGGTTCAAAGTAGATGATGATGTTCCCTCCCACGCCGTGATTACAGGCTCTGATCTCCTCATCGAGAACCTCAACAAGTCCTACAATGGGACTTACCGCTGTGTGGCATCCAACTTAGTGGGAGAAGCTTACGATGACTACATCCTCTATGTCTATGGTACGTATATGCGCTTCAATCTGTATGAAGTATAGCACTAGTATTACTTACATCCTATATTTTTTAATCAGTATTAACCCTAATAACAGCATTAGTTCTCATGTTTAGGTTTCCTTGCCAAGGAAGCAAAATTGAGTTGAGAAAAAAGATTTTGTTGGACGTTTGACATGCAGTTTATTTTTTTCCTTACAAGCCAGAAGGAATTCTTTAATAATTCCTGAAAGCTACTTACAGGGGTGGAGAGTAATAAATGAGCCTGTTCTGTCACATTTATTAGACATGACGTTTAATAAAGCCATGTTGTCATGTACAGCCCAGACTCATTTATAGTAATATTAGTCTAATAATTGGAATAATATGAGCGTAAAGGCAATTTCCACCTAGAAACACCAGAAATGTTTATATTGAAATATGTGTGATGTGTTTAGTGATTCTGGCACTAATTTGTTAACTGGTTCTGTATTTCTGACGTTCTTCATATATTTTTCTCATTTACTATTTTTGTCAGTGGTGTTGTATTATTTCACATTGATGAGAACTCCACCATGGAAGTAGTGCAGACTACAAATGTTGGACTGAAGTGTCGTGAGTTCATGGCCCTGAGTTACAGCAGAGACTCGACTCAGCTAGTTAGTGATCAGTATGATCAATATGTTACAGGGTGCACAATGGCGTACCCGGCGATATTAGCATGACTGTAGAAGCTTCAGGACCTGATCTGTTTGCAGAATGTACAGGTTGAGAGGTGACCGAGCTGGACAAACCTACAGACCAAAGGGCTGCTGCATCACTCTGTTTATTAGAAAAGAAGAGGGCACTATGATCAGCAGGTAGTTGATAGGCGTTGTGGGTAATTCTATTTCCAAATGTATTATATTAACCAATAGCAATAGAGGAAGTTTAAACTAAATCAGGATGTCTTTACAGAATAAATTTTACCAGACAGCATTAAAGAGCATGTTAATTATTAATATTATTATGAATAGATTTGTGTTGCTTTGCGAGTTCTATTTGCCAGATTTTCATCTAAAAAAAAAATAGTGATCGGTTTCAACAAATACAGAGCCTCAAATCACAGACCTCCACAGGACCTAACAAACTCAAAATCATCTTGTGATGTGGGAATCCCAGAACCTGTGTATTCCTCTGTGGCTTGTGAAAGTTGAGCTTTTGTCTCTTACACAACAGGGATGTTTGCTCAAAATTAAGTAACAAACTTGTACCCAGTCATCACACAGGGAACGGCGTCATTAATCTCTCTTGACGTCTACTCTTTGTGTTCCAACACGGATACACAATTATTTGCACAAAGTTTTTCGCTGTCCCTTTGTCGTATTATACGTTTATAAGTGTTATAAGTCACAGAAGGAAAATTCTCTGATGCAGGTATTTTACTCTGATTTGTGGAGCTTCAGCTGCTCATTTCCAGAAAACCGTAACTGATGGGTTTCTTTTTGGTAAGTGTGGTAGCCCACAAGTAGTGCAACAGTGAAAGGTACCTGTGATTCTCTGTGTTATAGACAGACATAAAGCTTAGTTCGTGATGTAAGTGTTATTCTTTCGAAGTTTTCGGTTTCTAGCTGCTGTCCAAAAGCATGCAGGTGGGTGTATTGGCGTCAATCGATATGATGATTTTAGATCATGAACGATTAAAATGTCTCTATGATCTATTTTTATAGAGATATCATGAATACTATGATACTAAAGACATCAACCCAGGGTCGCTTTATAATCCAGACTGTAGTCTGTTCACTACACTGTGAAAAATAATTGTAAAAAAAACACATTTTCTGGTGCCAATGCTCCAGAAAATGTCTGTGAAAAGAAAAATTATCTTTACCAAATGCAGTAAAAATAAATAAATAAATAAATAAAGTTAAAAAAAGGTAACTTTCTGGCAGCAGTGGCACCAGAAGATGTCTGTAAAAACAGCAATTATCTTTACCAAATGCAAGAAAAATAAATAAATAAATAAATAAAGTTTAAAAAAAAGGTAATTTTCTGGCAGCAGGGCCACCAGAAGAATTATCTTTACCAAACACTTTAAACAACAACAAAAAAAAGTTTAAAAAGGTAACTTTCTGGCAGCAGGGGCACCAGAAAATGTCTGTAAAAAAACAGCAATTATCTTTAACAAACACTAAAAAACAAGTAATACATAGTAAAAAATATAAGTGTAAAAAATGCAAATTTTCTGGCAGCAGTGGCACCAGAAAATGTCTGTATAAAGCAGTAATTATCTTTACTAAACATCAGTCATGTCATGTAATGCCATTTTTGGAGATTGAACCTGCAATGTTCTTCTCACAAAGCGGGTTCCTTAACCTCAAGCCCAAGACATGAGGATTTGTTGTTGTTATAAAAAGCACCATAAATATAAGACCATTTTACATATAAAACAAAAAACTAAATAAAAAAACATTTAATTTTACATTACAAAAGCCCAAGTGTCAATTAACTCTCAGAAGTGTTGTGAAAAAAATGTCAAATTTACTTTATTTTATTTAAATACTTTAATAAACTGTCAAAATAAAAGCATTTTATTTAAGTGTAGGTTAACTGTACTCTTCTTTGTAAATTTACGGTGTAAATTTTAGAAAATGCTGCTACTTTTCTCAATAAAGAATACTTTGTATTTACGTTTAGTTTTTTTGTTGAATTCTTGTAAATATAATGTAATATAGCGTCATTTTGTAATACAGGGGGAAAACTATAAGTTTTACTGTTGAAAAACTGTAAAAAATATTTTTTTATAGTGTAGTCCAGCTGACTGACGCAAAAACCCGCCAATAATAAGCAAGAGTAGAAAGCTTACGATTCCTTAGCTTTACGTTTGCGTTTTGATTTCCTTGGCAACAGAGCAGCATGACTGACACAGAGGAGTTGTTTTGACCTTTAGGTGAATGAAAGATTTGACATCGGGTCTATGGAGCGGCTGGTTTGGATATGGAATGGAACAGCTTTTTTTATTATTTACAAATGCGTGTTGAGAAAAAAATGACAAACTTGTTTAACCACCAAGAGAGCATTCCAAAGACATTTGACAAAAGCCAGGTAACACAGAGAGCATGCACAAGTGTAGCAATACCACATCCAGAATCAGTGCTGAAGCAAACAAGAGTGGCAAATGCGTTTGATAAAAAACCATTCCTTATTAGTGCTGGGAAAAAGAAAAGAATGATGCCATGACATTTTACCTGGCCAAGTATACGATACTTATTGAAACTTAAAAAAGGTTTAAAGCGACTTCTAAAAATAGTTTCTCGTTTTGATTTATAAATATTTTTCTTCATCTGTAATAAAGACAACAATGAAACATGAATGGTTTATTTAAAAAAATTATAAATAAAAATGTAAAACCAACTCAGCTATTGTATTCAGTATGTGAACATATTTAAACACTGACTCGTCTGTCAATCACCTTTAGAGTGATTGCTTTTTAAAATACTGAAGACGTTCATAGATGTGATTAACATTTTATTTAACATTTTTAAATACTGACCATTTGTTAAGAACATACAGCATCAGTTACATTTTGAAATGGTTAATCAGTGCACTTTATTAAATAAATGTTTGGAAAGGTACAAAACTTTGTTTCTCTGGTATACTTTTCCTTTGAGGTTATGTTACTGTTTAGAGCTCTCTGTCTCTCTTACAGGACCAGTCAAAAGTTTGGACACACCTTTAGTTCAGTGGTTTTTCATTATTTAAAATTTTTCTGCATTGTAGATTAACACTAAAGTCATCCAAACTATGAAGAAATACATATGGAATTATTTAGTAAACAAAAAAG
>JAOVVH010000059.1:11389137-11401953 GCA_028566435.1 Scorpiodoras heckelii | reverse complement strand
GCAGACTCCACACAGAAAGGACCCAGACCGCTCCACCCGGGGATCGAACCCGGGACCTTCTTGCTTTGAGGCGACAGCGCTAACCACTACACCACCGTGCCACCCAATATGAATAACTATGGAATGCTCTTCAGTGTAGGAATATGACCGTGTACTATTATATTGTTGTCAGTATTAAAGATTAAGAAGGCAGGGGTTTGATATTGAAGGCTCCATTTAGTCTCATATTTTAGCCTTTTTTTTAGCCCATGCTTCGCTTACATTTGTGTCATGTTTTAGTGCATGAAGGTATAACCTTACTGGATTATTTATCTAGTATTAGAAGGGTCAGAAAGTTTTTTTGTGTCATGATTTAATGATGAGGGACAAATGTGAGGCCTGAGGCAAACGCAGTGGAGAAGCCTTGATTTTGATTAAGATGGTAAATCCACTGAGGGAACCTGAATGAACTTGTTGAATGCTGAAAGATGAAGAGAGACACAGACAGTTGCTTTTATGTGTCAAGATTTGAAACCCGTAACACTGGAAACCATCAATTCAAAGGACAAATCAAGCCCATGGTTCAAACCCTGACCACTGTACATCTTTTCTCCCCTTTCTACTCATCTCATGCAAAAAAAAAAAACATTGCATATTGTCCACATGGATCACGTTGATGCATGTTCAAGGCAAGTGTGTGTGACATCAAAAGCCTTCTTCTCTTTCCGCCACTTCTTTGTCGCCAATCAATATCACAAACACTCTGAGGGCACAGAAAGACTAGGAGCAGCAAAACTGCATAACCATTTGTGTGTCTACTCTACGTGTTGCACACTGTTTGATTGCAGAGACCCTGAGCATGGATATGAGGACATGGACATAGTATGACAGTGATATATTAGACATGAATATGTACACACACGTACACACATACAGGCACACACACACACACACGCACACACACACACACATACAGGCTCCAGACTGATGTCATGTTTATTAGTAAGGATTGCTTTGTAACTGCACTTTTCTTAAAAAATCTTCTTTTTTTTTTTTTTTTTTTTTTTGAAGAAGAAAGACATTTCTTGGGAATGAGTAAATCAACTCCATTTAGATACTGCAGTAGTCTGACTGCAGTTAGAGTAAGCCTGCATAAAGAAATTCAATATGGCAATCAGCCATAACATTACATAAAACCACCTGCCTAATATTGTGTAGCTGCCAAAACAGCTCTGACCCATCAAGGCATAGAAGGTGTGTTGTGGTATCTGGCACCAAGAGTGTTTGCAGCAGATCCTTAAAATCCTGTGAGTTGTGATGTGGGGCCTCCATGGATCAGAACTGTTTGTCCAGCATATCCTACAGATGGTTGATTAGATTGAGATCTGGGGAAATTGGAGGCAGAGTCAACACCTTCAATCCTTCCTCATGTTTCTCAAACCATTCCTGAACAATTTTTGCTGTGTGACATGATGCATCATCCTGCTGAATGAGGCCACTGTAAGTAGGGAATACCAGTGACATTAAGGAGTATACTTGGTCTGCAACAATGTTTAAGTATGTCTTGTGTGTCAAAGGAAAATCCCCATGAATGCCAGGACACAAGGTTTCAAAGCAGAACATTGCCCAGCTTCCGCCAGCTTGCCTTCTTCCCACAGTGCGTCCTGGTGCCATCTCTTCCCAAGGTAAGCAACACACACACACCCAGCTGTCCACATGATGTAAAAGAAAATGTGATTCATCAGACCAGGCCATCTTCTTCCATTGCTCCATGGTCCAGTTCTGATTCTCATGTGCCCATTGTAAACACATTCAGTGGTGTACTGGGTTCAGCATGGACACTCTGACCAGTCTGCTGCTTTGCAGACCCATACACAGAAAGCTATGATACACTGTGTGTTCTGGCACCTTTCAATCATAGCCAGCATCAACATTTTTAGCAGTTTGTGCCTCAGTAGCTCTTCTGTGGGATCGGACCAGACGTGCTAGTTTGTTTTGTTTTAGATGTTTATTTTATGACTTCTGCATTATTAAGTCAGTCGAAATAAAAATTCAATTTCCAAACACTTTTCTAACAAAAAACTAAATATTTGTGTGTCAGTAAGTAAAGCAAGTGTGACCAAGTCTTCAGAAGAACAGATTCTCCTACATTCTTAGCAAAACTTACTGGTCAGTTTCATTATAGACTACACAAAATGCATCTGAGACTACCAAAACATTTTTTAAATGTGTTGTCAAACCAGATATTTACCGTTATATTTCTTTAAGTTTTGGGTTTTTTTTTTACTGTTTACTGCTATTAATGATTTACAATACCACTATACTCAAGGTTTTAGGTTTAGCAAGGTGTTTTTTGTCAAATATTGGTTTCAGACAGTTTTACAGTTAGAGACAAAAAATGACAAAATGACAAAAAACATGCAGGAATTTCAAGATTGCATTTTTCCCCCAAAGAATTATAACATTCCCCAACAAGTAATGCAGAAATATTACATTCACCAACAGCTGATCTCCTAATCTCTGCTCACTCTACAGTGGTGCTTGAACGTTTGTGACCCCTTTGGAATTGTCTATATTTCTGCATAAATTTGATATAAAACGTCATCAGATTCCTAAAAGAAGTCCTAAAAGTAGATCAAGAGAATCAAATCAAAGAAATGAGGCAAAAAATATTAGTCTTGGTCATTCATTTATTGAGGAAACTAGATCCAATATCACATATCTGTGAGCGGCAAAAGTATATGAACATTTAGGATTAGCAGGTAAATTGAAGGTGAAATTAGAGTCAGGTGTTTTCAATCAAAAAGAAAAAATGTTTTGTTGCCTGGTAATGACATGGTGTTGTGATGTGGTGTAGTATGAATGTGAATTGTTGTTCCTATGCCAAATTTGATTATTTGCATTTACATTTATGGCATTTAGCAGACGCTCTTCTCCAGAAATGTGCTTAGTCATTAGCTTGGAATATCCAAACTAGTGCTGGTAGATCTGAATTTAAGGTACTTTGAGCTATGATACTAGTAAAAATTAGCCAGAAAATACCATAAAAATTACGACAAAACATGTCCTATAACCCAAAAGTGTTCCTAAACTACACTAAACCGGTGAAGAACAAGACATAGCCAATACAATAATTGCTGTAAGTGCGGTAAAAGCTTCGAGTCAGTCCTCATTCAAGTGCTCTCAAAAGAGGTGGGTCTTCAGTTGGCATTTGAAGACAGCAAGTGACTCTGCTGTTCGGACACTCAGGTGGAGTTCATTCCACCACCTTGGTGCCAGGACAGAGAAAAGTCTGGATGCTTGCCTCCCATGTGTCCTGGATGATGGTGGGTCAAGTCGAGCCATACTTGAGGCATGAAGGGCTCTGGGTACGCATCGGGCTTTGACCATTGCCATTAGGTAGGCAGGGACTGGACCATTTTTGGCTGTGTAGGCCAGCATCAGTGTTTTATATCTTATGTGAGCTGCTACAGGAAGCTTCTCAGCAAGGGAGTGACATTGCTGAACTTGGGAAGGTTGAATACAAGTCGAGTTACAGCATTCTGGATCAGTTTCAGGCTCCTGATGGCATGCATAGGAAGGCTGATGCCAGCCAGGAGGGAGTGGCAGTAGTCTAGGCTTGAGATGACAAGAGACTGACGAAGTACCTGGGTGGCCTCCCTTGAGAGAAATGGTCGAATTCTCCAAATGTTGTAAAGCAGAAATCTGCATGACCAGGTCAGGTTAATAACATGAGTCGCAAAAGAAAGCTGGTCATCTACAACTACTAAAGGCTACGTGTTTGTGAAGATGGAGTGATCACGGTGTTCTCAAAGGAAATTGAGAGATCACAGCAAAAACCA
The DNA here is from genome assembly GCA_028566435.1 of Scorpiodoras heckelii. Taxonomy (NCBI): domain Eukaryota; kingdom Metazoa; phylum Chordata; class Actinopteri; order Siluriformes; family Doradidae; genus Scorpiodoras; species Scorpiodoras heckelii. Next base: position 11,398,132 of record JAOVVH010000059.1, on the reverse strand, counting down.
GCAACTCCTGGGATGTAAAGCAGCTCTACCTATTTACCTATAACAGCATGTCCCAAAGTGTTTTGTTCCTTTTGTTTCCCAGCAGCCTACCAATTTTTCATGTATTAAACAATACTACATCATATTATTTATCCATTTAGAGTACATTTTATTTCAATGTGAAATTGCTGCCAAAAACCAAATTAACTCTTATTATCACATAGCAGCTATAAACTATAAGCAGCTCCCTCACCAACCTTTCAGAGAGACAAAAAAAAAGCAAATTGTGATCAACTGCGATATTCAACGTTCTCTGTCGGAAGACTTTCCCGTTGTGGAAAAAATTAAAGGAATGTATGACTCCAAAGTGCCTAAACTTGAATCTCATAAATGGAAATCAATGTCTCCTTCCAGAAAGCGTCATCATTTCAACCATTTTTTGTTGCTGTTAAAAAAAACAAGGTCATTTATAAATCTGATAATTATAACATTTAGATCAATACGACATTATGTGAAATGTACTGCAAGTACCTGAGAATTAGCAGTTAATACAATAATGAAAAAGTAACAAGTGCATTAATACAGTATAAAGCTGTGATTTGCCTTGCAGTTGCTACTGTTGTCAGAGCTGTGCTGTTAGAGACAAGAGCTCAGAATGGGATTTCATCCTTAAGCCACATCTTTACAAGCTTATTCAAGTCAAACTGAAATGGCTGTGGCCAAAAAAAAGCCTTTTGTCTCCTAGCAATGGCTTCAGCTAAAAGAGAAGAAATGAATGCTTTAGTAATAATCTGACCTTGCGTGCACTGGTGGCCAGTGGACTCTGGGTTGAACACAGGATTGAACCCAAGGTCATAAGAACAATTTATCTGTATAAAAACTATATTAACCTTGCAGTACTTCATGACTTCATGAAGATGAGTCTTCAGTGCTCCTTGTATCTGGTACTATTTTTGACCAGATGACAGCCATCTGACTGTACAAACTGTTCATTTGGCATAGAGGAAAGATACAAGGGACTCCCTTATCTAAGCAGAGCCTTAGCTCACTTGTAGCAGTTCCTGCTTTGTGTCATGAAACACTCCCTTTCAGTGTCCTTGCCTTGATTTTTGAGTTGTTTTTTTAATGACTCAAACATTACTGATAAGACTCACACACTCACACACACACACACACACACACACACACACACACACACACACACACACAAACACATACACACACCCACACATGCAGAAATCTCCACATTCTTCCTGAAAGTCACCCTAGACTGTGACCCAGGATATAAAACTCCTTAACATCCCCATGAACTCTGTTTCTGTGATTTCATAACAGGGGGTCAAACACTCTGACCCCGGGGCATGGACACTAACATTAGTAATACTCTGGAAGACCAACAGTGTCCTCATGTGTCAGAAATCACGGGCGCACATTCGGAAAAAATACGACAACAGAACTGTCCGAAATTCACAGATTCCTAATTAACCATAAATAAATTTTACAGCATTAACAAAAGAATGGAAGTTAAACCTGACAAATTACCAGCTGTTCTGTACCAACTGTTATGAACTCACCTCTGTCCCTGCCCAGGTAGCAAAAACACGTTGGGCCAATGTCGATTTTGGTTAGCTGCGTTGGCCCGACTGATACAATGTAAACACAACGTTGGGCCAATGATGGTACAGTCGGCTTGTTTGCTCACGGGCTCATGGTGGCTCATCGTCCTTTACATACGTTAGTCCAACGTATAGTTTTTTTGGCTATGCTAACATGTGGGAAATCAGCTGATTTGTCTATATAGCGTACGAATCAATACAAACAATAAACGTTTTGTATTGTTTGTATTGATTTTTACGGTGATTATTGTGACAGGAAAGCTCTTTAATGTCACATTGCTGAACATGTATCGCATACTGTAGGCTTGCATGTACATTTCATGACTCTGAGGAAAAACCAGACCTGGCTCAAGAACACTGTTAGTGGAGCATCGAGTCAAGACATAAGAATAATTCTATCAAATTGCTTTTTTTATATTAGTCGTTTTGTATTATTAACTTTCCAAAATTTTTCAACTACTTCCTGATTGTTCCACGTGAGGAGGTCACGTGTTTACTGTTGAGAATGGAGCTCCAGTCTGAAGCTGTACACATTTACGCTCTCCATCCGCTCCTGTTCTCAGGAGTGGAGCTTCACCATTAATTAAGGTAAGCCCGATTATTTATTTTATAATGTCACTAGATTGTAGGCGGCATCAAAAAAGTCTCAATCATCATGTTTTCGATAATATTCCACATGTCTATTCTCTTGGTTATGAAGCTGCATGTGATAATTTCCTTAAAATACGGCACGGTTAAGCCTCTGGCACGATACTTTAACATTTCCGATGTGGTGGTTAACTGATGACGCGATACACAGGAACTGTGTTGTCTGAGAGCGCAGTGTCTGCACCGTGAGACATCTCCCAAAAGAGCTGCACGTGAGTGTTTGCGTTTCAATAGATTGTTATAACCGTTATGTACATAACCGCCAACCTGCTAGCCACAACTTCAGCCAGTTCCTCAGTATTAAGGTAATCTGCTCAATTCAATACTACTTGCTTCTGTCTCATTAAACTGTTAGCTAGCAAACTATAACCATATAGAACCTAAACTTTAGCAGTCTGATGTGACTTTAACCCAGATGTTTTACATAACGGTACATTTAGGGGTTGCGATAGTTGGCTAAATTTAGCTGGCTAGTTAGCATAGCAGACTGTTCTTAAATAAACAGGCCTAATGCTAATGCAGTGTGTGCTGTAAGTGTAAAGTGGTATACAGAAGCTATTTAAATGAAACAAAAATACATTAATTTTAGCTGTGTAATGTAACATGAATGGTCAGCTGGCTCAGTAGCTGCTCCTTAACATTAAAAAGGTTGAATATTTTTGCAAGTGGTTGTAGTTGTATGTGATTTTTTTTACCTGTTTTGATCACTTACTTTTTTGTCCACCCCAGAAAAGCAGATGCCGCTGCATCCCCTTCAGCAGATTCCAGCAGCTCTGAAAGTGAACGTAAGTGTCTTCTACAATGTGCTAAAAAAAATTATGGTCTTACTTTTCGTTTCTTTCTGTCTAACCTGCACACACACCATGTTGTTCCATTCACTTTCATTACTATAAATGTTGTCTTATATAGATAGCATAAAGATATAATTGTTTCTTACTGTTTCTGGAACATAACAAAAGATGGCACACATGATCAAGTATAGAAAAATGTGACGAAATAGTCTGAGATGTTCACTTGAGTTTAAAAGGCATTAAATGTGCTGTTTTACTACAGGAGAAATACAAATTACAGCATTTTGAAGAATCAAGTTTTTTGCAAATTTTTGTGATACAGTGATGTGTGATCAATTTTTTATCAGTATTTATTTTTAACTGTTAATATGCTTGTTTATTGTTAAAACAAACAAGTCATATGTGCCTTCCCCCTGTGACGAGTTGTATCCAGGAAAATCAGTCTGGCTGGGTGAACCTTCCCATGCCTCACTCAACTCGGCCTTAACTCCAACCTCTTGACCAATCTATAAAATTAAATGGAGAAAAGGCAGAGGAGGATGCTTTTTTGTTTTTTTTTTTTCTACACATTTTTTCTTTTTCATTTGTTTTGAAAAGAATAACTTTTTGGGATTCTTTGGAAGTTCTTCAGTTTTAATTTTTAGAAGTTTGAACCTTTTTGGAAAACCTCATCTAGAGAAGTTTTCCAGAGAAGCTTTGTCTTTGTTTCCTTTTTGTTAAGCTAAGTCAAGTGTTATGTTATTATTGCTAACTAGCTCGCCTAAATCACGTCTCTATTGTTTATGCTGCTCCCATGTCATTTCTGGACTTCAAGTTATCGGCGTCTGTTTAAGTTTTACAGTAGAGTCGGAAAGTCCTTTTGCTAGTGGCCAATGGCAAAGAATTTTTCCTTTGTTTTGTGAAGTTAAGCTGCAGCCGATCCCCATGACTTGCCAGCTGCTCCTTAACTGTGTCCCAATTCAGAGACTGCATCCTTTCGAAGGCTGCATGTGAAGACTGATTGCATCGTAACGGCACGACTAGGCTGTCCCATTTCGAAGGCGCCTTGATACGTGGCAGAGACATGATGCCTTCTTTTCCATGTCAACAAAGTGTCCAACGGGTGTATCCTTCGCCAGACAAAATATCCCAAGGTTCATTCATCAGCAAAGGAGCGAATGGTTTACATGAGTAAATGTGAATGTATTAATTACATTCCAGCACCATTTTAAATATGAGTAAAACTGACCCTAGCCGTACTGTAACAGTCATTAACTGCCTAATGTTGCTATCAATACGCAGCTTAAACATGGACCTCTGTCATCAGTTTAAGATACATCTCCCGCCAACAGAGAAGCATCCCCAGCTCTAATAAATGAAAAAATTAAAAAACTAAAATCAAAGTTTCTCCATCTTTAAAGAACTTCAGCATCCACGCTTGCTAGGTGATGTTTCGCAACAAAGCAGTACGGAAAGGGCAGGAACAGTGGTGCTGTGACACAAACAGGAAATCTGACAGAGAGTAAACCGTCTCATTTCAGTTCGGACATTGTGGTCTACTCAGCCTTCTAAGGACATAGCCTACGTAGACCGCGTGCTTTGAAGGATGCAGCCCTGAATTGGGATGCAGCTCTTGAACCGGGCCACACTGACAAGAACAGTTGACCTGTGCCACGCAAATCTCCAGGAAAAGGAGAAGAAAAAGATTCACTGCTTAGCTGCTCTGTACAGCTTTAGTGAGTGTTGAACAGAAAAAATCCAAACTCCGGCAGCCCAGCAGCCTGAAACCAATCCCCCAGGCATGTTAGTTTCATCAGACCATCAAGCCATCAAGACTCAGGCAAGTGGTTCCTTTCTAAGCGGTGGTGTGGTTCCGAAAGGTTCTGGCAAAAAAAATTTTAGGAATAGTTGAAAACTCTTTTCTAATTCTAATTTTTGTTGCTTTTCTTTTCCCCTTTTGCCTTCTGGCATGTAATTCAAAGTTTTGAATCCGCGATAGCTATTTCAAGTTACGTTACTTTGTTCCATCATAAAAATTCAATCATATCTCACTATCTATCCAGTGAATCCATCAATCCATCCATCATCTTCCGATTTATCCTGGTAGTCGGGGTCACAGGGGGGCTGGAGCCAATCCCAGCGTCATCGGGTGAGAGCGTGGTACACCATGGACAGATCACCAGTCCATCACATGGCCAACACACACTCACGCACACATTCACACCTACGGACAATTTAGAGTGACTGATCAACCTAACATGCATGTCTTTGGACTGTGGAAGGAAACCGGAGTACCCGGAGGAAACCCACACAAGCACGGGGAGAACATGCAAACTCCACACACAACGGCCCGGACCAGGAATCGAACCCGGATCGTCTTGCTGTGAGGTGACAATGCTGACCACTACACCTCCGTGCCGCCTCCAGTGAATCCATATATTATATAAGAAATACAAGTTACTAGCTCCCTCATATACATACACACTCATTCTAACTATTAGACTACTGTTCATAGTGTTTATAATAAGCTTCCCAGTTAATCTTCATTTATTGATTCTTGTGTGTGGTTCTTATGCATTCTGTGATCCCTGCCTAGCATGATCTCGTGACATCAAAGGGTGACTGATAAGAGGTAATTCAGTTGGTTTTTCTTGATTCCCCAATTAAATCCAATGAATCAAGTGGTGCCTCGTTCTTTTACGCTTTAAAAATAGCGGTGTCTAGATTCCATCCAGTAAAACCCCTACACGCTTCTACCAAGGAGCTTCTGCTTCTCATGAGCATTACTTGGAGGCCACTCCAGGAAGTCTAGAGAACTAGTTCTATGAACCCTGGAAAAGCACCAGGATTTGTTCTCTTTCAGAAGCAACACCCACCAGGCGAGAACTCGCTGAGAAAGTTCCAGGGACAGATGGCAATATGACAGCAGCATTTATTGCAAATGTTGTGTCTTACATCACTGAAAGTACTCAGCACGCCTGTGCACACACTCATGAAGGTATCCAGGTGATGTTCAGCACTCCTGCCAGTTCCCCAGTGTTTATAGAAACACAGTTAGTTCTGTAATTCGCTCTTTATTTTATAACACCTAACTTCCAGGGGAGATGAGAAACACTGGATGTTTGCTATAATGTCAGAAAGACCCAACAGTTCCCACAGTTACATAGCTAGTGTCATATTCATATGAACTGTGTTTACACCAAGTTTAATTTTCATTTGCGTTTACGATTTTCCCATATGGAGTACCTCTAATCCATTCAATTCACTGTATAGATTCTGTTGTTTCCTGCTGCAAAATGGAAATACTCATATATTATTACAATGGGGAAAAAAAGCATAGAAATAAATGGAAATACTCTAGATGTATATCATAGGCAAAGAAGGAACATGCAGTACGTCTTAGGGGTTCATTATGAAGCATCCATTTCCTCCAGTGCTAAGGCTCCCTCTGCTGTTTCAACTCTTAACCGTGACACCTATCATTAATAATTTAAGAGAAATTTTTTTTCCTTCAAGATTTTTTTCAGCTATATTACAAAAGTAGCCACAGTATGGATGAGCTGTGTGTTGCAGATTGTGTTAGGCTTTAGGCTAAACTTAGTGCTTGTAGAGGACTTTTAACAATAGACAATTTCAAAGCAGCTTTACAGAAATCCGTATGTAGCTTTAGATGCCTAATTAGCAATTCAGATGTAACGGTGGAAAGGAAAACTCTCTGAGACCACACATAGTAGAAATGTTGAGAGGAACCAGACTCAGAAAAGGAACCTGGGTGACACCAGATAGAGGGATTATATACTGAAGTACCAGAAAATACTAATTAGAATACTAAAACAGAATAATACTTGGTAGGTCCCCCACGGGATCTTGGAAGGAACGTTGCACAGTCCTCACGCTGATGTTTGTTGAGGCCCCAGCATTGAATCCCGATGTTACTTGAGGCAGTGTTGTACGCCTATCACGTGAAGCGATTATTGCCAACCGACACTGGTCACGTTCACCCAGAGTCTTTTTACAGTCACACTGCTGTCATAAGTTGGAGGTTTTGCCGGAATTCTTGTTGTCACGGTTACACCCTTGAAATGCTCATACGTGAAAATCCAAACGTCGCTTCTACCTCCGAAATGCTGTGACCCATCTCATGAGCTCCAACTATTAAACCGTGTTGAAAATCGCAAAGTCGTGATAACTTGCTATTCTCATGGCGGAAACAGCTCTAGAAGCTTCCATAGATGTCTATTGCTTTATATAAACGCTGGCGGTTGCAACCAGTGATGTGCATAGGTGCTATTGCTATGCATTTTGAACAGACGTGTCACCTCCAGACTTGTTTACATGCTGTCAGATGTAGAAACGTAGAAACAATAGTTATATCATATTTTATTTTGTTTAATTAGTATTTTTAGAGATGATCTATTTTGAGACGTCCACTTTGGGACAGTAAGAATTAAAACAAACAAACTGACCAGGAAATGACCTGTTGTGCTCACTGAACGAAGCGGTGAAGCATAATAACCTGTAACTTCTTTTTGGCGTAATTCATAACTTAATTTACATAATTTAATATATAATAATTCTTGCTGTATGCTTGCTATATTCTGAAATCAGGTAATTGCTGGTTTAATAAAAAGGGTCTCAAGTTTAGCTTTAACTATTCACTGGGCTTGTTGTTTTTCACTCTGTATAATAATAAGCTAGTTTGCTGCCAGCAGATGAATTTAGATGGGCACACAACTACACTGTCTGCTGTATTTATTTAGCAGAGCTATGATGTGTGACTTTCTCTGCTTCCAACTGCAGATGGTACAGTTTCAGAAAGAAGGCAGAGGACCTCGGGGGCGAAACTGAAAATCAGAAACACAAGAAGTAAACTGTCACTGCCACACTGTAACTTTTAAGAAACTTTCACTACATTGACTAATAATGAATTAGAGTTGTAGATACGAAGAGCATCTATGTTTTTCATGCAGTCACAGGCAGCAGCCTGATCCTGATATACATCCACTGCTCAGGCTCCTCTCATCCTCTGGATCTGCTCGACGCTCTGCATCTGCCTGGAATCAACCTCTGGATCTGCTGGATGCTCTGCATCTGCCTAAAATGTTCTTGGAACTTGTGACAAGCGTGGAAGATCCCACGGCCATCCATCTTCGCAGAAACAATTTACCTTCACGTCTCACTCTTGTTAATCGCACATAGATACTATAGACTTGTACCTGCTGCTGTAATTGTAAAGATTCTGTTCAGCACAGGGCTAGTTAATCTCTGACAATCCAGAGCCAAGGCCAGGGAGCAGACAAACAGGCTAAACCACCCGTCTGCTAGCTGCATTAAGTCGGCACTCAGGCTCCACCATATTGAGACTGTGTCTGTTCCCCGAGCTAAACAAAAATGTAGACAATACTCAGAAAGCTTGTCTTAGTAACCTAATTAACATAAAATTACATCATACTGAACACAACGCCAGCAAATTTGATCCGAAAGTAGGATTTGTAAATATCTCTCTCACATCTAAAGCACTTATTGTAAACGAAACTATTACTGATCAGGAGATTAATGTACTATTTTTAACAGAAACATGGATTAAACTAAATGAATATGTAGCATTAAATGAGGTTATTCCTCCAGGATATAGTTACATCCATCAGCCTCATCTAACTGGCAGAGGAGGAGGCATTGCAGTTATTTATAATGATAATTTAAGCGTCTCACAAAAACGTGGACATTAATTCAATGCGTTTGAAGTTCTCCACACTAACATAACATGCGTGCCTGCAAAAAAAAAAAAGTCTGTCCAGTCAATTCCTTTAATTATTACAGACCCCCAGGGCTGTATTCTGAATTTCTTTCTGAATTTGCGGATTTCATCTCGGACCTTGTAGTTTCGTTAGACAAAATATTAATCGTTGGAGATTTTAATATTCATGTTGATGATCCACAAGACCCTCTGAGAACAGCATTTGTGTCCATTTTAGACTCAGT
>JAOVVH010000059.1:11377268-11387656 GCA_028566435.1 Scorpiodoras heckelii | reverse complement strand
GAGTAAAGGAGACTAACAAAGTATGTAGAGAAACAGATGGACTACAGTCTGTAATTGTAGAAGTACAAAGTGCAGCTTTATGGTAAATGGAACTGAGAAAACAGACAATGAGTGTAGAGAAAAGGAGGTGGTCATAAGGTTATGCCTGATCGGTGTATTAACTGCTCTAATATATATGCAGTTCCAAGGCATTTAATTAGTCTTTGAAAAGTAGCATTTACACTATTTGATATATTTATTTACAATGTATTTGGAAGATTATTTGTTGGTAACACTTTATAATAATAATGCATTTATAATCCTTAATAATAATGATTATTAATAATTATTAACAAAACATTTATTTATATTTGTTTTAGTAAATAATGAGTCATTAGAAAAGATCAGTAAACAGTTAGTTAATAGTTTATTGCTAAATTATTAATAGTCATTAGTTTATAATGTTGGAGAATGTCTGCTGCTCAGCTAGAGTCTATCCCAGAACCCCCTGGGCAGAAGGCAAGGAAACACTCTGGACATGTCACCAGTCCATTGCAGAGCAGACCCCACTGTGACACCCTTTATTTCATTATAGTTAATTAAGTTAATATTTCATTATTAACTAAAGGATTATAAATGCATTACTAGCATTAATTATTATACTGTTACTGAGTATTTCATGTCACCTCACTAGTTTTCATCATACATTCAAATTCAGTTTTTTCTTCCAGAAGTCTTTGAGATTTGAACCCACCATGACCTTACATGTGATTAGAACTAAAGATCTTTGGGTCGGGTCGGGTCCGGGCTTAATTTCTGTCATTTTACACGGGCTCGGGCCGGGCTCGGGTTTGCGCGGTAAATGAGCGGTCAGGTGATGCGTTTCAATTAGCGCCAGAAAGATGCAAAAATGGATGCCGAGGAGATGAAATGGCGGCTGGCCTCTGGTGATTACGTTTTGGTTGCACCGTCAGCGAAAGTGAAGTCTGAGGTGTGGAAAAGTTTTGACCATGTCCATAACGAGAATGATGAGCCAATGACATTGAACACAAACGGTGTACATGTCGGGCTCAGGTCGGGCTCGGGTCGAATTCTATTGGGCTCGGCCGGGTCGGGCTTGACTTTTCAGGCCCGATTACAGCTCTACATGTGATGCAATTTACACTTGTGAATCCCCATCAACACACCCACTATTCATGCAATTTATCCCATTGCACACACAAATGACCACATTATATTTGTATCAAAGTAAGTCAGGGCCTTACACATTCTTACAACAATAAATTCTCTTTAAAGGACCAGAACATATATCGACAGCATTCATCACTGATTTTGGTGTCGCTATATAAAAAGACACAAAAACTCCCACATTAAAAAAACTACACATTAAGAATTTGGGAAACTGTTCCTTGTATGCCATTTGGTGTTACGAAGAAATATAAAGAAATATGAAGGCTAATAGCATATACCAAATACCGGTTTTAACAGTTATTTAATACCTTGTAAGACCAAATATACATTTTAAGTGTTGAAATTTATTTCATAGTCATAAAATTAGTAACAGCTGCAGAATGACTTATAATGACAAATTGAACAAAATGACTTAACTATTACAAAGAATTTATAGACATTATCTTCATAATTAGTAAAAACACTAGGTGACTTTAATTTAATGTGATGTCTCCAAGCTCTATGACTAATAGTATTAATATGGAATAGTTTAGTTTTGTTTTTACACAGTGGTTACATTCATGACAGGAGTGGTTGGTATTTCACACTTGTCAGTGGGGGGAATTTAGTATCTCCAATTCGCCTAATATACATGTCCCTGGGCTGAGGGAGGAAACTGGAGCCCCCCGAGGAAACCCATGCAGACATGGGGAGAACATCGAAGTTGCACACAGGGAGGACCCAGGTCATCCCGAACCCGGCACCTTCTTGCTGTGAGGCGGCAACACTACCCACTGTGCCACCTATTAATATGGAATAATGTACAGTATGATAATGTAAAGTGAAACTCCATAAAATATTAAAATACATGTAATGCTCTGCTTTTTTTTCCCATAATAGCCTCTGAACAATAAAATAACACTATTTTTCCATACACATCCATAAGTAGCTTTCATTCAGCATATACCTCTGTCTCAGGCCTAATTTCAGAGTGATGAAAGCGTCCTGTGCCCATTGATGTAGAGTATAGTCTGTTACTACGAGGGGGCATGCAGCCATAGTTTGGGAAAACGCTATGTACCTTGGGCCGCAAAGACACATAACCATCCATGTAATCAGTACGAGATGGCGCAAACATGCTACGAGTCCTTGGCCTGCTCTGGACAGGATATGAAAATCTATGATCGTGCTCCAGAATCATTTTAGCATGTCTGGGTTGTCGATGACTTTTCATGCTCTGTGACCTCGCTGATCTTTGCAGATCACGTCCCTTAACCCAAGCGTCTTGAAAGGACTCTTTAGGATGGTTGCCTTGGATGCTAATCAGCTTATCCTGGCTGTGAAGTCGGGCACTGCCGTGTTCAGAAGAATCGGTGTGTTTAAAATCAGGGCAGCTGTATTCTTTATGCAGAGTTAGCTTACGCGGTTGTGACAAGGCATCTAGCGTGTGCTGTGTGTAGCTCTGCATAGACCGACTTTGCTTTAGCATCAGGGCAGGTTTGGTACTGTGCCCACTCCTCTGTATCTCTGTTTGGGTGGGAAGGGAAAAGTTAGGTGCAGAGAATAGGTGTTCAGGAGAGTCATGGGACACCATGGTAACCCTGTATTTCCCATCAGCTCCTTCAGTAGAAATAAGCAGATCTTTGACTGAATCAGATTTACTCCTGGTGTGCATTGTTTCTTGGCCTCTCTGGCTCTCTTTCTGAAGATGAGCCTGGTGGGCAATATCTTGCACTCTCTTCTTCTCTTTATTTCCTTGTCTAATAGATGGACTGAAATGTCGATCTGATAATCCTGTATCAAAACCCTCATATAAACCAACATTTCTTGTTCTTGGAAAGTGGCCAGTGCCTTGTTTTATAAAACTAGCTTCTCTGCTATAGGGCATGTTAATGAGGGGGTTGTGATAGTTCTCAGCTCTGCTCATCACTCTACAAGGATAGGTAGGCCGTCTGAAGAGGGTGTAGGAGTGGCCATATCCATGACTGCTTACTCGATACTGATCCATGTTGTTATACTGAGCCCCTGAATAGGGCCTGTATCTATATTGAACTTTACCATCCTCAAAATAAGGCCTCACTTGGTGGATATCCGAGAGAACCTGTCTGTGGTAAGTACTGTTCTGGTAACCTGGATGCGGGACGAAAAACGTGTCCTCTGGTGGTGCATGCATGGAGCGCACCCTACGAATGGTGGGATAGACAGATGCTCCATCCATTGGTGGGTATCTTGGGCCACCATGTCTGTAAAGGAAGCTTGGGGAGTGTTCATTCCTTTGTTGACTCTTCATTTTAATGGACTGGTGAAAGGACCTTGGTGCCAGGGTGTTGTAGTGGTCCTTGGAGAAGATGTTAGCTTGGTACTGCATGTAATCAGACTGAAAGGAACTGGTCTGTCCAAAAGGACCTGACCAATAAGTTTGACCTGATGGCCTCAACATTTCATCTTTGGGGCTGCACTGGTAAGTGGAAGTCAGATGTGAACCTGGAGATTGTGGAAGAACATCATGCACTGAGGCTGGCATAGAAGCTTCAGCTAATATCACATGGAAGTTGGAAGCATTGGCAGCTTGCTTGTTGAGAAGAGAAGCCCTGGCAGACTGACTGTCAGTGTTATGGGGTGATGTCTCCATCTGTGAGGGAGAGTGCATCAAGTTCCTGTATGACTCCATCTCAGCGCTCTGGTCTGGGCTGTCACCATCTGTACCAACTCCAACATGGCGGACATTTTCTTTTGTAGGCACATGGCTTTCAGAATCCTGCTTAGTATCTAAACTTTTAACAGCAGGTAGGTCCTGGGGAGGCAAATTTGTTTCATGACTTTCCGCAGAAACATCACCTCCATCCGAGTAGCTAAGGCCGCTCTCGCTGCCGTGACATGCGCAGGTGCTCTGCAGGCTGCCCGCATCGGTGTAACTTCCAGCAGAGATGATGCTTGAAGGTTTTCCAAATGTTTTGCAGGTGCCACAGCAATGTCCTCGACTGGAAGATGAAGTTTGGGCTACTAGAGAAGGTTTTGGAGGCCACTGCAGTATGGAGAGTGGGTCCTGAAGGTGACTTGGAGAAGCAGGAGTTGGTGGTTCTGAACTCCCTCGTTTCCTCAGGCAGGTGGCCTGTTGTGCCGATTCGGCCAAGGCCAGAGCCAGCATACGTGCAGCGTTCTTTACAGCAGGCTGGGAGGTTATGAGAGACACTGATCTTACCAGCCCTGGAGTGCAGTCAAAGGTCACAGCACCTAAGAATAGGGGAAAAAATTAAGCATGAAGTAATAATACACTTTATAGAACTAGCAAGTTGCAAATGATCATTTTGATGATCATGACAAATGATCAACAGTAAGCCATCAGTCACTATCCATGGTTAGGAAGATGGAAGATGTGAGGATGATCTCACGCTTTGTAAATGTTAAATCGCAAAATCCCTTGAACTAACCTGATTCTGTTTGTTTCACTGGTCTTGTTTCCTCACTGTGAGTTTCATCAAGGCTTTCAGCCTCTGTCCTGAGTAAAGAGCAAGGCTTGCTTTGATAATCTTGTCCCCATGCTGACTCACTAGGCTTGACCAGGGGTGATATCACTTCCGTGGGAGGTACAGAGAGAGTTTTCATCTCTAAAGCAACCTCGGGTTTTTGCGTGAGACCCACAGGAGCAGTCCGAGAGGACTTCAGTTCTTCTTTAGTGGTAATAGCTGTTGCAAATTTCGCTGACATTGACTGCTTATAAATTGTGCCCTCTGAAACTGTTGGGATTGCATCAGATGGCCCTGTAGGGGTGACTTTTTTCAAGGTTCCAGATTCACTGGAACTGCCTCCAGTCTTCCGTCTGCTGCCTCTTTTTCTTTCTTCAGACACAGAAGCTTCACTTGGTGTCGTACTGCACTGAAACAAAACTGGGTCAACGCCTAGAGAAGCCTTGCCAATATCTGCATCAGCAGAGTGTGGGGTCGATATGAGAGCAGGCACACAAGTGGTGGACAAAGCTGTGTCTTTCCTGTCTTTATGGCTTAAGTGAGAGTCCGTGTGGACTCGGTTGTTTAGCAGCTCTTCGTTGAAGGAAGTGGACAAGGCGACACTAGTAGAGCGAAGCCTGCGTACCTGATACACTGCCGATCCACCTAAAATAGGCAGTATGTTCGTTTACAGGATATACAATCAGAAGTTAAATATCAGACACATCATGGAGAGAAAAACTGAACTAAACAAAATACCCTCAAGAACATTTGACGACAGAGATTCTTCACTTTTAGATGATCGTAGTGTTCCAGTATCTCCTCTAGCACCTGGAAAAACAATCCAAGGCTCTGTCAGATCATTCCAAATCCAGTTAGTGTAGGTAGCAGAGGAGCTACATAGGTTTAAAATTCAGTACAGGTTTATTAGATCAGTGTGAATAATTATAATACAGAGAGCTATTCCCACCCAGAAGGGTTCTTAATTAAAGTGAGCTGTGAAGCTGAGAACATATCAATTAGTTTTAACTACAACAGACAAACGTTTCTGCCTGATAGTCTTATTTTACTCAAATTTGATCTGACACTCTTGAGAATTGTACGCACACCTCACATAACAGTATACTCCCATAGTGAGTGTTTGGTAGTAAAATGGCAACTGAGACTATATTCTCTGAACACCATCCTTACAGTTAATTTATAATGTCTTTCTGTTCTTAACTAAATATTTTACTTTTTCTCAAACCATCTGTACTCACTGTTACATGTAATAGGATCTATCACAGACTTTTTTTATATATTAATTTCAATTTAATTTATTTATTTTAATTTAATTTGCTAGACACTGTCCCAAAGCATCGTTACTACAAAGACATAAAATCCAGAGATAACTTAAATTTACTTTAACTTCAATTTATATAGATTTCAATTCTCTGGCATCTTCACCTGCCTGGTCACATGACACTAATGTATTGTACATAAAATGAATTGTATAAAAGTAAGAGGCGACGTGAGATGAAAGTATTGAAAGTATGAAATAGTGAATTGTGTATAGAAGTTTTACCTGGGAATGCCTGTGAGGTCTTCATGTTACTGGGCTCACTGGGATGATGGAGCACCTTGCGCTTAGCTGTGGTAGAGGATTTTGCCATATTAAAGAATGAACGCCAGCTTGCCACAGGAGATTTCTTCACCTTTGTCTGGGCCTTCTTTCTACGAGAACATAGAATATTATTTATAGTACACCAGATACCCATAATTATAACCGTAACCATATATGACCATTTGGGCAGGGTGTCATTTTCTAACTTACTGGTAGGGACAAATACAGACAGGATAAAGCAACCAGGCAGGATAAATACATTGACTACATAATCTTCAGAGCCTAGATGCGCCAAAATGAACTAAACCCTTTCATTTTACAAACCCAAAAATTGTTTGTGGCTAGCTGAATCCTACTGGTGTTTAAAGAGCAGAGTGGCAAATGACAGATGTGCAAATATGGGATTGGAAAAAATACCTTCTATTCAGATTTATGCATCAAACATGACTACAGTTTGCACAATGGGTGTGGAGACTCAAAACAAGAAAGTGTAAAGAAGCCTGGTTACACAATTTTTTTAGACTTACATGCACTTTTTAGCCAAAAGTTTGTGGACACTTGCTTTTTGAACATTCCAGATTTATTCCCTCTTTGCTCTTACAATATCCTCCACTCTTCTGGGAAGGCTTTCCATTAGATTTGGGAGCGTGGCTGTGCAAATTTGCTCATTCAGCCACAAGATCATAAGTGAGATCAGGCACTGATGTCAGGTTTATCTTGTGCTCAGTGGGGTTGAGGTCAGGGCTCTGAATGCTACGTTGGCTTCCGGGTTGCAAGTACGCTGTGTGCGTTTGGTTGCCGCTTTGCTCCGGTTTTGTGTTTTATAGTTTTTTAGTTTTCGGCTTCTGTTTTATGATCGTCTCCGATCTTTTTCTTCACTGTTTACATTTTACCACTCGTGCTTGTTTTTACTGGTATGAGTTTACCCCCCTTTTTTTTCTGGCATGCTGTCTACATACTGTCCGTCACGTTCACTTCGGTCTGTCGATGCTCATCTACTGTCTATACGTTCTGCAAAACTAAGCATGTATGGTGAAAGAGCATTTAGTGTTGTTGGTCCAAAGTTATGGAACTCCGTCCCACTGTACCTCCGCATGTGTACGTCTCTATCTACTTTCACGAAGCTTTCAAAAACGTACCTTTTTAGTATTGCTTTTTCAAATTTGTAGCTTTTCATATCTGTTTTTTTTGTTTATTACCTGTTTTATTCTCTTATCTTTAATGTTTGTTCTTCGACATTTGTCATTTTTACTTCTTTTACTATTTACTTCTTTTAATTGTAAAGTGTCCTTGTGTGTCCTGAAAGGCGCTTATAAATAAAATTCTATTATTATTATGATATTACTGTAATGCTACGGCATACAAAGACATTCTATACAATTGTGTGATTACAACCCTGTCAACAATTTAGGGAAGACCAACATACGGGTGTCAGGTGTCCAGGCACAGTGTAATCGTAATACACTGAGAAAACGAACACAACATAACTACCTAGGCAAAAACACGAAACAAAAACACAAACTGAGAAACAAGGACAAGCAATGTCCGGGAAAATAAATTGGAAATACACCGAAGTACCAGAAAAACTGGTATACCAGTTAATACTTCGTAGGTCCCCCACGGGATCTTGGAGGGAACGTTGCACAGTCCTCACGCTGATGTTTGTTGAGGCCTCAGCAATGAATTGCGATGTTACTTGAGGCAGTGTTGCAAGTCTATCACGTGAAACAATTCTTGCCAGCCAACGCTGGTCACGTTCACCCAGAGACTTTTTAAGGCCACATTGCAGTCATAAGTTCGAGTATTTGCTGGAATTTTTGTAGTCACTGTACACCACTGAAATGCTCATATGTAAAAATCCAAACTTTTCTTCTACCTCTGAAATGCTATAACCCATCTCACAAGCTCCAACTATTAAACTGCACTGAAAATCACAAAATCGGCACAAAAGTGGCGCAACGGCAACGCGTTCACCCTATCATCCAGAGATCGCTAGTTCGAGTCCGGGTGATGTTATAGCTGCCCATAGCCGGGAGCTCAGAGAGCAAAATTGGCCATGCTCTCAGGGTGGGACGGGCAGCATACACTTCTCTCCCATGTCAATTAGAGCAACACTATCCAATCACGGGCGTCTGTGAGCTCATGCCTACAGAAGGTGGGCGGGTGCACTTTCCTCCAAGTGCGTTACACCGCTCCCAGAAGTTGCATGAGCAGCAGTTCGAAAAGAGGTGTTGGTTAGCGACGCGTGTTACGGAGGAAGCATGTTATAGCCCCGCCCTATCTGACTGGCAGATCATCGTGTGACATGCCAAAAATAAAGATGGGTGGGAATTGGACACGACTAAATTAGGGAGAAAATCGGGGGGGGGAAATAAATAAATAAATAAATCATGATAACTTCCATTCTCACAGTGGAAACAGCTCTAGAAGCTTTCACAGATGTCTATCACTTTATATACATAACTGGCGGACACATCCAGTGATGGGCGTCAGTGGTGTTGCTATGTGATTTGCATAGTTTTTCTGGTACTTCAGTTTATGTATACACACAATATGTTTAAATAACAGCAAGACACGTACGATGTTTGTACAGTGGATAATATATCAAACTAATGAAAACCAGTGAACAGTTAAGGAGAAAAAGAAACCAAAACAACAATAATAGCATGTGGAAAAACCGAGAAGAAGCAGCACTCACCCTGCTGAGAATTTATGATTATTTAACTTAAGAAATTAAACTTTGAAGTTTAAATATAAAATATTTCACAGCAGAAATGAAACCATACAAAGGACCATTTGGAAGCACTGCTGTCAGGGCATCCCTTCTGAAACAATCCCCTCATAAACCTTTCTGTCTTTCCAGCCAAAACAATTAAATCATTAACTATTAAAGCATTATTATCATTATTATTTTTATTATTAATATTATTAATATTATTATTATTATTATTGACTAAATATCATTCATGATAATATCCTACTGTAAATATCATTCCTGAACGGATTCACTGTTATTTGTTGAATACGAATGAATCAAACGTACACTTCTGCAGTAATACAGTACACCACAATGGACACACCTTTCCATTGGAAACTCGATGATGGTGTGGAATTTTCCCTGCAGGGCAGCAGGACCCTCTCCCACCTCGATGTACTTGCTTTCAGGGGAGACAGGAGAAGCGAGCTGAGCCTGAGTGCGAGCTTGTGCCTCTTCTAGAGACAGCAACTTAGTGGATGGGGAGCACACGAGCAGAGACTTAGGCCTGGACAAAGTGGTGTGGCCTACAAATGCACATTGCAGAAAAAAACGTTGATTAGCAAAGCATCACTGACAAACTGAGCGGTACAGAAATTCAGTGGTGCAGTAAGAGTAAGCTTTTTTCCCCCCCTTTCGTTACCTGCGCTCTCACGGATCAGAGTGCTGAGTCTGGGGCTGAAGAGGACATTGACGTGATTCAGGATGAACTCCACTACCACTGACTGAATGCGCACCTCCATGAAGGCAGATGTGCCACTGAAACAGGCTGACTCTATTTGTTTTGACCTATAATCATCAGAAAGAGTTCAAACATTTAAGAAAAGGTTTTAGTCGTGTTTATGAGGATTCAGTCTAACATTGGTTTATGCATTAAACACCCTCATTTCAGACATGTCCAAAACTATTCCCTAACAGAGAATGGTGTATCGTGTTCCAGCACATTTCACATTTCACAATGTGTGTGTAGTTCATTGAACTGGATGTTGCAGGAAGTTTTTTTTTTCAGGGCTTTAAATTTTTATATATATTAGTGACATTCACAGTGCTACTGAGTTCTCAATTCTGATTGGTCCGAATGTACTGATTGATTTTCTATAACAGCAGCTAGGACAGTAGTATTAATGGCAAAGCAAATACTTTTATATTAATGTGCTCATGCACACTCCACCTAAATGTATTTTTAAAAAAAAACATGTAATTGTTGATATGAACTTTTCTGTAAGGAGACATTTATTTGGCAGGAGCTTTTGGAAGGAGTCTTCAGTGTTTTGTAACATTCATTCATTCATTCATTCATTATCTTCCGCTTTATCCCGCTAGTCGGGGTCACAGGGAGGCCGGAGCCAATCCAATGGAGCGTCATCGGGTGAAGGCGGGGTACACCATGGACAGGTCACCAGTCCATCACATGGCCAACACACACTCACGCACA
>JAOVVH010000059.1:11356438-11367470 GCA_028566435.1 Scorpiodoras heckelii | reverse complement strand
ACTGTATATAGTATATATTTTGTACTTCCTGTGATTGGATTGGTTTTCACTGAATCATTAAACAGCTTGTTAGTTAACCGGTACTGAGGAGACGACCTGCTAAATGAAAGAAAATTGTGTTTTATCTTTACAAAAAAAAACACTTTCACAAGATGTTCAAGTGAAGAAGAAAAAGAATAAAGCAGATTGGATCAGATCGACCCAATTTACACATTCAGCAGCAAGCATGTGATTAAAATGTATAAATGGACATTAAATTGGTTTAGCAAAAATGATGATATTGCCTTTTTAAAAAATGGCACTGCATTGGTATTAAGTATTTTCCTTTGAGTTTTCAAAATACAGTAATAAGTAAGTAGTACTTTCAGTAGTACCAAGTACCAAGTAGTACAAGTATTAATTTGATTGACTGATTTACGTTTAATTCAGTTCTTTAAATGCTATTATTATTTTCTAATGTTCTCATGTTTCACTGATTGGTGGTAACTTATTACATGTTTTAACATTGGAATTGTCAGATTTTTTCATATTACCTATTTATCATTCAGACTTGCATTACTGACTGTGATTTTCAGTTTGTTTGCTAGCCCCAAAATTTTAATTCCAGCCGCCAATGTATTCAAGTTATTTTAGGATATTTTAATTCAAGTGAAGGAAGAAGGCAAAATAATACACATATCAAGAAACACACATGCAGGTTTCCAGACTTCCAGACTATAAGGTATTATTACCTTATTACAATGTGACCACAAACACTAAACATTATTGTTCTACTATAAAATATACCCCACCTTAAAGCCATGTTTTCCTCTCCACCATCCAGTGTCTTCCTTTGGAGGCATGTCAATGACTGAAACAATGTCTCCAACCTAAAACCAGAAAAGAGACACCATGTGTTAAGTGACAAAAAGTCAACTGGCAGTACAAAACTTTTCAAACATTTTGAAAAGTCACCTCAAAAGAGAGCTCGTCGGCAGCCTGGGCAATATAGCGCTTTATGACGTGAGCAGCAGCAACAGCTGGAACATTAATGGAGGACTCATCGTGGACCAGCAGGCGGTTTCCTTTATTATCAATCTGAGAGAAAAAAAGGGGGGAGAGATAAAGATAGAAGGATAAGAAATATATGACAATATGCAGTAATTAAATCAAGGAATTGTGTTGAGCAGGAAAAGATACACATAACGTTCAAGTGTCAGGCTTTTGTGATGTAAAACAATAATTTCATAATCTGTTCAATTCAATTGAAAAACAAATTAGCATGGAAAAATAAAAATAAAAATCTACAAATAATTTGCTTGCATAAATGTGCACAACCTCTTATACTTGGGGATGTGGTTGTGTTCAGAATTAACCAATCACATTCATACTCATGTTAAACAGTAGTCAGTACACACCTGCCATCAATTAAAGTGACTCTGATTAACCCCATATAAAGTTCAGCTGTTCTAGTAGGATTTTCCTGACATTTACTTAGTTGTATTTAACAGCAAAAGCCCTCGTCCACAAACAGCTTATAAAGCATCAACATGATCTCACTGTTCAAAGGTATTAGTCATAAGAAGGCATTAGATATACAGTGAAACACAGTAAAGATCAGGGATGTCCCGATCCGATCTCAAAGATCGGAATCGGGCCGATCAAGGCATTTTTTAAAGATCGGAATCGGCTTTAGTGATCGGCCGATCTTTTGTTTTTACGTCAGCGGTCACGCAGGTGGAGAGCATGATTTGTGGCAGGACGTGGCTATAATGTCTGCTACGTGGAAATATTTTAAATTAAACAATAAAGTGCTGCGGGAAACCCTGTGTCGTGGCAATTTTAATGAAATACACAAAGAAATAGAAGTCGTCCTTTTCTATGGAAAAAGGGATTTATTCAAACATACAAACAAATAGAGCAAGCATATAGACAGAAGAATGAGAGCGCCCTGAGCTCTGACACACTTCTGTTTGCCTTTTTAACCCCAGTTGCATCGTGGTTAATGCGCATGCTCTCCTGTCTGTCTCAGCGCTGTTGGGGGCCGCATTTTACACTTACCTAAAAAGGAATTGTTTTTGAGGAGACACTGTTTGTGACAAAGATGGATAGTTATGATCTACTGTTTAGTTTCACATCCTCATTCTTCTACATGCGCATACTAAGGACACAATAACACAATAATAATCATAATAATAATCATAATAATAATAATAATAATAATAATAATAATAATAATAATAATAATGCTTCCACGACCTGATATTATCTAGTTCTTATCTGGACAATATCTGGAAAATAGAAGTAATGTTTTGAAAATCAGTATCGGATCGGGAACAAAATTAATAAATCGGATCGGATCGGGAACAAAAAAAAACTTGATCGGGACATCCCTAGTAAAGATGGTCATCAACAAGTGGATAAAATATGGCACAACAGTGACATTAGCGAGAAGTGGACATCCCTCCAAAATTGATGAAAACACAAGAAGAAAATGGGTCCAGGAGGCTGCCAAGAGGCTACAGCAACATTAAAGGAGCTGCAGGAATTTGTATTGGTTGTGTACTATATGTGACAACATTCTCTTGTATTTTTCATATGTCTGGGCTGTGAGGTAGGGTGGCAAGTAGGAAGCCTTTTCTTACAAAGAAAAACATACAAGCCGGGCTACATTTTGAAAAAACATACAGCATGTCTGCCAAAAGCATGTGGGGAAATGTGTACTGGTGTGATGTGATTAAGGCTGAACTACATGGCCATAATTCCAAAAGGTATGTCCGGCACAGAAACACTGCACATCACCAAAGGAACACCATACCCACAGTGAAGCATGGTGGTGGCAGCATTAAGCTTTGGGGCTGTTTTTCTTCAGCTGGATCTGAGGCTTTAGTAAATGTGGAGGGAATTATGAGCAGTTCCAAATATCGGGCTTCCCCAGAAGTAGATCAAAGTTTTGAAATGGCTCAGCAATAGGCCAGACCTGAGTCCAATGGAAAATCTGTGGGGTGACCTGAAGAGGGCTGTGCACAGGAGATGCCCTCGCAATCTGACAAATCTGGAGCACTTTTGCAAGGAAGAGTGGGCAAAGATTGGCACGTCAAAATGTGCCATCCTGATAGACTCCTACCCAAAAAGGCTGAATGCTGTCATAAAATCAAAAACGTGCGTCAACAAAGTATTAGGATGTGCATATTTATGCGACCACATGATTGTAATTTTCCCCAAAAGATTTCAGTTTGTTTTTCAATAGAATTGTACAGGTTATAGGTTACATTAGGGGTGGAAAAAGATCTGAAATGATTTATCTTGGTCTCATTTTTTTTACATCACAAAAACCTGGACTTTTAACAGGGATGCGTAGACTTTTTAAATCCACTGTACAGACACGTCTACCTTTTAAAACAATTGGGATTATATGTAACTCGGTCTGACCTATTGCTTTTGCAGCTGAATTCTGGCAAACAGACAAAAAACGATATGTTTTGGTGAACCACGAGTAGCACTGCCACCAGCACAGAACCACCAGCTACTGTCTGTACTGTACAGAGTTTCTTAGCATGTTCCTAAGAAATTTCCTGTGTTCGTTTGGGTTTTCTAAAAACATACAGGTATGCAGATTGGCTACGTGAAGGTCTGAATGAGTGTAAAATGTGTGTATGTGCATGATGCCATGTGTTGGACTTGTATCCTATTTGAAGAGAAATGTTCCCGCCTTGCACCCAGTGTTCCCAGGATAGGCTCCAGACCACCAAAATCATTTACCGGAAATGAATGAATGAAAATATATTGTAGCACTGCTGCCCTTCTGTAGAGTGGGTGTTAATCTGTATACCCTGAGATCCAGTAGCTACTGCTTAATGTGATGTTTAATGACCTTTGTGTCAGAATTAGTGCTTACTGTTAGCAGAGGAATGTTTGTATTTGCATACTGGCCCATTTTCTATTGTCGTCTTGGTTTTATGTTTCTTTGTGTTCACCATTCTGCTGATGCCCTAATGAGTTTTGTCAACCCGGCCTGTTTTCCCTCATCAAACCGGTTCTGTGGCTAACTACAAATCCTCCGTTTGAGTTTGTGCTATAAGTATGAGTTGGCCAGTAAAAGAACAAGTGCATTGTTTTACAGTACTTCCTGGTCACGCTTCTTCCTCACAAGCACTACGGTATATACAAATATACAAATATAATTCACCAAAATATACAGATTTATTACCTTTCTACATGTATCTAGAACTAGCAAAGCAAAGATTAGCCAAGATGTAATTAAGGTAAAGAGCCAGTTTAAGAAATGCAGGTGTAAATATGGCTGTAGGCTACTGTACGTCTACACTGAGATGGACTGTATTTACACTTCACACTTAAAATGTATTTTAATACATAATACAAATTCAATAAAAATTGAATCAATATAGTTGCTTTTAGACATTGTCTTTCTGTGGAATGAGACTGAAATCTCTAAATGCAACTTAATTAAACTTTACTTGCGATTGGGATACCTCCAAAAGGGAAACATATTTTAATTCAGAAATCCATTCAGAACTTTATCTCGTAGAAAATGGCACGATGTCACCATGGGAACAGCTTTTTTTTCCAGGCTGCCATACATATTTACTACGTAGGCAGGAATGAACTTTACCTTCTGTTAATTGTAATCCTGAATTCAAATGAAGATCAGAAGTTCACATGAACAAAAGCCAGACATTTCTAGCACTAACCATGAAAGGCTGCTGAACAAAGGAGCACTTGAACAAGTTTCCATTGCAGGCTGTCTGTGTGGTGACTAATCTTAGTGAAGGAACTAAGATGAGGGTCCTAACAAATTTAAAATAGAATAATCGTTTGTCACGTTCATGCAACTTCATACTAAATACCAAAATATCTCATGTACATTCGTCAAATTGCTCGATTAGTCATTCGATATATTATATATCGATATATTTCTGCCAAACCCTGCTGTCTGAATAGAGTCACATTACACAATAGTCGGGCGGACGTTTTACTCTAAGTGAAATCCGAGGTGATTCAGGCTCAGAGGTGCTTTGTACCTGTCAAACTGACTAACGTTACATGAAATGGGTGTGAGCAGTGTGGCTTTGGCTCTAACACAAAGCACACCTGTAACGCTGTACTGGAAAAGAAAGGGATTAAAGTCGTTTTGTTTTCTAAAGGAAGAGTGGAACTGACTCAGACACTGACGCATACTTTACCTCCATCCATGTCAGGGCAGGCCCACAGTTTATCTTGTTGTCGGCGATGGCTGAGAGGCGGGAAAGGTAGGCAGTAAGCATCTGGGAAAGTGGCTGAGAAAGCAAGAGGAAAGTCTGATGAACAGGGCAAGTAATTAAGCTCTCAATTCCACAAAAAACGCTGACCTACTCTATGTACATCCTAATGCATCAGTCACTTAACCCTCTCTCCATTACAGAAATGGTTAGAGATGTCATCCGGTAAGTGTTTTTCCCTTCCGGTAAGAGTTCCCTCATTTGTTTCAAGGACAGGTTTTCAGTTAATTTGCTTGTCTCTGTTTATGCAAATCAAACAACCGTGAGAAAAAAACAGAACCTGTTTTTGCCGTAATAAGTACTATGTGACAGCATGAAGAAAAAAAAATCTGAGGATATGATTTGCTCATACAAGTAACTCATTAACACTAGAACTGCATTGTAGATTGACCTACATGATGAATTCTGACACAAACTATATATTAAATTATACATTGCCTAGGAGTTATATACATAACAGAACAATTAACACTACAAAAAGGAATAATTATTATTATTTTTATTATTATTATTATTATTATTATTTTAAAATCTGTCTTATACTACAATGATTTGGTAACAATCGCATTTTTTGAATTTATCATTGCATCTATGTTGTAAAATATACATGATGAGACAAGTAACCCCTTACATTATAAAAACTATAAACAGACTCCTCGCTGGCTTCTCTTTTTTCTCTGTCTAGAGTTTAACGAGACACAGCTCATTGTGCCACTGAGAAACCAGACAGTGCAAAGTCATCTGTCCTGAAAACTTTGCTGTGTCAGCAAAACTTACTTACAGTTACAAAGCAGTGACACAGCAGAGACTCATTCCATACATGCTGAATAAACTTCACCTTACAAAAGTTTCACCATATTTCACCAATTACTATACATTTTACTTGTTAAGTAACAGAACAGTTTTCATTTGGTTATTATTAGCTGTAAATTATGTAGACTGTCTGCTATACAAATCCCTGACATGTTAGTATAAACATTTACAGTAGAAATATATTTGTGTATGGTGGACTATATGAGCTAAGACATTCACAGCTGCAAGAACATAAGTGAGAACAGGAGCTAACTTGCTTTGTGGACATTCCAACATGATGTTCATGTTCAAGACGTTAATTAATTAATACACAATGTCATATCATTATTATATCATATAATAAAAAATGTCATATATCATTCCACCCCATCGTTGATTATTTCTAGTGCTGTCATGCGAAAACAAATTTTTATCACGTTAATCGCGCAATTAATTTTTTAAATCATATGTTAATCGCGGTTTTAACGCACATTTTGATTTGTGCTGTACGTACAGATCAGCACCATAGGACCATTGAAAATGTTGTTGACGTTTATCACCGGTCTATTTTAAGAGAAACGACTGTTGAATGTTGCCTCATTATTCACTTGACTATATTTGATAAAAGTGACATATTAAAGATAATTGACATCTTTTCATTTTTTAAAATAAAAAATAGTTTTTCTCTTTCGTTCATCTGATATACTGATTAGAGTTGGAGTTTAATTAAAGGCATCGATTCGCCAATTTAAATTAGAGTAACGCGGCACGTTGTAACCAAAGAGTAAAGTTTACGTTCCAACCACAACCAAAACATACATTAAAAAGTTAAAATACATCACCCACAGTTCATAGACGTTTCATCATATTTATTTCAAAAGTGCCTACAGCATGTAAAACAAGTCTGAACAGTGCTGTTTATCATGTTAAATACAGCCGAGTGCTGTCTTGTTGAACACAACCAATCAGCTGTCCGCTGTTGACGTTGCAGGGCGTTTCAAATAGAGCCGTTTTAGTGACTGAGTTCCCTTTGAAGTGCCTTTGGGATTCTGTACCCTGTGTAGTGTATAGGGAGCAGGGATACAGATTAGGGACACTTGCGATCGGAATGCAGCCTAAAACGAGTAACGTAACGGTCAGTTACATGTTCACTGACGGCGCTGCTGGTTTGCGTAATTTAACTAATTTTTAATATTTGTTAATTTTTTTTAGTGACGTTAATTTTTTTTTAATTGCAATTAATTTTTAAACGCAGCACTAATTATTTCCCTTGTGATTTTATTCCTTAAATAATAAATAATAAACTTTACTGGCCTTTTAATACTTTCAGTCACCTAAATTCCTTTTTGTGAAAAAACACAGAAATAAATATATAAAAAGATAAACTATATAGAAAGAAAGGTAACAAAAAAAACATAAAAAGGTAACAAAAAGACAGGTTCCTTATTTAAATACTATTGATGGATAACTGCTATTAGGCTTCATTCTAATAATAATAATTAATTCAGAAAGAAAACAGTATTGTGTATTGTGTATGGGATACCTCGGATTTGACTTTAAGGTTTTCAAATCGAGGAAGCTCCGAGAGCTGAGAAAACCTTCTGTCATATATGCAGAGATGGAGGTGCTTGTCGAGCACACGAAAGTCTTCATATGACCGTCTCACTATCCACTTCTTCCCCTGGCAGACAGAGAAAGGAAAATTACAAAGGAGGTAAAAACAGCCTTTAGAACAAACAGAGGCGATCACAGCATTTAAACGGCTCTACATTAATCCCATAACAATCAGACCACATTATTTAACAAGTCTGTTGTAAAAATTCATGGATGTGCACACTTTAGAAAAACAACCATTAATGTAAGAACAAATAAGCTTTTACTTTGGGTGATACACTACGAAAGCAACAGGAGGCAGTGTTTCTTTTTGCCCTATAGGATTGTTCATTGCAGTCTATCACAAACACACAGAAATGAGCTGTTTAAACATGGCTAAACATGGGTTTATGTTTTCACTTTAATGAACACAAGAACTAAGCTGACTAATTTGACTTCTAACATGCAGTGGAGTCGTAAAGTCTGAGACCACCCTTGAAAATTCGTCATGCTGCATTCTTTTCTAATTTAATACAACAACTTTCATTAAAGATTATATTACGGACAACAACGTGAGCGAAAAGTAAAATCTTTGAACTAATTATATGAATTTCTTAGCATTTAGCATGTCCCTTTTTTATTCAAGGTATCAAACATTTACTTGGTTTGTTTTAAATATTTCTGTAACCTTCTGTTTATTTCCAAATGAAATAAAATGAAAAAGAAAAAGTGGTATCAGACTGATTCACCTCACTTGGATCAAGTGTTCTCAAACTTTTTCCAGTCAGGGGCCTCTCGAACTATACTACAGTATATGGCCAAATATATGTGGACACCTGACCATCGGAATTGTTATACACCGAATTATTCCCACAAAGTTTGAAGCACACAATTGTCTAGAATGTCCTTGTATGCTGTAGCATAAAAAATACCCCCTTTCCCAGAACTAAAAGACCCAAACATGTTCCAGCATGACAGTGTCCCTGTGCACAAAGCAGAGTCCATTAAGACATGGTTTGCCATGTTGGAGAGAAACAAACTGAGTCACAAATTCTCTTGTGGTTGAATGAACACAGATTCCCTGAGCCCCTGAGCCATGCTACAAATTCGAGTGGAAACTGTTGCCAGAAGAGTGGAGGTTATTAGAACAGCAATGAGTAGACTAAATCTATAATCAGATATTTAACAAGAATATGAGTATGAGTGGTCAGGTGTGCACATACTTTTGGCCATATTTATTTATTTATTTATTTTATTTAACCTTTATTTAACCAGGTTAATCCCACTGAGATTGTAGATCTCTTTTACAAGGGAGACCTGGCCAAGAATGGCGGCAACACAGAGTTTCAACAAAAATTATACACGTACATAGTTTAAAATAAATATTAAAAAAAAAACATTACATAACATTTTAAACATAACATTTGCACAAAGAGAATCTGGACTCAACTGACTTTACCATAGCCTTAAAACCCTTCAGCGGCACAGTATTTTTAATCATTAGTTGATTTTGCAGATTGTTCCAAGTAAAAGGTGCAGAAAACGTAAAAGCTCTCTTTCCTAACTCAGTCCTTACTTTGGGAACAGCAAGTCGCAACACATCAAAAGAGCGCAGATTGTGGTTTGCATGCTTTACAGTTAACAGTGAAGCCAAATAAATGGGAAGTTTACCAAGAATGGCTTTATAAATAAATATATACCAATGACTGAGACGGTATAAATATAGCGTAGTATAAAAAAATCCATGGACCCCATGAACAATAAAAATTATTTAAATGTGTATATCATCTGTACACTGTGTATGTGTGTATAATAGCACTATACGACAGATGAAATACTCAATTTAACCCCTTTAGCTTCTCTCATACTGCTTTTGAAAGTAAGCAATAAAGGCCAAATAAATCTAACTAGAATTTACTTTTCTATTATACCTAATGCATTACAACTTTACACTCAATGGGGTCTTTTTGCATTATTTTGTGCTAATCCATGTTTTTTTTCTGGTTTGAAGATGAGTCTGGGAAACATACATTATAGATCCAATAACTGATGTCTAATCTAATCAGGTGATTTTGAAGTCATTAATGTTTGCTCCAATTACATTGCTTGGCTTATTCGGTGTAGGAGCTGCCAGCCTACTTGGCAAAAGGTATCAGAAAGCCTTTTGATTATAAATAATAAAAGAGGAGCCCAAAACCAAACTGAGAGGAAATAAAGTACTAGATGTAACAAAGCTCCTATGATTAGATGCATTTTTACACCTGGTCTCTCTGACACCTTGTCACTGTCACTTTTAATGCACATACAAATTACTCATTCAACAGATAATTTATGATTATTTAAATGACACTGTTTTTTGCCTAGCAAAGTCACCAGGACACCAGGACACCAGATATGTGCAAAGTAGAGCAAGAACAAACGAAAAACAAAAACAAAGTGCAGTGGATAGTAAAAGGCCATTTTAATGTCCATCTAAATGACTTTTTTTGTAGCCGTACTTGCCTTTTCAATTGCTGTGACAGTGTCTGATAGCAGGTTATGTCAAGCAGGTGTAGACATTGCTAGTGACCATAACAGGGTTGACAGGTTGCTGTCTGTTTACTAAATATTAAGGCCGTGGAAATATGCACATGGAAATCCATTATTTTGAAAGTCAATATTAGTAATGTTTGCAAAAGAGTCCACTGATTCTAAGGTTACACCTCAATATTAAATATGATAACTTGGTTGTGTTTTCTACCAGTGTAACAGAATGAAAAACCAGTGGCAGCGCAGTAGTAGGCTTGTACAAACTAAATAGATTTTTTTTCTTGCTCTGTAAACAGTAATAAGGAAGCATAACAGTACATGTTCTAGATAATCCTTTTACAAACTGTCTTGTCTCATGTACATGGCTAATGTTTTCTCGTTTGTGCTGAGTGTTCAAAATTGTCTGAGCTAAAAAAAAAAGGATTTAATCGCTTTCTAATTTTCATTTTTTACCATTAACTTTATTTGTAACGTGTAAGATTTGACACTTTGATATAAGCCTGTTTAATCATGTTCATCTGATTTTCACACTAATAAATACACAATAGTTAACAGATGTTAATTATGTATTTGTCTTCTAATGTTCATTAGTAAAATATGAATAAAATTTTAACAAGTCAGCGTGAACAAAGAAAAAAAACGGGGCGTTTCACACTGAGCTGAAATTCAGTTAGACTCTTGAAAGAGTTACAGAATAGAAACGAGTGTGTCATGCTTCTGTCTGTAATATTCATTCATTCATTCATTCATTCGTTATCTTAACCGCTTATTCCTGTCCGCAGTGTCACGGGAGAGCCGGTGCCTAGCCGGCGGCATAGGGCGCAAGGCAGGATCAACCCTAGACAGGGCGCCAATCCGTC
>JAOVVH010000059.1:11299022-11309675 GCA_028566435.1 Scorpiodoras heckelii | reverse complement strand
CGTCAATCATCTTTAATATTTCACTTTTATCAAATAAAGTCAAGTGAATAATGAGGCAACATTCAAAAGTCGTTTCTTTTAAAATAGACCAGTTATAAACAGCATCAGCCGACCTGCACGTACAACACAAATCAAAATGTGCGTTAAAACCGCGATTGACGCGTGATTAAAAAAATTCATCGCGTGACAGCACTATTATTTTTATAAATTATTTCCTGGTGCAGAACCCCCATAGTCTACAACTCAATCTGTGCATTTAGTAATAAAGCACCTGAGATTTATTTTTGTTAAACCATTACTGGACTCCCAAGTGTTGTAACAGAAAAGCCTTCACCAATGCCACAGCCATAGTTCAAGACATTCACAGCTATGGGAGTCCAAGAGAGCAAAAGTGGCCGTGTTCCCTCTGACCTATCAAGCTGTGAGCTCGTGTGTCACAGAAACTAAAACTCACCTACAGTTAATAATTATTGCCATTTAAGCAAAACAGAAGGGAAATGAATTATTTTCCAATCTGTCCTTTCAAGGCCAGAAGGTGTCAAAGCATGCAGGTGAAGAGTTCTACTCAGTAATGTTTGTGTGTATATGTTCCTACAATCGATATGCAAAAACCGCAAGCACAAAAAGGTACAATCTATTTTGTATCTGTTTAAACACAGTATGATTAATGTCAAGCCATCATAAAAGCTTGTCATATTCTTATATTCATAATTCTTTCTGATAATATTGTTGTGCTATCGAACATTGAGATAATACACTTGGCTCACGATAATGTAAGCCATAACAGGAGCAGAAGGCACTAGAACAGCTGAGAAGAACATAGCTCAGATTTATCCAGCTTATTCAGCCACACAGAGCATCAATACAGACGGAAACAAGTGCTTGTGTACTCCACAGAGAGGCTGAAACTGGGGCAGATCACACGACAGGATCGGCATCACACCAAACAGCCACAGCATGTGCATATTACATACACCAATTACCCATCTGACCATGCAGCACAAAACACAAAGGACGTAAAACATGCAGAGGAGGTGGAGCGTCAGGCTGAGCTGTTAGATGTTGGAAGGGCAGGAAGAAGGTCACACTCACACTGCACTGTCAGATAGGCAGAGGAAGAGGGCGAGATGCCCAGGCTGTTACTGGGGCTACAGGTGTATTTCCCAGCATCCTCTGGCTTCACGCGGTAGATGATAAGAGTGCCATCAATCAGGATGCGAACTCTGAGCTTCAAATCGCTGAAATAAGAGAAAAGAGAGAACGATACATGATGAGTGCCTCAGAACTAAAGTGTAGTGGTCTAGTGGTGTAGCAATCATACGAAGAGACCTTTCCCTTCACCACTAATCAGTTACATAACAAAAGTGTTACCTTTTTCCAGCATGATCAGTTTGCTTTACAAGGCAAGTCAGTCAGTTTTAGTTTTTCTTTCAGAGCTTTAGCATACGTTACACTGTACTAACCAAAATACACACAGGGAAGTATAGTTTAATCAATAAAAACTATACACTCATGTCTACTTCAATCAAAATCATATTATACTATGCTATTATAAGAATTCCGATAAGCTTTCATTGTTTTAATTATATCTGAGGAAAAGAACTTAAACATCTTTTACTTAAATTCATATTACTGTTTAGCATTCCAGCTGACCTGTGTTGTTTTTAAAAGTGTTACTCCTAAATAAATCTGATGTGATTTATGAAACTACATCACAAACAAAAGACAATAAATGATTGATGCACCAGGAAAGTGTATAGTCTGTGGTCGAGAGACCGCATGTTCAGTGACGTCCGAATGCTCAGGTGTCCAGTGAAGTTGCTGTAGTTGGAAAAGCCGTGTAATGAAATTTTCGTGAATTCCTCACTGCCACGTGGAAAGTGTTGTATCTTCAAAGTAATCCCACAAGACTGTTAAATGTTAACTATTATTTTTGTCTGAATGAGTCAGACACTAGTATACCGATGGTCAGGGATGCCAAAGGATCACCGTTTTACGTTCAGTTTTATGTGCCTGCCAAGAACTTGTTTTAATGCTAGCTAACTATTCTATATCGCCACTTGATACTGATATCGGATCGGTCCCAGCTATAATAATTACTTTTAGAAGTACAATGAATGTAAAATGGAAGTTACAGTCCTTATTTGTAAAAATATTTGTAAATAGTAGAAGTGGTTTAAAAAAAACAAACTTACTTCCACTGTCACACCCTTAAGTAACCTATAATTAAGTTTAGAAAAAACAATGAATTTGGAACAGTAGTTATTATTATTAACAGTATTATTATTATTATTATTATTATTATTATTATTATTATTATTATTATTATTATTATTATTATGGCTGGTTTATTTATTTATTATTATTATTATTATTATTATTATTATTATTATATTATTATTATTATTATTATTATTCATTCATTCATTCATTATCTTAACTGCTTATTCCTGTTTCTAGGGTCACGGGAGAGCTGGTGCCTAGCCGTCAGAATAGGGCGCAACCCTAGTCAGGGTGCCAATCCATCGTAGGGCACACGCATACACATTCATACGCACACTCACACACCAGGGGCACTTTAGAGACACCAATTAACCTGATATGCATGTCTTTTGGACTGTAGGAGGAAACCGGATTGCCCAGAGTAAACGCACACAGACACGGGGAGGACATGCAGACTCCACACAGAAAGGACCCAGACCACTCCAGACCTTCCAGACCTTCTTGCTGTGAGGCGACAGTGCTGCCCACTGCGACACCGTGCCACCTATTATTATTATTAACAATTATTATTTTGTTAATTTTATCATTATTTGTAAAACGGGACAAATGTGTAAATTACCCAGTAATAACCTTAAGAAACCTACAAGACATCTTTCAAATTACATTTATTATTATTATTATTATTATTATTATTATTATTATTATTATTATTATTATTATTATTATTTGTAAAACGTGTAAATTACCCAGGAACAACCCCTTACTTCTACAGTCTCACTTCCTCGCTATAATTTAAATTGTTACTAAACTGGATTCAATTACAGAAACCAACATGTACAGAGCAGAATGTAAGTCAGTGCATATACTGTATCCTTGAGTAAGATTAAAATGTAATCACCATTAAACCCCCTCTTATAAATACAATTTATCTTCATCTTCATTTAAAAGCTACTGCTGCTACATTTGTTCAACACAAACTGTAGGAAAGAGACGTGTCCTGTTTGAAGCAGAAGTGCTGCAGAAGTGCTGCACTCATTAGTGATTCCTCTTCATATAAATCCTGCTTTTTTTCACTTAAACTGGAAACAAGACATCACTCGTCTATTTCAGTAGGCTCGCTAGACTTTTATGTTTTTTCTTTTGCTCTGCGGTGCCATGGTGCTATTTTATTGTAATGATGTCACCTGTGCATGTGTGAATTAGCTCAAACACACACACACACACACACACACACACACACACACACACACACACACACACACACACACACACACCATGTCTTTCCCTCTGTCTCTAGCTCCTTTGTCATTCTCTCTCCTTCCCAAAATACCAAATAACAAAATATCCCATTCAGTGCACAGTTCTGTACAAAAACTCTAAGGCACGTCTAAAAATGTCTTGGGTAGGAAAAGTGAGGATTAAAGTTATTTTCAGCGTTATTTTTGAGAAGGCCAGTATTTCTGAGTTCAGACTATCAGCATATGTTTTCTAGGCATGTCATGACACAAGCAGACTGTCCCGAGAAAACCTTCTGTGTCAGCATCTGCATGTCAAAGCAACACTGCTGCAGAAATCCAGAAATCATACATCTGTAATTATCCGAAACACACACACATATACACACATACTCCAATCTCACACGACATTCTCACACAACAGTGCACTGGATCATAACTATACTTCTTGAAGTAGACGTTGTCCTCCTCCCAAAACCAGGTATAGGTCAGGTTGCCGGGATACGCCTCTGCTTGACACGTGAAGAGCGCGTTCTGAGAAATGTTTACGGTGATGTTTTCAGGGGGCGCCACTATATATGGAGGACCTAAAGGAAAGAAAACACACTGTACTAAGTGACAACGTTTTTCAATATAAAATCTAGTCACTTTAGCTGTTTATCCTAATCAAATCTAATTCTCATTGGTGTAAAAACTAGGGTTAAACTTTGATCCAAGAAGTCTGGATTGTGTGACAATAACATTTTTTTGGAATTACCCAATACAACTCCCATCCAAGTGGTACTAGAAATTATTATAGTATTACTGAAAGCAAACAAAATTTTATACACAGTACTGTGCAAAAGTTTTCGGTACTTTTTAGGTAACTTTTTTTAGTTCTGAATTATTGAATCAGTACAAAAAGATTTTATATTTCCAAACATTACTTTTCCAACAAGAAATTTTATGTTACACAGAAATGTTTGTATGTTAGTAATGAAAGCAACACGTTACATAACAGACCACATTTACATGCAAAAAAAAGAAGCACGTGTGACAGTCAAAGTCTCCAGAAGAGCTGTGGCAGATTCTCCAAGATACTCAGTAAAACTTAAAAGCTAATTTCCTTATAAAATTGCACACGTTGTACCTGGGAATACTGTTTAAGAAAAAGGCACCAAATATTCACTTCCTTTACTTTATTACTGTTTATTGCACTTTATAGTGTTTTCTTTTATGCAGAAACATCGTCATTACTTTCGAAGGCATCTTTGCTTTACAGCACGTCTTTGCATGTGCCTAAGACTTCTGCATCGTACTGTACAGTAATTAGATTTTGAAAAACATGGATTTAAATGCTCTATTCAGAATCAGCGCAGTTATCTATGCACAAACTGGTTCATTGGAATAATACCGCCCCCGTCTTAAAATCTCCACCTGCTGTATGAGTATCTCCACCCACAGCTTGAGAATCATATTTGCGAAAGGGGTGTTTTTTTTTTTTTTAATTCTCACAAGTCTGGATGCACCGGCATCAAGCTGAAGTTAAGGAAAATGCAAGGAAAATGCGCTGTTGTTGGCTGTACAGACCAACACACATCATTACATCGACACCCAGCCTCAGAGGACAGAATAGCTGAGTTGATCATTTTATTTTTGATGGCACCTTTCCAGCTACGGTCGGCGAAAACCTGTGTGTGTGCTAAAAACGTTGTGCCTAACTGCTTTTACAACCAGGGTCAGTACAATGCAGGAGTTTTTACAATTACTTATAGTGATGAATTATTTTACACCATACAAGTAATTCAGTTCATATAAGCCTAACACATGCCTTGAGCGTCCAGCTGCGAGTATAGCCTATCCATCGAGATGCGAAGGAACTGGAGATAAAACTTTGTTTGTACTCCACATATTATATATATATATATATATATACCAAATAATGTCAAAGACATTTTATTAAGACCCCAGGGAACTGTATTAACTTGTGTATAATGGGTATAATACACCCCCTGTCAACAACTTCTAAGATACATTTTTTTTTTTGACTTAAGCACATCACAGTTAAACACTTTCGCACAAGTCAATCAAGTATCTCTGGGAGTTTTTCTTTGCTACCATCACCTCTGGATGGCACATTAGCGATAGATCTAAACCTACTTACATCTAGTCGCAGATATCTGTAATGCTGCTTTGTGACAATGTCGATTATTAAAATGATATATTTATAAAAATCTAAGAGAATTGAATTAATAAACAGAATTAATATAATAAACTCACTCCTAACAAATAAATAGTCAACTCTCTTTATATGTAAACATTTCCTGTTCCAAAAATAAATTTATTTTCCAATTTCAATCTTTGTTACAGGATCCGGTATTCCATATGCTTTCGCCAATATCCGCTCCACCGTTTTTTGCCGCCATTGACCTAATATTGATACTGGGTATGAGATCAGGGCCATCTCTAACAATGAGCTTTGTTGGAAGAACGATAATAAAGCAGGTTGACATTCTCTAACGTACTTTGAAGGTGCTTCACTTGTTGACTATCCTAAAACAATGGACATGTTTATTAAAATTTTCTTGCCTTAGATGAGACTGTAACTCTTAAGCAGTTGCATGTGAGCATGCAAGTTAAGAGTCATTCGGATTAGAAAACAAGGCACTGGAAAATCTAAAAAAAAAAAAATCTGCCCTTTTACAGAGCTGGATAAGGAAAAGGAAAATGTAGCTATAAAGAGAAAAAACCCCAGAAAACTAAAAGAAAAAAAAAGTAAGGCTCAAATTTTGAAATATCATTTTTATTGCTTTACTCTTACTGTAGTATCTTGTTACTTGTAATTAAATGTCTTGCTGGTTGTATCATTTTGAAGTAAGAGTAAGAAAATAATAATAATAATAATAATAATAATAATAATAATAATAATAATAATTATTATTATTATTATTAGTGCTGTCAAATTAACATGTTAACGAACACGTTAAAGCATTAAAGAATTAATCGTGATGAAAGAAATTAATGCCACTAAAAAAATTTTAAATGACGCAAACCAGCGGCGCCATCAGTGCACACGTAATTGACTACATTCCAATCGCAAGTGTCTCTAATCTGTATCCCTGCTAACTACACACTACACAGGGCACAGAATCCCAAGGGCTCTTCACAGGGAACTCAGTCACTAAAGCGGCTCTATTTGAAACGGCCTGCAACGTCATCAACAGCTGATTGGTTGAGTTCTACACTGCAGCACTCGGCTGTATTTAACACGATAAACAACGCTGTTCAGACTCATTTTATATCCTGTAGGCCCTTGTAAAATAAATGTGATGAAACGTCTATGGACTGTGGGTGATATATTTTAACTTTTTAATGTATGTTGTGGTTGTGGTTGGAACGTAAACTTACTCTTCGATTGCAACAAGCCATGTTTAAAGAAAACTCTATGCAGGCAAGAGGAATTTTTAAGTTCCTGTTTATTTTCTTTAAAACAGGCAAGATGCCTTGAACCCTTTAGTACTTGCCTGGTGTGGATGTTTAAGTAGCAGTTATCTCAGTGATTCCTGAACACTGTGACTTTTGAATGCTAAAAGTCTTCACGAAAAAAATCCCATGAACAGCGGTTACTGTGGGTACAGTGGGTACTGTGACTGTTCTGCAGCTACACAGCCCTATACGCAGTGATATGATGGACTGTCTCTCTATCATAGCCAGCAAGAACCTTTTCAGCAATATGTGCTGTAGCTGTTCTCTGATCAGGCAGGTAGACTTTACTCCCCATGCACAACAGTGAGCCTTGGGTATCCATGACCTTGTTAATAATAATAATAATAATAATAATAATAATAATAATAATAATAATAATAAATAAATTACATTCATATAGTGCCTTTCACAAATGCAAGGTCGCTTTACATAGTTATAGTTGCCGGTTTACTGGTTATCCTTCCTGGGCCATTTTTTCAGGTACTAACCACTGTATACCTGCAACACCCCATAAGAGCTGCCATTATGGAAATGCTCCGACCCAGTCGTCTAGCCATTACAATTTGGCTCTTGTCAAAATCAAAATCGTTATGATTGCTCATTTTACCTGCTGTCAACACGTCAAGTTCGACAAATGGCTGCTCACATGCTGCTTAATATATCCCATACCTTTACAGGTGCCACTGTAATGAGATAATCAACGTTATTCATGTCAGCTCTCAGTGGTGTTAATGTTACGGCTGATCGGTGTATATAAATATTCAGGGCAGGCTCCTGTAGTGTTATTACAGAAGACCTTTCTGTGAAGTGTTCTCCCAGAGGCTATAAGTGAATATTGCTTTTTGTATAAACAATATCACCAGTTTAAATTTTAAGAAAACAAGCCCTGGGCCAACAATATTGACTTGGCACAACTCGGGCCAGAATTCTGTCTGACTCTGTGTGGCTGGTATGAGAGCCAGCATTTCTCTTCCACTGCTGTATCGCGGCTTATATTATAGTAAAGCATGTGAGACTCCACATGCAGCGAGTTTGTTTGTGTTGGACACACGGTTCGGTGCGATACCCGAGTCCTGCATCCGTAAATCTGACTGCAGTGAAAGCCACGAAGGCAGCGACATGCAGACTGATGGTGTTTGCTGTCATTGCGTACACAGAGCACGCTTATTAAATGGAGCCACTTCATCATTCACTCTTGTACTCTGGAGTCGTATAGCCTTCAACATCAGCATCACACACACACACACACACACCATGTCTTCCCCTATGAGCTGCTCTGCTCATAACATTTGTTTATTTCATTTCATTTATTTGAAATAGTATAACTCTAACTTATTATTATTCTTTATTTGACAATGTAGGTCGTCTGAGGTTAAAAGCTCCTTGACACTCACATTCTCAGGGTAGAGAATGTGTTCAGTCATGTAGATTATACTTCTTGTAGTTATTGTATACGGTTCGTCTTGGCAAGTGTATTTGTCTTTCAACAAAAGCTAACTTCATATCACAATAATGCTACAGTATCACCGTATTGCCCGTCTTCAACTTGAGAGACACGCTGTTGCCAGAAGTATGTGGACACCCGACCAATCACACCCATATGTGCTTGCTGAGCATCCCATTACAGATTTATAATATGTTATAATAACCCCCAGCCTTCTGTGAAGGCTTTCCACTAGATATTGAAATGTAGCTGTGGGGTATTTGTGCTCATTCAGCCACAAGAGTTTCATTAGTGAGATCAAAAGTGTGACACATTTTTTTGTCACTGTGCTTGCACACAGCGAAATTAAACCTCCGCATTTTAACCCATCCGTGCAGTGAGAACACTAGTGAAGACACACTAGGGGTCAGTGAGCACACATGCCCGGAGCGGTGGGCAGCCGTAGCCAGCACCCAGGAAGCCATTGGGGGTTAGGTGCCTTGCTCAAGGACACTTCAGCCGAGCCCTGTCGGCCACGGGAATCAAACCCGGGACCTGCCGATGACAGGGAAGACACCCTAACCACAAGATCACGACTGCCCCTGAGGTTGGGTGAAAAAGCCCAGGGTGCATCCTAATGGGGCTTTTTTTAGAGGGGATGAGGTCAGGGCTCTGTGCAGGACACTCGAGACCTTCCACTCCAACCGTAAAACAACTACGTTTTTCAGGAGCTCACTTTGTGTACAGTGGCACTGTCATGCTGGAACATGTTTGGGCCTTTAAATGCTACAGCATAAAAAGACAGTCTACAGGGTGTCCCAAAAGTCTCAATACATAGGGAAAATGGGAAAACTGTAGCTTAATGTACCCTTATTAACAAAATATTCATTACAAAATGTTACAAATATTTACAAAATATTCTCTACATGATGACCTCTTAAATGTTAAAAATGTAAAATATAATATAATATAAAATATAATATAATATGAGTTTGTTCATTTTTCCTGTGTATGGAGACTTTGGGGACACCCTGTATACAATTGTGAGCCTCAGACTTTGTGGTTTGGGTGAGATGCTTAGACGCCCACGATCATTTGTCCACATGATGAACTTTAATATCTCCGTGCAACCTGAACATCGATGGCTCTATTATGCAGGGGCGGAAAAAGTCAGTAGCCTTGGCACCTGGGACAAGCAGATGTTGTGTTTTTAATTTTAACTTTTGTTTGAAGTTGCCTGGTAAAAAAAAATGTCCCAAAGCAGCTTTACAAAGACATAAAATCCATGCATAACTTTTAATTTATACAATATAAAATAAATATTTTACCCCTAAATTTTATACCTAATGAGTAAGCCAAGGCAGGGAAAACAGTGGCAGGGAAAAACTCCCTGAGAGGGGGAAACATTGTGAGGAACCAGACTCAAAATGAAATCCATCCTCATTTGCGTGACACTGTATAGTGCAACAATAAATAATTTCTCCTATAACTGTGTTCTATATAATAAATAACTGCAACTGTAACTAGTAAATTCATTAAAGGTTTAACAAGAAGTCGACTTTGTTGAGGTTATAAACTTGTCACTGATGGAGATTTGACTGATAGATTGCAAAACTGTCCCTGGCAGTTAGTCCTAGCCATCATAGGAAGGGTGTTTACATCAGTTGCAAAGCCAAATCCATGGTTTCTAAGTGTATTTTTAGACAGTCCATCATGGTGATCTTTAGGCTGTATATATGGGGCCATGCTCAGCTGCAGTGAGTGATTGTCTGGCTATGAAGGAAAGTAAAGAAGGATTCATGATCACTGGACCTTATGGTGTCTACTTCCTATTGTGCTTCCTATTGCAATTCATTTTGCAAAACAAACATTTTCATGTGGCATGTACGTTTAAACTTAATGTGCTTTAGAGTGTTGTGACTTTCCACCACCTGCTGAACTACACACAGTGGCCAAGTTGCAATCTGGCACGCGGTATGTATCACCTTATCACATTTTATTTGGTAACTTGTACTTACTTGTAACATTTCAACAGCTTATTAATTGAGATTCAACAGTTAGGGTTAGAATGTTTAACAAAGATTAATAAAATGGTTTACTTATTGTTTGTTGATTATTTGTAACTACATTGTTAAATATTTGTACAGTATAGGTTGCTGTTCAATTGTTGCACATACTCTGTAAACTCTCTGTAGGCAGACTATCCAAATAAAGTATTAATTTTTTTTTTCTAAGATAAGATAAGATAAGATAAGATAAGATAAGATAAGATAAGATAAGATAAGATAAGATAAGATAAGATAAGAT
>JAOVVH010000059.1:11287602-11297631 GCA_028566435.1 Scorpiodoras heckelii | reverse complement strand
ACTTACTCTTCAGTTGCAACGTGCCGCGTTACTCTAATTTAAATTGGTGAATCGATGCCTTTAATTAAACTCCAACTATAATCAGTATATTCGATGAACGAAAGACAAAGTCAATTTTTTTATTGTAAAAAAATTAAAAGACATCAGTCATCATTAATATTTCATTTTTATCAAATAAAGTCAAGTGAATAATGAGGCAACATTGAACAGTCGTTTCTCTTAAAATAGACCAGTGATAAATGGCATCAACATTTTCGGTGGTGCTACGATGATGACCTGCATGTACAACACAAGAGGGAGCCGGCCTATTCAGTCGCTTGCCCCTGAGTGTTGCCAGAGAGTTAGTTATGGCAACTCTGTGGGACTACAATTCCCTAGGCGCCCAGGGGCACTGTTAGGAGGTGGTCGACTGCCTCTGTGACTACCAGAGGAAGCCGACCCATTCAGCCGTTCGCCCCTGGGCGTCGCCATGGTGGTTACGCCCCTTGGTGACGAGGGGGGGCGGTTCTTCTCCCTCTGCGACGTCCAGAGGGAGTCGGCCTATTCAGTCGCTTGCCCCTGGGTAAGTAAGTAAGTAAGTAAACTTTATTTATAGAGCACTTTTAAAACAACTTTCATTGACCAAAGTGCTGTACATAAAAGTACATTGGATTTAAAAACAACTAAATGAATAAAATCTGAAAATACAAAATACATATACACTGAAATAAACAAGATAAAAGGAAATATAAAAGGAACAAGAACAAAATAAGTAAAATGAAATGAAATGAAATCACCCCTCACTACTCAAATGCCAGTTCATAAAGATAGGTTTTTAGTTGAGATTTAAAAACAGCAGCTGAAGGTGCGAGGCGAATAGTAAGGGGAAGAGTGTTCCAAAGCCTCGGAGCATAAACTGCAAAAGCACGATCTCCCTTAAGCTTCAGACGAGCCCTAGGAACAGCTAAAAAGTTCTGTGAGGCAGATCTCAGAGATCGCTTAGAGGTTGTAACAGACAGCAGATCGCTGAGATAAGCCGGAGCTTGACCATTCAGTGCTTTAAAAACAAATAAAAGCACTTTAAACTGAATCCTGTACTGAACAGGCAACCAGTGCAGCGAGGCGAGGACCGGTGTGATATGGTCTCTCTTCTTGGTGTTGGTCAGTAATCTTGCTGCTGCATTTTGGACTAACTGTAAACGCTGCAGTAGAGACTGGTTAATCCCAATATACAACGAATTACAGTAATCGATTCTTGTGGACATAAAAGCATGAATGACTTTTTCCAGGTCAGCAAAACTAAGAAAAGGCTTCAGTTTAGCTATATTTCTGAGCTGGAAAAAAATGTTCCTTAGCACAGAATTAATTTGCTTATCAAATCTGAGGTCTGAATCAAAGATAACACCAAGATTTCTTACACTCGTCTTCATCGATGACAGTGACACAATAAACATGAAAGAACTATGAATTAAACCCGTTATCAAGCCGTGGGACTGATAAAAGCCATATAAACCAGAATTGCCTATTATCAATAAACCGATTTAGCCAGAAAACCCCAAGACACAGGAAAGAAATGGTTATATACATTAAATATGCATAATCTGCATTATGAACTGTAAAACGTCTTCAAGCCTGACAATAATGTGGACAATATTATCAACTTATTCCAGTTATGTGATGGTTATGTGCATGTCCTTCTCAGTTCCATTGGTTTCTAATTTTCCCTAGGTGTGAATAAGTGTGTTAATGTGTGTGGTGCCCTGTGATGGACTGGCGTCCCATCCGGAGTGTCTTCCTGCATCATGCCCAGCGTTCTTGACTTGGCTCCGGACCCACGGTCACACTGACCAGAATAAAGAGTTTTACTGAAGATAAATGAATGAATTTGTTCTAAATTGCATACACTGCTTTCTAATTTTCACTCATTCCTTAACAATGTACAAGCTTTGAGTTATATTACTACACATAAAGCAGGTCACACAGCATGTACAAGTAACAGATCACTTTGGCACGACATGTTATTTACAAAACAGTGTAAAAAAAGAACATGATCAGTGATATGCAAAAATTAAGTATTAAACAGTAGGAAAAAAGTAAAATTCCATGTGATGCCCGGCCTCTTGTTCAGCTACCACTGGGATGATTGATGGTTCAGAACCATGGACAGCAATGCAACCAGTTCATTCCAGTTTTGATAATGTATCTAGAGTACCTCATCCAATAACACACTGAAGTAAAGACGCATACACAACTTATCTAGATTAGCTAATGTAACAAATCCGATAACAGCACGCAAGGCTGGACGACATTTGTTCGTGAATAAGTAGAATATATTTAGTCTAGTCACACAAACAAAGAAAGAGAAAGACTGTAGAGAGAGAGATGAAACAGTATTGCTCATAACTGAAAATAAATTTAAATGATTAAAGTCATACCTAAGTGCGAAACAGTCTAACACCGATCAGCCATAATATTAAAACCACCAAAGACATGGACTCCACAAAACATGTGAAGGTGTGCTACTGTATCTGGCACCAAGATATCAGCAGCAGATCCTTTAAATCTTGTAAGTTTCAAGGTTGGACCTCCATGGATTGGATTTGTTTGTCCAGTACATTCTACAGATGTTTGATTGGATTGAGATCTGGGGGATTTTGGCGGCCAAGTCAAGTTCAACACCTTGAACCCTTTGTCATGTTTCTCACTTCATTCCTGAACAATGTTTGCAGTGTTATAGTGCTGAAAGAGACCACTGCCCTCAGGGAATACCATTGCCATGAAGATGTGTACTTGGTCTGAAACAATGTTTAGGTAGGTGGTACATGTCAAAGTAACATCCACATGAATTCCAGGACTCAAGGTTTCCCAGCAGAACATTGCCCAGAGCAACACACTGCCTCCACCAGCTTGCATTCTTCCCATAGTGCATCCTGGTGCCATCTCTTCCTGAGGTAATTGACATTCAAGCTCCCGAAAATCCACATGATGTAAAAGAAAATGTGATTC
Source organism: Scorpiodoras heckelii (assembly GCA_028566435.1). Classification (NCBI taxonomy): domain Eukaryota; kingdom Metazoa; phylum Chordata; class Actinopteri; order Siluriformes; family Doradidae; genus Scorpiodoras; species Scorpiodoras heckelii. The sequence continues at coordinate 11,294,646 of JAOVVH010000059.1, read as the reverse complement.
ATCAGACGAGGACACCTTCTTCTATTGTTCCATGGTCCAGTTCTGATGCTCACGTGCTTATTGTAGGTGTTTTCAGTGGTGTACAGGATTCACCATGGGCACTCTGAGCGGTCTACAGCTACGCTGCCATATACACAGCAAATTGTGATATACTGTGTGTTCTGACACTTTTCTATCATAACCAGCATTAAAATTTTCCAGCAATTTTTGCTACAGTAGCTCTTCTGTGGGATCAGAGCAGACAGGCTAACCTTTAATCCCCATGTGCATCAGTGAGCCTTGGCGGGCCATGATAATGTCACCGGTTCACCTGTTGCACTTTCTTGGACCAATTTTGGCAAGAATTAACCACTGAATACCGGAAACACCCTGTAAGACCTCCAGTTTTGGAGATGTTCAGACCCAGCTGTATAGCCATCACAATTTGGCCCTTGTCAGAGTTGCTCAGTTTCTTAGACTTACCCATTTTTCTCACTTTCAACACATCAACTTTGAGTGCTCACTGTTATTCACTGCCTAATATATCCCACCCCTGGACAGACATCATTGTAGTGAGATAATCAATGTTATTCACTTCACCTGTCAGTGGTTTTAGTGTTATGGCTGATCGGTGTAGATGTGAGGTAGATGTTTAAAAAATGCCCAATGTCCACATTTATATATGTAGCTATACCTGTTAGAGTTTATGCATGGCTGTTACAAAACTACTTGGCTGAATGAACTGTCGCAATACTAAAAACAAGAAAGAAACATCCTACGTCCCAGAAGGTGTATTTAAATATCTACACCGTACTATAGCCAGTTCGTCAAGACCAAAATAAAAATGAAAATTCTCAAGATTCCAGAGGACTACTAACAATATTGTCTCAGAATAACTACATGCGCAAATAACTACAGTGAAACAAAAATAACAGTTGTATTTTGTTGATATCTAATTAGGAAATATTCACAGTAATTAGCTCAGCCTGTGGATTTTTGCCATGAGATTTTGCTCCTGATCATTCAGCAACTCTTCTGCAAGCCATCGTGCATTGAGACGTGTAGGGATGTAAGGGAGGTAAAGCGATCCGTTAGAGACGGATTCCAAATACGAACTAAATACAAGCCATATTTTATTGTTTATTAAGACATTTATTTTAGTTGTGGATTTGGAGGATTTGTACAGAAAATATCCTTTGTAATTTTTTTTTAGATCACAACCCCATTACATGCACAAATCCTCCAGCAGTAACTATGGCATGGACATATCAAAACAGAGAATATGAAGACAAAGTGTGATAAAGCTTCACCACCAGACAGCTGGCTTGGTCTGGCTTGGCAAATGACAGATTACAAAAACAACAATCCTGCGTTTTGTCTTTGTTTTCCCTGTAAAGTTATCGGTACCATATCCGAGTACGCTCTGGATAACTTGCCTTTGAAGGTACAGGGCTCGCAAAATTTCTTCAGGCAGGCATGCTTCAGATTCTCATAAACCTGAATGAATTTGACTAACACCAATAATAGAGACCATGCTGTGGTGTAAATACTATAAAATACACGTGTTTATCTGTTACATGTGCAAAACAGCATTGAGCTTAGCTTGTTGGTACACTTTGGTAGCCCAACAGGAAAATCGGATCATCAGACTAGCAATCAGCACCAAATCTCTGTCTAGAATTGTTCAACAAAATCCTCAGTACTAGTGCACTAACTTTCCACTTCATAATTACTACAAAGTGATAAAACATTTGTTTCCTTTTCCTTAACATTTAGCTCAATGTTCTACATAAAATCATAAATCACAGATTCATCACCTCCACAGACGAAGGCAACATCTCCTCTGGGGTTCATTATCAAGTGTGCTTTGTGTGCTGGTGTGTTCACGCTCCACACTGGGATCATGCTGCTATCACCTCTGGTACACTGTATTACAAAGTATTTTAGCGATCCTAACAAGTCTAACACCATCACGATTGAAAATGATTAGTGAAGTGTACGTACGAGGTTTGTCCGGAAAGTAACAGGAAGGAAATTTCTGCGCTTCACATGGGTTATGCATGGGGATGGTGCTTCAATGTAGGTTAGAATAGGATCCCAGATAAACAGTAGAACCCGTTTCAGATGCATTCTAGCCTTCTCAGTGCCCAGACATTTGTTTTGGTAAAACCCTGCTGAAGTGCCTCGTAAGTGGAGCAAAAGTTGGATTGTTTAACATGAAAGCCCAATTTCCTGAACAGTGTGATCATATGAGATGAATCATGGGTGTTCGAGTTCGATCCTGAGTTCGATCCTGAGAAAAAGACAGAGTGCTGAACATCAATAGACCCGTGACCGAGATTCTGAACACCCTCACAGAAAACGTTTTCAAGCGCTGCTACCAACAATGGCACTGGCGTTGGGAAATGTGTGTCCACAAGGATCATATTTTGAAGGTGATAATATTGAACTGTAAATGTTTTCATCAAATAATGTTTTAAAAATAAATTCTCATTACTCTCTGGACAGACCTTGTACACTCTTCTCTGAAGCATTATGATCAGGATACTTTTACAGTGCACTAGGGATGAAACGGTGACCAGATTCATGGTAAAACTGGTTGATACTGGGCCAATACAGGTCCAGAATGCTGGATTGGGTATCAGAATGGAGAAAAAACATATGATCCGATACACGTGGTTTGCTTCATAAGGGAACCACATGGACGTTTTAATGCTTAAATATATGTAATTTTGGTTAAATGGTTTACGTATGTAAATGTGGATAAGGTTCTTCTGACTTATTTTACTAATGTTTTATTTTAAGGGTCATGCAGCACATTTTAGGTGAACCACATCATTAGACAAGCTCATTCATTAATATTTTTGGAGCTTTGAGCCTGTGTTTGCAGCGTGTTTCTAGCACGGGGCCATCGCTTTCGAGATGTGAGATATAGAAAGCCAAAAGGATCAAATTAGTTTTTTGTCTGATAGTGTTGATATGGATGGAGGAAAGGGACATGGTACTGTAGTTCTTTTGCTCATAGCGGTGATATGGATTTTCAAAAGGGTCAGATAAGTCCAGGATTAAATGTAACATTATGCATGTAAAATGTAATAAGTGTACAGTAAGTGCCACGTCTTAATATTAAGAGTTTAATATTGTGTAGAAAAAATCTGAAGTAAAATTTGTCTTGGTCAGAGCTAAACTTTTTTTTATGTTTAGCACTTCACTGTAGCACAAAGGAAAAGGTGAGTCCCTTTAAACCATGTTTCAACTGGTTTCTCAAGAAAAGTCCTCATAATACTTAAAAACCAGTCTATACTGAAGTACCAGAAAAACTATGCAGAATACATAGCAATGCAACCTATGCATGTCATTGGCTGCGTCCGCCAGTGCGTATATGAAGCGATAGATATCTATGGAAGCTTCTAGAGCTGTTTCCGCTATGAGAATGGCAAGTTATCACGATTCTGTAATTTTCAATGCGGTTTAATAGTTCATAAAGTTCAATAGGTCGTAGCATTTTAAGTTAAGTTATAGCAAGTTATCAAGATTTAGCAATTTTTAATACGGTTTAATAGTTGGAGCTCGTGAGATGGGTCATAGTGTTTCGGAGGTAGAAGCAACTTTTGGATTTTCACGTATGAGCATTTCAAGGGTGTACCGTGACTACAAACCTCCTACAAAGCGGTTGCTCTGGTACTTCAGTGCACACCTATTCATTTGTTTTTCCCTATCTAGTAATATTCTGCATGCTGCACAGAAATCATACTACTCCATCAGCACTGTGTCACTGTCTGACCCGCTGCACTGAAGCGCCAGACAAGAGTGAGTAATAAACGATAAACACTGCTTCTAGTGAACAGACTGAATACACGCACGTTGCAGCTCGGCGAGTGGGAGGCTGAGGAATGAGAATATGAGCACAGGATCTCTGGGGAATGAAACAGTCTGCCTCGCTGAGACACGATCCCCCTCTTCCTGCTCTTTACACTGTCTGCTCCGTCTTCACATTCCTGCTTTTCTCCGGCTTCCGGCCATGGCAGCCGGAACAGAGAGTGCAAATCCAGTGACCGTCTCGCCACTCTTCTTAAAGGTGAGGTCATGACACTCCTTTTGTGGAAAAGTCGGTGCAGTGGAAATGACTTTAAAAGGGAAAACCCAGATCCTGGGTCAGACGGTACGCAGAGGAAAACATTAAATAATTAACTGAATCGACGTGTTGCATGGAATCAAGAAGACAGGACCAGACAACTGTGGCTAGGGTTTAGGGTGATACCAAAGCATGTGAAGGTTCAGGCAGTAATGTGGGAAAGGTTTGATCTCCAATGCTGCTGCACAGGAATTTATAGCGCTCTTAGCCTAGCTGAAAGCAAACAGCACAGGGCCGCAGTCTGTTCATCACTTGTAACTGTGGATACTCGAACCACGTCCCCTGCACCACACATGTGGACGTTGTATGTTTAGCAGCTCAGTTCAAGCCCTCACACTTGCATTAACAATGTCACATGTTGCAAAACTCAAGTATCCATGTTTATACCATCCAAATGTGACATATAAAGTCTTTTGCTATACTCAGTTTACCATAATACTTGAAGTACCACACAGGAAGACTGCCTCATAAAGTGACAGAAAGAGCAGGATGATGGAAAGTAATGTTGAAAAACTGAAGCTTAAGCTGTTCTTGAGACACTGAAATCTGTCAGTTGCAGCGCCCCCTATGGACAACATTTCATGAAATTTGTGTAAAGAATGCAGAGATGTGCAGAGTGAAATTTTGGGACTTTTGAGTTTGAGCCTAGAAGTCTACGTATATGGCATCGGCAACCAAAACTAGTGAAAAATTTGGAAGGAGGGAAAGAAAATCTTATAAAAAAAACCCTATATGACCACCAGCGCTAGCTGCAGCAGTAACACAAGGATAGGACTAATCAAACTTAACAACATATCAAAACTATTATACTATATATGATCTATAAATCTCAATTTAATTCTCAACATAATTTAGTTTAAGCACTAAACAAAATAAAAATAAATAAAAATCTCAGCCGTTTAATAAAAAAGGCCACATACACTAAAGTAGTAGAAGCCTATGCAAAATATATAGCCACGCCCACCTATGCACATCATTGGTTGCGTCCGCCAGTGTTTATATAAAGCGACAGACATCTATGGAAGCTTCTAGATCTGTTTCCAGTGTGAGAATGGCAAGTTTTTACGATTTTGTGATTTTCAAAGTAGTTTAATAGTTGGAGCTCGTGAGATGGTTCACAGCATTTCAGAGGTAGAAGCAAAGTTTCGATTTTCACGTATGAGCATTTCAGGGTGTACGGTGACTACAAGAATCCCAGCAAAAACCTTGAACGTAACAAACATCAGCTTGAGGACTGTGCAACCTTCCCTCCAAGATCCTGCGGCGGACCTACCAAGTATTAACTGCTATACCAGTTTTTCTGATACTTCCGTGTACTCTATTTGCATTAAGAGTTTTAAATAATGTTTAATAATGACTAAATGTGAATTTGCTATTGTAACTGATGCTTCTCCTTATAGACTTACTACACTTTTGATGGGTTATATTGCGTCCCATTCCAAAGTGTAATAGAAATGGAGCTAAATGAGGCAGAGGATGCAGATCAGTAACAAGTGAGTTGTGATCAGACTGCTTAAATCTCCTGGTTAGTGACTGAAAGAGTTTAAATCCCAGCATCACCAACATCAAATCCCTTAACCCTCAAATACTCAGGTTAAATGTACGTCACTTCAGATAAAAGCATCTGCCACCCAAATAAATGGAAATCCTGATCATTCAGAACGATCTGAGCATTTTCAATGCCAAAACAACTTGACTGAGTATAATGGGTGAGAGAAAAGACAAGAAAAGTTCAGTCTGTCTGTTTTATCATTTTTTTCCCTCCATGTCTCTTGTCTCTCAGCGCTGGTGCTGCTCTGATGTGCTGCCAGATGATGCCTGCTGGAGCCGGACTGCCTGAATGTTTCTGTCATATCCAACACAAGCTATTCTCACTCTTCTCTCCTTCTCTCTCATCTTGTCAACGTTTCAGACTCATTCCACACGATTGTGCTCCTTCGTCTGTCAGCTCAGCCTACACAACAGCCCCCGACAGCGCTTTCTGTAAGCATTCATTCTTTCCTTTTTCATGGAAGCATGAAAGAGCAGTTCCTTTATTAACACAGCTCAAAATATAAACAATACCAAGTTCGTAATCAGGGTGTTAAACCAGACCAGTACACATGTTCCCTTTCCTGCTTCTCTCACTTTGCTAGGATGAAAAAAAATAATGCCGGGCCATTACGTGACATGAGATTTAACACTCGGTGAACCCTGAGCAGATATTACCGTGTATTTTTTGTTGGTGGCCAGCTGCTCGCCCTCTCGCAGCCACGTGACCACGGGTTTGGGGTTGCCGAAGGCAGTGCAGGTCAGTGTGATGCTGCCTCCCTCCCTGGCCTCCACATACTGCGGCGGGACATCCATGAACGTAGGGGGCGCTAAGGAAGAAAAAACCCCACAAAGAACAATCAGATATGAACACAGGTCAATGACAGCCACACCACAACTTCTGCAGTACTTTGTTACTTCACACCTGTCACCTGTCACTTTGACATGGTTAAAGGAGCACCTTGGACTACGTCTCCCAGTAGCCACTGAATGTCACATGTCACTGATTTTGTTCACCTGATGCTTGTTCGTACCTCATGAGCACCAGTATAAAGCCACGGCATTTCACAGCACTCTTTGTCTCACACTGTCTATGTACACTGATCAGGCATAACATTATGACCACCTCCTTCTCGCTACACTTGTCCATTTTCTCAGTTTCACTTACCATATAGGTGCACTTTGTAGTTCTACAATTACAAACTGTAGTCCGTCTGTTTCACTATATACTTTGTTAGCCCCCTTTCCTCTGTTCTCTAATGGTCAGGACCCCCACAGGACCAGCACAGATCAGGTATTATTTGGGTGGTGGATCATTCTCAACACTGCAGTGACACTGATGTGGTGATGGTGGTGTGTTAGTGTGTGTTGTACTGGTGTGAGTGGATCAGACACAGCAG
>JAOVVH010000059.1:11157397-11176850 GCA_028566435.1 Scorpiodoras heckelii | reverse complement strand
CACTGCAGTGACACTGATGTGGTGATGGTGTGTTAGTGTGTGTTGTACTGGTGTGAGTGGATCAGACACAACAGTGCCACTGGAGTGCTGCTCCACGAGATCTTGGAGGGAACGTTGCACAGTCCTCATGCTGATGTCAGGATTCTTGCCAGCCGACTCTGGTCACGTTCACCCAGAGTCTTTTTACGGCCACACTATGCTACAATCCACATATTACAACATATAGAAAAGTACCAACCATCAGAAAAGTGTAACCCCTCAAACTATCTGCTAATTTATTTAATTGTAACTACAATGGATTATTCAGTGGAAATATTTGGAGAGTTGTATAGTTGTCTGAGATCAATATAGTGTAATTCTGCTGAGTTTAATGAGTTAAAACATATGAGGAGAATTTTTTTTTAATTGTTTGCCTATTATGATGGGTCATAAGGCCTCAAGTAAACTATTGCACTGCTTTGAAAATCGCAAAACAGCTCTAGAAAGCTTCCATAGATGTCACTTTATATACACACTGGTGGATGCAACCTATGATATGTATAGGTGGCATTGTTATGTATTTTGCATAGACTCCAGTACTATAGACTTTTTTTGCATAGACTTCTGGTACATTAGTGAACTCTTTTAAGTCAGATAATTAACATTTTGGATAATAGCTTTACACACACATCAGTGTGTATCAATGTGGGACCAGTACGACAAATTACTTGTATATTGCAGTATTTTAATGAACAAAGTGATTCATGTGTAATGGGTGAGAGAAATGTGCAATTTTATGGCACTATATCAGATTTAACATGACAATAATCAGCTGTTCCTTTCATACATGTTCCTCACATGAACAGTCACTCAATCCCTTTCTTTTATTGTACAGATAAAACACAGTGTAAAGTTATTGTCTAAAGCAGATGAGTTGAATCAGACAGATAGACAAGAAAATCAATTAACCCATTCTTGTTTATCACTGAGCCTCAATACTAGACAATGCGACAAAGTAATAGCTCATCTCATCACTGGAACCAAAGAAGCCTTTGTTGGAGTGATTTATTTTGCCTTCAGACAATCTTCTTCTCCTTACAGATTTTAACTCATTAAACTCATCAGACTTAAATACCTGTCATTACTATACAACAATATTAATACATTTCACTGAGTAATTCATAGTAGTTAAAAGAAAATAAATTAGCCAATAGTTTAAGGAGATACATTTTTCTGATGGTTGGTGCTTTTCCATATGTTGTAATATGTGGATTGTAGGTACAGCACCGTACATATGCAATATAACATACGACTCATCTTCATGCATGGTGATTTGTTAAAAATGCAACACAATTGACAAAAAGAGTCACAGTGAATGTTCCACTAAGTCTTATGTGCCTTATAAATATGAATGAATCATATTCAGTGTGTTCTCCTCTGCTGTCAGGCCTCATTATGTTAACCATAAGAGACAGAGAGTGAGTCAGAGAGCAATTCAGATAGATAGAGACAGAGATCCTTTTGCAATGTGTTTCTTTTGCAAAAAAAAAAATAATTCAATCAGTTCCAAATTCAGCTCATTTGGAAAGTTTCAGCAGCAGCACATTCTTTGTACAATACAACCCCCCATAAAAAAACAAAAAAAAAAACCCATCTCCATTTGTAAGGCAGTATCTTTGCTACTTTACAAAACCATTACACTTTGGTTTGGGAAGTCTTGGTTTGGCAGTTGAATTTGATTTGATGCACATAGACGTTGACGCTTGGGACATGCAGTCAACAACCTCCCAAAAACCCCCAGAAGATAAAAAAGGAACTTAGTAAATATTCGTGATGGACATAATAGTTCTGACTGTTGTGGTATATTTTGAAAAGTGTGCCCAGTGAATAATATTAGGGGAGACCAGGGACAGTTGTAACATGGGACGGTTGTAACACCTTGAATTCCTCCAATCAGAAACAAGCTAGAGTTATTACACCCACTGTGCACGTGCTCAGTTAGACCGTCTTCTTGCTAACAAAAAAGGAGCCACATCTGAATATCCCAGAGAAAGTTATCACCAAAAGTGTTTTTTTTTTTTAGGTAAAAATGTTTAAAAAACTTTTCTATCAGATGTAATTTTTGGATACTGTCCTAGGATCAAATGTCTAGGAATCCAAACAAGCATTATTAGAATCACTGAACCAAGTAGTCAGTGACTCATTTATATCTTAAAAACAAAGATCATCAACATAAATCATTTAATTTGTATGTTGCTTCACACCATAGCTTTAAGAGCTCATCGTTTACCCTAGCAACTGCTTGACTACGTCTTCACAGGAGTTTATTTTTTCTGACTGTGCAGCACAAGAAGTCCGTCACATCCATCAAACATGAGAGGCGGTAACGGAGGTAAATGTTCAGCTCAGTTCTTGTTCATTATTATAAAAAAAAAAGAATGAGGGCAATGTTAGATATATTATGTATTAGGCCTACATAAACTAGATTACATTTTAAGTTAATGATAATCCATTGCATGCTAATAGAAAGTGTAAACACATGCATTTGCTTACAGCATGCCAAATATCAGAAACACTTTTACACATGCCACAGCTGTGATTCGGAATAATTCCATTTATGTGGAATACCGAAAAATCACAAAAAGTGTTACAACCGTCCCTGGTCTCCCCTATTCATTCATTCATTTATTCATTCAATCAGTCAAATGAAGCATCTGATACTGGGTTTTTCACAACCTTTATACAAGAGAACTTTCTTTTAAGCCTGAGAAAATTATAGAAAGGATAGAAAGTGTAGACTGAAGAAATAAATCACTTCCATTCTATGCTGTCAAATGTATTATAATGTAACATGAGAGACAATTTACAAATAAAAAAAGGCTTATATGGTGATGTGTGAATGTGAAGATAGCAAGCACTGAAATCACTAAAACATCTAAGAGGAGTCTAAAATATTTCCAGTCTTGCTGTATGAATAGTCTTAATTGTAATTATAACATAGATCACTGCAAATTTGGTTTAATTTAACAACATGGCTTCCATCCTCATTCAGTGGCTTATCAAAACTATTTGATCCAACACATCATATGATTTTGCATTTTATATTTTGCATTATTTAATGATGCCATGAGACGAAATTGAGGTCATGAAGTCATAAAGGTGCACCACGCCCTATGTTTGTGTGGGATGTAGACTATTTTATTTTGCTTTTCATTCGCTATTTTAGGTTGAATTAATAAAATAATGCTTTTTTTTTCTTAATGGTCCACTTTAAATGTTGTTTACAGTCTTTTCCATGAATCATTCAGTCCTCAAGATGAGCAATGTCTCTGATTAAGATGTCTGGTCCTTAGTTCAGGTTTCTGTCTGTGCAGTTTTGCATGGTCTTCCTGTGCTTGCATGGGTTTCCTATAGGTTTTCTGCTTTCCTCCCACAAAAAAATAAAATAAAATGCAGGTAGTAGATTGACCACAGCGTGCTTGGTAGCAGAGTGGTTAAGATGTTGGATTTCTGACAGGAAGGTCATGAGTTCAAATCCGCCAGGCTGCCAGTGCTGGGTCCTTATCTCTCAATTGCTCAGTTGTATAAAATGAAGTGCCTGGGAGTGAATCATTATGTAAATGCATGTATGTGTATGCATGATGTGACTGTGTATGCATGATGCTCTGCAGTGGATTGGCATCCCATCCAGGGTGAATGCTCCCTCCTTGCATACAAAATTGCTGGGGTTGGCTAAAGAACCACCGTAACCCTGCCTGACCAGGTTGCCAAAGATGAATGTCTACTGTAGTTTACCTAGCTCCACTACACGGTGCCACTTTCCTTTTCAACTCAAAGTATCTTCTTAATGTCAGTGACGTATTCCTGCCTACTATAAAATGCAATGAACATATATTCATAGACCCTGGTATTACCATTTTAAGTACTTGTGTGTACATTAAGATACAAACTTATTCTACATAGATGATTTCTAATGGTAGAAACTATGTTTTGCATCATATACACACAGAAACTGCACAAACAGTCAACATTTACAAGGCAGCCTGCTGGAAAGCAGCAGAAAGAATATGTAGCGCATATGCAATTGAATAGCATTGAATAAGTCCATAATGCAGTGGTGTAGCAGGCAGCATTCCTGCCTCCCAGCTCCACAGTCCTGGATTCAGTCCCGAGCTTGGGTTACTGTCTGTGTGCAGCTTCTCTGCATGTTCTCCAAGTGTCCTCATGGGATTCCTTTAGGTTCTCCTATTTCCTCCCACCTCCCTATTACATGCCAATAAGTGGAAGTTCAGTGAGGTAGGAATTATTTTTATTCACATTTGACTGGTCTGACTGCATTGCGTTGCACAAAATTATGTTGCTGTCAGGCACAATGACATGCCTGTGGTATGTATGAACATTTACACCCAGCAGGCTTATTATGACACCTTCACAAACTGAGGAAATCCCATGCTGTTGCCATAGCAGCAACAGAGCCATAGCCTGACAGACTGGTATGTGAGAGGAAATGCCTGTGAGTGATTTGTAAACAGACAGAGGAGTTGCAGGGGAAATGGCCTTATCCCACCTGTTTGTATACTTTAACAGATCACTGTCCTCTCTCCTCATTTCAAGTGCTTGGAATTTAACCAAATGTGTCATCGTACACATCCTCAGAATCGGTATGTGTCAAAGCTTATGATCTGTATCGCTGACGGCCTTCCAGTTCTTCGTCAGATCTAGATTTGGTTCTGTTTATACAAATCATCCTCCTTTATACATCCATCCACTGACTTACGTAAGGGGAGTTGTGAGGTGTAGCCCACATCAGGACGAGGTCCCTTTTGAGTCTAGTTCCTCTCAAGGTTTCAATCACATGTCATATCAGGAAGCTTTTCATCCTCATGTATGTGGAAGAGGGCAGATAGCACTTTCCTCTGAGTGTGATCTATTGCCTCGTGATGCATCATGAGCAGCAGTTTGAAAAAGATGCAGAGGTTGGGTTTAACTGTCTTAGAGGAAGCACATGTTTGTACCACCTATCTTGGCTGGTAAATAAATAAAAAGTAAATAGATAAATAATTATCAATGCATCCTTTAACATTCAGTGCATTGGCATTTAGAAGCATAACGGTCAAATGTCTGTAACTGCAATTCTATTTAAATTACTTACAGACATAGCGCTTTCAAGTGCACGTCGGGCGGACGTTTACCCAGCTTGGTCGCGTTCATGTGGTTTGTTTGGAAAATAAATAAAAAAAACATGGAGGCTGCCAACCTTTTTCTGTTGTATGGCTAATCATTGTTTTCAATAAATATCTCCATTAGCTGTCAATTGTAGCCTTTCTGTGGGTGTTTGTGAACGTAAATGTAGCAAAAAACAACATGCGTTGACTATAGATGTATGAAAACGACGTTACTATTAGAATTAACGTACAAATTTTACTTTATTATTTGATATCATACTGTTGATGGACTGTTCGGCCATGTTGGAAATAGCGTTTACGTCACTACTCGGGCAGATCGGGCTGCATCAAAAATTTCGATGTATCTGACTTGAGCATCCGACTTCACAGGGTGTTCATGTGGTGCCTCTTCATGGGAAACTCGTCTTTCCGATAAAACCGACACCGCTTGAAAGCGCAGACAGTACTGAACGTTTCAAGTAGACACTCAAGGAACTGCATCTAATATGTCAAGCAACCTTCGCCTTTTTTTGGTAACTCTTTTAAAACCTATTTGGAAGAAAGTGTAATAAAAAAATAAAAATACTGTAAATCAGGAAAGGAAATGTACAACTGCTAGCATGCTAACCGTCTGTTCATCATAACTATTATATATTCATCTTCTGAGGCATCCAAATGGCCTCCATGAATCATTTCTTTAATTTTTTGGCTTTTTCCATTTTGGAATTCTGTTCTAACAAGGACCATTGTCTTGCAATTTTGATAATCTTTCAAGGTAATTTCAGTTTGAATATGTGTTATGGACCATAATAATTGAGTCCTCATGTTGCAGACTGTTCCCTGAATCACTGCTACCTAAAAAATTCTTCTAAATCCACTAGATGGCAATGCTACCTAGAATGGAAACTCTTCTGCTGGTTATATTGTACATTTAATCAGGTTGGCATCAGTGAATTTCTTAACATGTTCAGGATTGATTACTTGAAAGTAATTGGGATGTCTTTGCATCATTGTTTGTCCAGAGGTACCACTAGTATTGTTCCTTAATTAATTGAATTCACTGACGCTGTAGCATCAGGGGGGTTTCTTCATACGATAAAATCGATGGCTTAAAGCCACAGCTGATACAAATAGAGGTCAAATGGTGTGGGTTTTATTGTTGCTGAGCGGGTGTGAGGTCTGCTCAGTCAAACTCCCCTTTTCGAACGTCCTGACTTTATACTTCCATGTGATGCCCCTGCTTCTGTTCCTCCATAGAGCCATTATTGCTTTTGTGCCAGGCAATAACAAATCACTGTTCGGGTTTTGTCTTCTTTTGATGGCTGTGTCTTGGCGATTGTGCACACGTGTGTCTGGCCAGCTGGTCTTTTTGTTCGATGTAATGTGGATCATGCCCTCATGCTCCTGACCTGGAGCTCCAACAGCACTGGATTTATTGAGTAAGGGAACAGGTTTCTGGAACAGAGAAGCATGGCCATATGGCACGACAACTGGACTGACAACAGCAGGAAAAATAGCAGGAGAGTTGCACTAAAAGTTCTAAGCCAGCAAGAACTCTGAACTGGTTTTACTTCATTTTATAGAAGTGGGGATTTTGAACCCTACAACAAACCCTAGAGGTCAATATATCAGATCCCAGAAAAAAAGATTGCTGCTCATAATTCCCAGCTGAGCTCTGTTTAAAAACACCACACAGTACTTTCACAGAATGTTCTAATGCCTGCCTGTGTCATCTGTTGTTTTTGATCATAAGTGATGACTCAGTAGCAGTTTTAGAGTACGGGGAGACACTAGGCACGTCAGTGAAAAGCAGGACATGAGAAGAAAAATTGCTCCTGTTGTGTTGTTTGTGTTAATGTTTGATTAATTGGTGGGGATGAACTGTACTACAAATGGTCTGTTTCATGCTGCTGCAAAACAACTGTGAAGTTGATATGTTTCTAAACAGTTGGCTACACAACACCTCTCAATCTAGATGTACCACATAGCGGTGTGTAATACGACTGCTGCATGAAGTGAGAGAAAGAGCAAGAGTAAGAGTAAGAGAAAATTATACATTAAACAGTTCCTGAGATACTTTAATGTTCAGTTGCAGCACCCCTATGGACAACATTTCTCAACATTTGGTGTGTATCTAAAGAATGTGGTAGTGATGCAGGGTGTGTAATTTCATGAAGTTTGAGCCTTTAAATCCCAAGATATTGGCTGGTAAAATGCTAGGTTTTTGCTTTGAACATTATTCACTAAGTGATGCTACTCCAGAAATGAATCATAATGAGCTAGGGTAATGTGCCTTCTAGAGACCAACTTGCCATAAAAATGTCATTATCTTTGGCAAAATGGGGTTCAAGCTATTACCCAAAAAGTGCTTAGATCCTACCCCAATTCAGGGGGCCAATACCCCAATACAACCCTCATCTTCTGTATCAGACGTGGTGCTACAACTATACCAAGTTTCATTTGGATTTCATCCACTTAGCTATGGAGAAAAAAGAAAAAAAAGAAGAAAAAAATTCTTACCACTAGTTCTGCTCTCATAGTCATAATAATAAGCTAATTATAAAACCGAACAGTACATTCCTGAGCTGAAATATGTTTTTATTTGGCATGTATTTCAACAATAAGTGGTCATATTATTGTTAAGTCTTGTTACTTCCAAAAAGGGGAGAAAATTTCATGCAAATATTCTATTCTGACTTTGACTACCAGTAAATTATTACAAATGGAATTGATTAGACTTATATCGGTTTCTCTGTTACACATACTGTAGATATCCATCGACTTGATGAAAAGAGTAGCATTCTGTGTGAGAAAATCACACTAGCAAGATTTTAGACATACAGTTGTTTAGACACACTGACAGTTTTTACCACTGCATTTGCTAAACTGGATTGTGATCTCGCAGGGGGAAAAAAAGCCTAAGCAAAACTATAAAGTAAGTAAAAAAAAAAAAACGTGTCAAGATTGTCCACTTTTTTTTTTTGCCTTTTTCTTGATTTTCTCTATAATTTGGTCATGGCCAATTTGACCCATCATGCATCTCATGTACAGCACATGACACCTGCCAAGAGCAAAATCTGTCACATGCTTCCTCCCAGGCACATGATGCCAGCCAGCTGCATCTTTTCAAACTGCTGCTTATGGAACATCAGCGGGTGGTGCAACACACTTTGGAAGAAAGCGCTCCCACCCACTTCTGTATGCATGAGCTCACAGACGCCCATAAATGGCTAGTGTCACTGTGATTGATATGGGAGTATGCCACCCCTCTTTCCCTCCCCGAGAGCACAAGCAACTTTGCTGTCTGGACTCCTGGTCATGGATGGCTGTGGCATCATCGGGACTCAAGCTTATGATCTCCAGATGATAAGGCAAATGCTTTTCTGTTGTTCCACTTGGGAGCTCCACATTATCCACTACCATGGCTGAATGGCCAAATCCCCACAGTCACACTCCAAAATCTAGTGGAAAGCATTCCTTAAAGAGTGGTGGTTATTATAGCAGCAAAGGAGGGCTACATTTGGATTGGGATATTGAAAAAGCACGTATGAGCATGATCAGAGATCCACAAACCTTTGGCCATATAGTGTTTATTGATACATTTGGAAATCAGGTCAAAACAGAAATGTGTGGTTTTACAGATTAAATTATGGCACTTTTTTTGCAGTTTGAAGAAATCTGATAAATGATACCTTTCTTTGCATTGGTGAAAAAAAGGTGTGTAATGTTGTAATCAAATGTGACGAATGTTGCAATGTTTAGCCTGAGTGGAGAAAACGCTGACACATTAAAACACAGATGTCATGAATTAAATTCAACACGTTCAGTGCACATTTAAACTTGTTGCAGTGTTTAGACATACATAACATCACCTGAAAAACCTTGGCTAAAACAAAATCCTTCTGTGACTTCCTCACTGTTGACGAATGGTCTCCATTTTGCACTTTCAGAAGCTGTGCCAGGGCTCAGAGCGACCCTTTCGTAGAAGCGCACTTCACTTAGGTTTATTACTATTGTTGACTGTGACCTTGGCTGTTTTATGACCTAGGTTCCTCCATTATATTTTTAGGGTCACAGAGTGGAACAGGATGCCTGTCTCACATGGAGAGCCCTCAATTAAGTTAGCCCTTCACAGCAGACACAAAGTCAATGGAAGAAAAAGTGTGCTTGCTTATAGAGGGAGAAAGAGTCAAATGAGAGGCTCACCAGGGAGTCAGTTACTCCGGTAGAAAAAAAAAAAAACCCTGCACATTGCAGTGTGGCTTTGCCAGGTGCTGACAATAAAACATACTGCACAGCGACCCCAAATCAATCATGCTTCCTTCCAAACTGTTGTTAATTATCTAACTCAGATTTGACTTTGGCATTTACAACAGTTATTATAGCAAACGTTAGCTTCAGTGTAGTCTGTGCACTGTAGCGATTGTACGTGATCTTACAAATGATGTTCTAGTTAGCTTTCTTCAGTTTACCTTATCTTTTCCATTTAAAACTCTCAACAGGGCCACTTTGTGTTGAATTGATTATAGATCAAGAAATGTTGCAATTGATCAGACCTATGCTGTATGTTCGATGAAAAGTCTTACAAGACTTACAATAGAGAATACAATAGAGAATTACAGAGTAATACTGCCAGACATCTAACAATTGTGTTTTGTCTCAATAATTATTATGACCACCGTAGCTAGCTGGCTGTTTTTGTTCTACTTCTTCTGTTTTTTTTCACCAATTTTTCATTGTTTCATTGTTTTTTTTGAGTGTTTTGCCAAAATTTATTAACTTTTTATGGCAAGGTGGCCAATAGAAGGTGCATAACCCTAGCTCATTGCAATTCATTTGTGAAGTAGTGCCACCTAATGAATAATGTTCAAAGCAAAAATCTAGTCCTTCACCAGCCAATATCTTGTCATCACATCACTATGGCATTTTTTAGACACACCCAATTTCATGAAATTTTAACCACAGGGGGTGCTGCAACTGACACATTTCAATATCTCAACAACTGCTTAAACAACAATTTCCACTTCATTCTTGCTCTTTCTTTCAATTGCAGCCGTCATATTATGCACCACTATGCAGTACATCTAGTCACTAATTAGGCATGAATGAATGACTGAAATCCTTTACAGAAAATGGAAATCAAATTTTTTAGCACAGAGAAGGACAGAGTTAGTAATATGGTCGTTAACCAAGCTCTCTGAACATGAAGAAAGTTTGATAAAAGATGTCATTATACAGAAGTGTTAAAACATCACACAGTACTTTTGCACTGTGTTCAAGCCAGTATCATCTGTTGTTTTTGAGAGTAAGTAATGACTCAGCGTCCACTAACAGCTTCTGGCATTGCTGACATGCGAGATCTAAATAGATATGCGATTGGTTCATTCACAGTTGCTCCAGAGTCCAGTTTCCTATAATGCATTAGTGACGCTCAGTACAGTGACAAGAATGGTGAGGTCAGTTCCAAATCAGCTACCCTACAGCTAATATAAAATACTGTAATAATGAAATTGTGAATGTTGGATGTTTCAGAACTGTTGTGGGGTCAGAAATATAAATTTGGAAATTTGATTAAATTTAATATTGGAATTAAACAGAAGCCTTTAGAATTGTGAAATATTTAAGACAGTAAAGTAAAGAAAGAAGAATGTAAATGTTCAAGATCTTGAATATGTAATATATTATACATTATATTAACATTATTTAAATGTAAGCAAATTTATTATACTGACCATGTTAACTGGATTTAGAAAAGTTCAGATTTTCCCCATGCTTATTTCCTTCTATTAAGACACCAGTGCTACCTCTGGCGTGAAAAGCCCGGCGGGACACAATAAACTCTGTATTGGTGGCATCTCATCAATGAGTCTATACAAAACTTCTTGCTCAGGGAATCTATCCACAAACACAACTCATCCAAGAAATCACAAATGTACATGTTTACATTAAAATTAGCAGTGCACGAAATAGCGGATGTGGAGTGACATCATCAATAAAAGCATTTGATATCATACAACTGGTATATTACTTTGTTATACAGCCTCGGATTACAAATCCAAAGTTATCAAGCTGTTTACAATCATTGTGGTCTGAAACTGTAATAATACAACCGAAAGAACATTTCAGAGCAGGGAAACCTATTGCTTTCCTGGCCTTAACCGAGAGCTGAAATAACACCCCTTGTTGCCTAATTAAACAAAATTGATTCAACAGTGACGGTCACTGCTTGAGAAAAAAAAAGCTGTTTTGTTTGGGCAAACTTGACAATAACCTTTCCGTTGAAATCCAACAATTCGTGAATGAATTAATTTGTAATTGATAGCATTGCAAACTAAAACTTGGTTACACGAATGCTGACAGGTCAGCCCCATGCTTACCAAACTAAAATTGCTTCGAGAAGTACTGATCTTTACACAGTAGGTAAAGGAAGATATTGGAAATCAACACCTTGAACTTTGTCATGTTCCTCAAACTATTAATAAACAATTTTTGCAGTATAGTAGGCTGCTGACATTAGGGAATACCATTACCATGAAGCGGTCTACTGGGTTTAGGTAGCTGGTACTTGTGAAAGTAACCATATGTATGTCAGAACACATATTGCTTCCCATACCCTAATGCAACCTGGTGCCATCTTGTCCTGAGGTAAATGATGCACATCCACCTGACCACGTGATGTACAAGAAAACGTGATTCAGCAAACCAGGCCACCATCTTCTAAGTGGTCCAGTTCTCATGCTTACGTGCCCGTTGTAGATACCCTTGGTGGTGTACAGGGGTCAGCATGGGCACTGAAGCACTGGGCACTGAAGTTAAAACACATATGTGTTTTAACTTTCTGTCAAAGGTAGACTACGATGCCCTGTGAAGCATGTGTTCAGACAACACTGTATTAGATCTGATCTAAGGAAAGGAGAGGGTTAGGAAAGGAGAGGGTTGTGGGAGGCTGAACTTGATTGGACTGAAGAAGCAGATTTGATGGAGGTTAGTGATCAAGCAGAAAGAAAGCTAGTGGGTATTTTTTTAAGCCAGATAGTGAATCTGACTGTATAGATTTGTTACTCATTCTAGACATAAACTACTAGTTTTCTCACAATGAAAGTAATTTGATGTATTTACTGGATTCAAGAAAAGTCTACATTCTCAGTATTTGAGTCGTGTATTTAGGACCTGCTACTGCAAGTAACATTGTGTCTTTGCTTGATCTGTACCTCTTGTGAGTGGATGGATAGTAGTTAAGTCATATAAGATCTGTACCCAATACACACTTTGAATGTCATATCTCTTCAAAGAAATTTGCTGCTTTGAGGCAATTTCTCCAAACAGTTTTAATTTTATGCCAGTTTCATAATGCAGATGTATTTGGGTCATTTTTTTAATTCTCCTAGGGGCTTACCTCTGGACCCCCCCAGTCAAAGCTTAGCCCCATGTTCATAAATCTCTAGTGATGCCCCGGGTTCTCATTTATATAATTTGTAATGACAATTGTAAAATGCAATTAAAAAGAATGCAAACTAGAAACATTTTCTCTAGTGCTCTCAGAATTTTGGACCCCACTGTATTTGTTGTCTGTGATAGACTAGGGACCTGTCCAGGGTGTTTCCGTGCCTTACAACCAGTGAGTGCTGGGATAGGATCCAGCACCTACCCCTCACAACCCAGTAGTAGGATAAGCAGCTTAGATAATAAATGAATGAATGTATGTATTTCTTGTATTTTATTCAAAGTGAAAAAATGGTACATGGAAAAACCTCTTAGATTGTTGATTCTGACTGTATGGAAACATTTGGTTGTCATTTAGTAAGTTTATCTTAGTAGTAAATTGGGATTATGACAATTCTAAAGACACAGATATCTACCTTTGACAAATGCAATCTAGTCAGCAATTAGCTAGTAATTTAACCAGTTAGCATATGTTAGTAATAATCTATAAGGTTTAGTAATGTGATCTGCACATTGGTGACAGGATTAGTCACTTACTTATTTAGATAGCTGACCTAACTATTAGATTCACTTCTGACACAAGTTGCTTCTCAGAACAGCCAGTGCTCTCCAGATTATTTTTAACTGAAGAGATCAGTCAACGTTATAGTACGGTAACTCAATGGTTTTGCATTTCACTGTGTAACATTTTCCACGTCACTAATGACAAAGCAATACAGTTTGCATTATTGCATTTCACATTCTTTCACCTTTGTGGCTGCTTTTCTTTGCTCATCTTAAACAGAAACACACAATTAAATGCAATACTTTAATGTGGACTACTTTTACCTCTGGATCACATTCACTTCTGACACAAATTTGGCATTTAATTCTAAAAAACGCAAACCCCCACTGGTTGTTTTTCATTGAAGAGCCCAAGGTGTGGCATGTAATCTGCATGTTACAAGCGAAAAACCTTAACTGTTTGTGTATTATATTTCCCACTTTTCACTGACGTGACTGTGCTTCTATCTGTCATGAAATCTTCTCCATATGCATTAGTGTCTCCTTCACCTCAATTTTCATGTCATGTCTTGACTCTGTCACAATTTACTGACATTTTAAGGTGAATCGCACCTCATAAAAGGTTTGGGAAAGGAATAAATAAGAATAGCACCAGGTTAGATTTAATCCATGACCTGCAGGTGTAATTTATTATATCATGGTTTTATTAGCAGGAAAAGGTGTAAGAAAAACTGTAGTGGACAAAATACTGTGTTCTTACATTAATATATACTTATTTAATGCTTAAACATGTATGATTAATTTAACTGTCAGTAACACAGTAGTGTGAGCATTGATAAAATTGCTGTGCAGAAAAACTATGCTACTGTAAATGTAACATTAGAAGCACACACCAGTTTGTATGACGGTGGTATCACAGTTTGCCTTCTGTGATACTGTTGATCCGCATATCCTTTATGCATTCATCTGTAACTGTACATGGGCTTCAAGTGATTTGACATTATTTATCTGCACAAAATATCTTGAAATGGAAGAGGAGGTATCATGTCCAGGTCATAATTCCTATTCTATGGCTAGTCGTATTCTATTTGGTTCAGGGGTAACATGGTGGTGCTGTGGGCAGTGCTGCTGACTCACAGCAAGAAGGTCCCGGGCTTGATTCATGGGTACGGTGAACTGGGTCCTCTCTGTGTGGAGTTTGCATGTTCTCCTCATGTCTGCATGGGTTTCCTCTGGTTTCCTCTGGTTTTTGGTTTCCAAAAATATTTACGTTAGACGAATTGGAGATGCTAAGTTCCTCAGTTGACAAGTGTGAAACCTAATCTAGTGTGAAATCTTAACCTGTCATGAATGCAACTACTGTATGTAAAACACGACATTAAACTCCTAATAAATAAATAAATCTGTTTCGGTTCCACACCATCTACATGACTAAATCTTTCCAGATATCTTTGCTTCAGAAGAATCAAAAAAACCCAAACACAAACAGCAATCAATGCACACTCTCACAGTGTGTGTGGGTGTGTTTGTAGCATGTAAACAAAGTCAAGTCAAGTCACCTTAATTTTTATAGCACATTTAAGAGACAACCAGTGTCAGCCAAAGTGCGGCACAAGAAAATCAACTTAAAACACAAAGCATAAAACAATCAAATCAAGCCAAGCATAGTGGAATGAGCTACTGATGAAAAGACAAGGACATACAGGTCACTAGACATATAATCTTTAAAAGGACTCAAATGCCTGAGAAAATAAATATGTTTTTAAATTTGCTTTAATATGATCTGTTGTAGGGGATTCCTTTACATAGGTTGAGAGACTCTTGCAGAGTCTTGGGGCGGCTACACAAAAGGCCCAATCAGCTTTAGACCTCTTCTGTGAGCGTGAAATGGCTAAGAGCAACTGGTTCGAAGATCAGTGGGATTGTGAGGTGGAATGGTGAAGGAGCAAGTCAGAGATATAGCGTGACACCAGACCATGCAAGGCTTTAAAAACAAATAATAAAACTTTAAATTCAACTCTGTATTTTACTGGTAGCCAGTGCAGTGATGCAAGGACTGGAGTAATACTCTATCATTTCTTGGTACCAGTTAGAAGACTTGCAACTGCATTTTGGACAAGCTGTAGATGTGACAAACTGGACTGCCAAATTCCCAGGTGCAGTAACTTGCAATAATTAATACGAGAATTGACAAATGCATGAACTATTGTGGGCGGCACGATGGCGCAGTGGGTAGCGCTGTCACCTCATAGCAAGAAGGTCCCAGGTTCAATCCCCGGGTGGAGCGGTCTGGGTCCTTTCTGTGTGGAGTCTGCATGTCCTCCCCGTGTCTGTGTGGGTTTCCTCCGTGCACTCCGGTTTCCTCCCACAGTCCAAAGACATGCATATTAGGTTAATTGGTGTCTCAAAAGTGCCCCTAGTGCGTGAGTGTGTGTGTGTTCCCTACAATGGATTGGCGCCCTGTCTAGGGTTGATCCTGCCTTGTGCCCTATGCCGCCGGCTAGGCACCGGCTCTACCGTGAACCTGGGCATAGGAATAAGCATTAAGATAATGAAAGTTAAGATAATGAATGAGTGAATGAATTATTGTTTCCAAATCTTTAAAAGACAGAATGCTATTAAGTTTGAACTGACTGAACGAACTGACTGAAACAAAATGGCAGAATGATCCCTTAATGGAGTTCAGTGTGATATTAATTCCCAAGCCCTATTTGATAGTCATGCGTTCCCAAATGGTATTTCACGTATTTATTCAGTAACTTCTTTATCCTGGGCCTGGAGCCTATCCATAATGCAGGAATACACTCTGAATGGGGCGCCAGTCCATCGCAGAACACCGTGCACTCGTTCACACCAAGGGCAATTTGGCATAGCGCGTCCAGCTACCGGCAGGGTTTTTTGGAAGGTCTAGGAGAAAAATGGAGAAGTCCATATGGACATAAGGAGAACTTCTAGAAGCTGATGACAGTGACTCGAGCCCAGACTCAAACCCCTCGAGCTGCGAGAAAGTCCAAATGACATTCATGTCCATTCGTAAATGCTTCAAGCATTGATATTTGACCTTTCCATGCAAAAACCAGTTTATTGTTCTATATGGATTGTTGTGCATGGCGGAAAATACAAATTGCACGTTCCTGCGATACTTTGGGCAACGTTTTTCGCGTTGCATTTTTGTCCCCCAGAAGCTCAACAACAAAAAAACAAAACAGTTGCGAGTCATAGATGACGCAAACAAGGATCTGATCAGGAGCATAGAGAAAGCTGCGGGAGTAGAGGTAGAGGACGGTGTATGGAGAGGAGTTGTGCAGGATGGGTGTGCAGGATGGGTGTGCAGTGTGTCGGGGTAGGTAGGGCTGGGGGACAGGTGGATGTCTGTCTCTTTAAGGTCAGTCTCGTGTAGTCTGCTGCTGGCGCTGCGCACTGAGCTCCTGCGCGTCGCGGCTTAATTACTTTACAGCGCGGCCGCGTTCGTGGAGCTGAAATGGACCAGAAAGTGAATTTGTCGAGCTTCAGCAACATCTGACTTCATCTAGATGGTTAAGACACAGAGCTCCGGGGTAGTTTCAGTGCTGATCTGTGTGCGTGTGCGCGTGTGTGCGTGTGCGGTTACTGAACCCGCAAGAGTAGTTGAAGTGAAGATGCGCGTTTCTCTCAATGCGTCAGGTTCGGGTCGGTGCTTTGTTCCACGCGCGCTTCACAACTATGGCACTCGGCGCTGTCAGTGACGTGCTCACGCGCTCATTCTGCAAACATCACGCAAATATCACGCTGTTGCTCTGAAACTCGATGCATGCGGGACAATGGCGTTGCGGGTCAGAAGAAGCTTCCTGCTGTTTGTTGTTCAGATCTGCCTCTGCGCAGGTAAGTTTCCAAAGTGCATTAAAAAAAAAAAAAAAAAGTTCCCAGCTGAAATGATAATAGTTCCACTATTCACTGTTTACAGGATGTTCAGGGCTAAATAATAACTCATTTGCTTGTATAGATGTTGTATAAAATTATAGTAATAAAAACATTTGCATTTCTTTGTTTCATGAATAATCAGCTTTAATTCTGATATGCCATGTGCTATTGTTAGACTTTTGTGTATTTTTTTGTTGTTGATGTCTTTTTTTTTTTTTTTTTTGCAAATAAGCCACAAAACTCCATTCATCCTATTGTAACCTTTGTCTGGATCGTTTGTGATGTGCAGAATGGTGTTAAATTGACGTCTGTGTGTGTGTGTGTGTGTGTCCAGATGCTTCACTTACTGCATTATGCATACAGACTTGACAGCAACAAAAGTGCAGACCCCTAAAAACCCTTTGTATAATTCAGCAGCAAGCAAAATGTTTACAACATCCGATCATATAATCAGGGATATTCATCTAATCAGTGTTGCACCAAATCTCTGAAGTCATCGTCTTATTGTGTTACTGGGTTACGCAGGGATAACGCAACAACATTATGTGTATTAAATGCCGTTCTTCATTCTGAACCGTGAAACGCTCAGTGTTGCTGGTTAATCCACCAAACAGACCCAAAGCATAAGCAGTAATTTAGTACGCCATAGGTGGTAGGTGGTAGGTGAACTCAGTATGAAGTAATTCAACAACGTCGGTGTCAACAAAGGACTTGAGGGGAATTCAGGTGCTGTTACAGGCGTTGTGTTTTTATGAGAATTAATGTATCATGCATAATTAATGCCATATACACACATAAGACCGCTGGTGAATGAACAGCTGGTCTGCCGAGTTTACTGATACAGTGCACCGGGAACATCTGGGCTGAATTATTTTTAAGTTTTCAGCTCCAATCATAGCCAAATTATTGGGTTCATTCAACACTGGCGTGACCAAAGGAAGGCTTTTGTGAAAATTCTTCACTTAGCTGAAATGACGTTTATTAGGCTGTAAATGCTGGTGTAAACACAGATTTACTTCGCAGCTTTGTACCACGTCTGTGAAACTAACACAGATCTTTTAAAGCATTGGAAGCTAATGACCGCCACTTAGCAGCTTGAACAAACTGGGAAGTTCTTTAGTTCCTGGCACTCAAAGAAGTACTGAGAGATCTAAAAAATGGACAAAAATATGTTGCATATTCCACGTGACTTCTAAACGCTTAACTTGATTATGCATTTCAGATTTTCCTGCAGCCTTATTCAGCCAGTTCCTAAAATTGTCCATGTACAAATTGTATAATTAACAGCCAGACAATGTTGTCTGAGGCAAAGAAGCGATCATTTTTATCATGCAGGTCAGCATTCCTGTATTGGCCTTGTTTAATAGGTGAGACAGAAACTGCAGCACATAGCAGGGTTTTTAAATCCACATTAGAAGCTTGCTCCAGGCCCTTTACTGTGGACGGCCTTGCTAATGCGATAAAAGCGCTGTAAATATAGAACATTGCAATGGCTTTTTCTGCCCTGGCTTTCTGCCTTGTTTGCCAGTTGAATAAAAGTAGTTGCGAAGTGGATGTGTCAGTTCTGTAGGCAGTGTGAAACATTTGTTCGCTGTGAAAAATTATTTGTTGGTTGAACTTTTTGATAGTTACTACCCTTTGTTGCCTTAAAACAATTAAATCATTGAAGTTCTTGTGATGTGTTTTGCTGAATTTTCTTCATGACAGGCTAAAACGCAAAGTGAGCAATGATCGAGGCAGTTTGTGCTCCATTTATTATGGCTATGTTGCCATAACAAGTATTGCAGAATGAGAAGTGTTGCACCATACTGAACTGTATGTTCGTGCTATACTGTTTTAGTGGTTTTAGGTTTTCATGTAAGAAGTTATTATTAGCAGAAAACACACTGTACATGTACACACTTACTGTATATCACTTGCAGTAGTAGCTTGCCTCTTGAGTTAAGTACAAGCGCCAACTCCTTACACGTAAGGCACTAGATGGGCTCATGCCTCAATATTTTATAACATAATTTCAGATGCACCTGGGGTGTTTATTTACTGGTGGTTCCAAAAATCTGAATGGCTTCAAAGTGGGGCAAATTACTTAGTGTTTGGTGCACAGGCTCTCAAACACATCGCCAAATTGTCTCTCTATACTTATTTGTAAAAGCTTATGTTTTGCTTCTTTATTCACTTTCAAGCTCCAACTGAAAGAATGTTTTTTCCTCCTAAAATGTTCCTACTGCAATAGTAGTAATAAGATTTTTGAAAAATAGCCTTGTGTGATATTGTCAGGGGAAAATAGAGGCATAAATAGCTAAAATTATTATTATTATTATTATTATTATTATTATTATTATTAATAATAATAATAATGATGATGATGATGATAATAATGAGAAAATGCATAATGATATAATTATTATTAGTATGAAATATTTTACAATTTACTTACAACAACAATGTTCCATTATTATTAT
>JAOVVH010000059.1:10943585-10964660 GCA_028566435.1 Scorpiodoras heckelii | reverse complement strand
TCAACTATAACTCCTGATAATTTCATTGCAATCAGATGAGTCCTAACAAAGTTATGTCCTTTTAATCAGATGACACTGAAGTAGTTGTTTTTAAGGTCACAACTATTGTTTCTAATAAGCCTAATTCCTATGGGCAAAAAAAGTGGCGTAATTTCGTTAGTTTTCATTGGATTTTCACAAATTTGGTGTCATTTTCTTTGTCTTTCCAAGCTCTATCCAGCAGAATAAAAAAATCAAGATCTGGGTATTATGAATTTTTGTTGTCACATACCTACCTATATAATCTCTGGGATGTACTGGATTGGTACAGATACTGTGAGCCTCTCTAAAAGATATAGTACAAGATGTCCAGGTAGAAATGCATCACATCAGCATGACTTTAACACAGAAGTGACGACCAACAGCCGACAGTACAGTAAACCGAGATAATGTGAGATAATGTGAGATAATGTGAGATCATTTGTATCTGTATCTCCTGCTGTCTGTCAGTCATGATCACTCAGAAGGGACATTACTAAAAGCCTCTGTGAAACTCCGTCTGATAAACCGACACTGATTCAGCCCTGAACTAACAGATGTGAAGCTGATTCCGTTTCCTGCCGCTGCAATGGAAAATCCTCGAGAGATTATTGTCATCTGTGTGTACATACACTACATCAGGGCCTACAGGAATCTCGTAAACACACTCAATGGTCTATTCATGGTCTGTGTGTAAAACAATAATAACTATTGTAACTGTTATAACTAATGACTATTAGCTTTAGCTGCTCGTTCGTCGTTGCCACAACGTTCACGTCGCCATAACAATACAAGCCCAAAGCGGGAATCTCGACTCGAGCATCTTTCCATCTTTAACTGCGTCAGATGTGAAGCTGTCAGTTCGGTTAAACTGTACTTACAATCCAGATGTTTCTTTTTGGGGCCCATGATCTCATGTGTGGTCGCCTTGCACACGGTTTTGGACACGGCCGAGCCGGTAACGCTGTGCTGAGCGGCCGTGATCCTGTCCGTAATGCTCTGGCCCGACATCTTCAGCGCGTCGAGGCGGTTAAAGGGGATAAAAAAAAAACGTCGGATCTTTCTAAAATAACGATGACAACACTGATATGTCGTCCTGCCTGGTTTCAGTCCCTGGTCGTCGAATAGGTTACGGATGAGAAACTGAAATATCGAGATAGCTTTAAGGAAACGAAGCCTGAGCTCCAGTTCGGCACCGACACGCAAAACCCCCGAACCGACGAGGCGAAATAAAATCAGCTAACGATGAAGACTAAACCGTTACATTGTTAAAAACCGGACAGAAAACGTTTCGCGGCTCCTTTGACTCATCTCCCATCCCCTTTTCTCGCCCCAAATCCTTCTGTCTTCTTCCTCCTCCTCCTTTTTCTCGCCACCCTGCAGGCGTGTTAAAAGGACCAGAAAGGCGTTCAGTGAAATGGCGGGCCTTGTGCGGCTTCCTCCAATATAGGACACTGCGCTACAGGCTGATCCTGGATCAGGCGATGGCTCAATCCCAAATGACTCCTTACTCCCTACGTAGATGCACTACATTCCGGATGTAATCATGGCCCTTACAGCCTATGTAGCTTCCTATATATCCAGGACAAAGCAGTTTGAGCCGTTTCAGCCGTCGTAACTCGGCTCCACACCTTGGCTAAGAAGGAAATCATTAATGCACTTGCTCTATCTAATCGCTCATGAAAAATAAATAACCCACGGCTTTCTTCCAGTCTGGACTAACAATTTCACTTAGCCCCCATAAAATAAATTAGGCCAATGATGTTAATTAGGATTGCTTTCCTGGTTTCAGAGTTGCTTTATTATTGACACTGTGTGTATAGGCCTAAATGTGTTTGTAGTCTAGATTTTGAATCCTGATAACTTTCTGCTCGAACATGCAAGTGATTAATGAATACTCAACAGCAATATAATCAGAGTAAAGGGGTTTATTACAGAATTAACCAGCGTTCATTGTGTGATTGATGCACTTGCTCTTCTTGACGAAAGACTGAGACATAACTCCACGTCCACGAGAGGGCGATGCCTTCCCATCATGCCATGCTCAGAAATTCACTTCCCAAATAGCCCTTCATATCTCCACCCTGAAATTAAATACACCCACTGAACACCTTATTAGGAACACTGTGCTAATACTCTTAAAACAGACACGATTCTTCATGGCATGGATTCCACATGGGGCAGCCGTGGGCTTGTGGTTGAGGAACCAGCTTTGTGATCGGAAGGTCACCGGTTCGATCCCCGCAACCAACAAGTCACTTCTGAAGTGCCGTTGAGCAAGGCACCTAACCCCCAACTGCTCCCCGGGCATCCTGGATGAGGCTTCCCACCGCCCGGGGTTAGTGTGTGCTCACTTCACCAATGTGTGTTTCACTGCATGGATGGGTTAAATGCGGAGGACAAATTCCTCTGTGTGCAAGCACAGTAGGTCAATACTTCACTTCACTTGACTTCATGGGATGCTGGAAACGTGCCTTTGAGATGTTGACAAGCCTGCATCATGCAATTCCTGCAGAGTATTCAGGTCCACTCTCATGCTGTGAATTTCCTGTTCCTTCTACCACATCCCAAACGTGTTCTATTTGATTCAGATCTGGTGACTGAGAAGGTCACTGACGAACTCACTGTCATGTTCATGAAACTAGTTCAAGAAGACTTTTGCTTTGTGACATGGTGCATTATCATGCTGGAATTAGCCATTAGAAGATGAAGGGCTGAAGGGCTGCACATGGTCAGCAACAATACTCACATAGATTGTGGCATTCAACTGATGATTGATTGGTATTAATGGGCCCAAAATGTGCCATGAAAACATTCTCAACACCTTCACCACCTCCACCAGCCTTGACTGTTGATACAAGGCAAACTGGGTCCTTGGATTTGTGATATTGGTGCAAAATACTGACCGTGCCCTCTGGGTGTCTCAGCACAAATCAACATTCATTAGAACAGGCAGAGTCTTTGACTATTGCAGCCTCAGCTTTCTTTTCTTGACTGGAACCTGATGTTGTCATCTCCCGGTGTAGCCCATCCACCCCAAGGCTCAACATGTTATGCATTCTGAGGTGCTTTTTTGCTTATCACAATTGTACAGAGTGGGTGTCTGAGTTACTGTATCCTATCTCAGTCAGCTCAAACCTGTCTGGCCAATCTCCAGTGATCTCTCATTAGCAAGGCATTTCTGTCCACAGAACTACTGCTCACTGGATTTTTTTTCTTTATTGCACCATTCTGAGTAAACAATTAGAGAGTATGGTGTGAAAATCCCAGGAGATCAGCAGTCATACAAATACTAAAAGCAGCCCTCAAAATTTTCCCTCTAAACTGCTCACATGGTTTCATTTGAAAAGTGATCCAATCAATATCTTGGATCAAATACAGTGGATAAAAAAAATTCTGTTATCCCTGTATATAAAACTTTATAAAACATAATTCAAACTAGCTCTACCTCTAGCAACTACAACAAGCTGCTTACACACTGATGCTTCAGTATTAATTAACAATGTCATATATAATATCAGTCAGCGGGATTGCGTTGTGCTGCTAATACTTATGTACTTTTACTTCAGTAGGATTTTTCATGCAAGAATTTACTTCTAATAGACTATTTTTACATTACTGTATTGAATATGCCGTTTACCACTGCACACAATTTTAGATAACTGATGATTGATAAGACTGATTAGATAATTGCAAGAATAAGTAGGTGTACATATGTAACTAATAAAATGTTTGGTCACTGTATGTTCATACTGAAATATTTGTGCTTAATGATTCTGGTGCATATTTGGTTGATGCTTTATTTAACAGACAAAGGGATGAAGAAAATATTTTCAGTGTTTTCAATGACAAACTTAATTCTATTTGTTAAATATAAACAAATTTAGAAATTGATGCCTGCAACACCCTCAAAAAAAGTTGGGACAGAGGCATGTTAACACTTTGTCACATCAAATTGTCTTTAAATTATACTTTTTAATCATTTGGGAATTGAAGATATTAATTGTTGCAGTTTTGCAAGTGGAATATTTGCCCATTCTTGCTGTGTACAAGACTTGAGCTGCTCAACAGTCCGTGGTCACTGTTGTCTGATTCTCCTCTTCATGATGCGCCATGAATTTTCAATAGGAGACACATCTGGATTGCAGGCAGGCCACACTGTTGTAACTTGTGTTGAATTAGGCCTGGCATTGTCCTGCTGAAATAGACATAGAGTTCCTGGGAAAAGATGTCACTTGATGGCAGCATACGTCTCTCCAAAATACCAATATAATCCTCCACATCAATGGTACCTTCACATATATATGCAGATCACCTATGCTGTGGGCACTGATGCACCCACATTCCATCAAAAATGCTGGTTTTTGCACTTTTTATTGGTAACAATCTGATGGTCTTTTTTTGCATCTTTGGCATATAGGATCCGACATCCATTTTTACCGAAAACAAACTGAAACGTGGACTCATCTGACCACAGAACAAGTTTCCACTGTCTTTCGGTACATCTCAGATGACTTCAGGCTCAGAGAACTCGACGGTGTTTTAAGCCAAAATTAATATATGGCTTCCTCTTTGCATAATACAGTTTAAGGTTGCACTTCTTGATTCATCAGCAGACTGTGTTGAGTGACAGTGGTTTTCCAAAGTACTTCCGAGCCCACATGGCTACATCCATCACGTTTGCATGATGGTTTCTCAAACAGTACCACCAAGGGCAGTACTCAAGCAGTACTGCCCTTGGCCTTTACACATCAAGATTTTCTCTGACTCCCTGAATCTTTACATTATGAACTGTAGATGGTGAGAGACTCAAATTTCAGTTTTTAGTTTTTGTTGCATTTTTAAAACGTGTCCCAGTTTTTCTGTACATGGGGTTTGTACAAGAGAGCAAGGGTAATAGCATTGATCATAGTACTGACATGAAACATGATGCTGTGTAACCTGATCTCTGTGAGAAAAGAGTACAGATGAGAAGATCCTTGGTGGCTGATTTATTGGTCCAGGGGCTTATAAGAAGTTTGTTGATATCATGAATTTTGCTAAGTACCAGGTAATTTTTGCTTGACCATACAAAGAGTTGTCAACAAGATAATGATCCCAAACAAACATCCAAATCAATGCAGGAAGACAAAATCATTCTTCTGCAGTGAACATATCATTCTCTGGATTTGAATTCTATGGCTCTAAGTTAAACAGAGAGGGCAGTCCACACAAAATGTACCACTATAAAGTAGCTTGAAATGTTCTGCAAGGAGGAATGGACTAAGATTCCTCTGTGTGCCTCCAACTTTGTTAGACACTACATTACCAAAAATACTCTGTGCGGTTATTCTCTCCAAGAAAGCCATCACCAAATATTTATTAAATTCAGTGTTTACAATGAAGTGGCTAATTTAAAACCAGGCCTTTAGCAAACTAACTATAACAGTTCTTTGCAATAATTCTTTAAAATAAATTTATAAACAAGTACAAATACATGGGCTTTACATTGGTGCAGTGGGTAGCATCATCACTCAGCTCCAGGGTTCCCACTTTCTGTGTTCTGTGCATGTGGGACAATGTCCAATTAAACTGATATATAAATAAAACCCACTGGACTGGTGTAGTATCCTGGGTGTATTCCCTCTTTGTGCTGTCTTTCCAGATCATCTCCAGATCCACCATGGCCCTGACTAGAATAAAGCTTTACAATGTATTCTCTATTGATGTTCATGAGCAAGTAATTATTATTCATATTAATATCATAAAATAATGGCTAAGCTAACGTTAGCTAGGTAACATTAAAGTTAACTAGAAGCAGTACTATAAATCTATGCTAAAAATGTCTGGGAGGCAGTGTAATGAAATGTTCCTTGAATGAATGAGTAATTGTAATGTTTTCCCAAGGAGGTGGGTGCAAGTACTGACATACTTCATTTAAACTAATACACAAACAAAGTCATGGAAAACTAAGAGAACAAAGCCAAAGCAAGGCAATGTAATTTTAACAAAGACACACTACTCGTGAAAATATAACTACACCCTAACAACATAACCACAAAGCTCAGCAAGTAGGGAGACAAGGAGCAGAACTTATACAGTGGAGCTAATCGGAGGAACACAAAACAAGTACTCACAAACACAGGAAGTGAGCTGGACAACAAAGGAAGAAGATCAAAGTTGTGAAGTAGTGGTCTGGAGGGGAGTTGCAACGCACAGGGCACAGCTCCACAAGACAACCACAAAACCATGCACAGCTCCATAAGTCAGTCCCAACAGAGTACACAGCTCCACAGTCACAAAATATCCTATTAGTCCAGACGCTGTTGTTAGAATATTTTTCCAAATAACTGCTCTTAGTCTCTATCCAAACACTCTTGTTTGTGCCTTTATTAAGCCTTTTATGCTGTGGTTAGTATCTTTATTCAAACACCGCTCTTAGTGTCTTTACCCACACACAGCAACACAGCAGTTAGTCTTTATCCAAATCCATATGTTAGCGTTTTCAATCATGAACTTAATTCTGTTTGTTAAATATAAATGATTTTAGAAATTGATGGCTGCAACACAATCAAAAAAAGTTGAAACAGAGGCAAAATAAGACTGAAAAGGTTGTACAAGTAACACTGGAAGGTTCCACAATCAGTAGTTTAACTGGTAACAGGTGAGGTCATCAAGACTGAATATAAAAGAAGCATCCACCAAAGACTTAGTCTTTGCAAGCAAGGATGGGTCATGGGGCCAGTGATACTAGGCCTGGATTGGATGCAGCACCACAATCCGGTGATATCATGGAAGGAAGCAGAGATTCTCAAGTGGTCCTTGTCTTGCTTCCAAAAGTGTCTAGAGCCCCGTCTGTACCACTCGGGTAGAATGCCCAGAGACTGAGACCACGATTCAGGTACCCAGTGAATACAAATGATTATCAAGTTGTGTTTGACAAAAAGAAAGCCAAGGGCCTACCTCCCCATCGGCCCTATGACTGTGCGATAGATTTGTTACCAGGCTGCATCCCTCCTCGAAATAAGGTTTATGCCCTGTCATTACCCGAGCACAAAGCCATGGAGGAGTACATCCAGGAAGCCTTAAAGCTGGGCTACATCCAACACTCCTCATCGCCCACCTCAGCCAGGTTCTTTTCTGTGGAAAACAAAGGGGCATGCATCGACTATCGAGGTTTGAATAAAATCACTGTCAAGTATCCATATCCTTTGCCTCTTATTCCCACAGCTCTAGAGCAACTCAGAAAAGTCTTCACAAAGCTGGACTTGAGAACTGAGTATAACTTAATCCGTATCCGGAAAGGGGACGAGTGGAAGAATGCATTTAGTACAACAACCGGCCACTACAAATATGTGGCCATGCCGTACGGATTATCCTGTGCTCCAAGCGTTTTTCAGAACTTTGTTAATGAAATCTTTAGAGACTTGCTAGGAATCTGTGTTATAGTTTATATTGACTACATCTTGATCTACTTCCCAGATTTGACCACGCACATCCACCATGTCTGTCAGGTGTTGCACCATTTGCTGCAAAACCAGCTTTATGCCAAGAGAGAGAAATGTCTGTTCCACCAGTCCCAAGTCGAATTTCTGGGCTACCACATCAGCCCCGAGGGCATCGCCATGAACCAGCAGAAAGTGGAAGCCGTCAACCAGTGGAAATGCCCCGCCAGTTTTTTGGGATTTGCTAATTTCTACCGCTGTTTTATACGTAGTTTCAGTACCATCGCCGCTCCACTCACTAACCTGCTTAAGGGGGGGCCAAAAAGCTTAAGTGGGATCATCATGCTGACCATGCTTTTGATCGCCTCAAGCAAGTATTCACGTCGGCCCCTGCCCTGAAACAACCTGACGTGAACCTCCCGTTTACTGTGGAGGTCGATGCTTCAAACCAAGGAGTGGGAGCAGTCTTGTCTCAGCACCAAGGTAACCCCACCAATCTCCACCCAGTAGTGTTTTTCTCCAGGAAGCTCTCCCCGGCCAAACACAATTATGATGTGGGAGACAGAGAGCTATTAACCATCAAGTTCGCATTCGAGGAGTGGAGGCATTGGCTGGAGGGAGCCCAGCATCTGTTATGGTTTTCACAAATCATAAAATTCTTGAATATCTCAAGTCCGCCCAGCCCGTTGGTCCTTGTTTTTCTCTTGATTTAACTTTGTGTTGTCTTACAGGTCTGGTTCAAAGAACAGCAAGGCAGATGCTCTGTTCCACCAGTATGAGCCTGAGAACGAGTCCACTGAGCCCAAACCAATCCTGCCCGAGTCTCGTTTTATGCACTTGTCTCCAGGTAAACTGTTCGTCCCAGTAGCTCACCATTGCGCCCTTATTACATGGGCCCATGTCACACCAGGTAAGGGTCATCCAGGTACTCAACGCACCCTGGACCTGCTTCAAGCTAAGTACTGGTGGCCCCGTATGAATCAGGTACAGGAATTTGTGACATCATGTTCTGTTTGTGCCCAAGCCAAGGTTCCACATACTCTACCAGCCGGAAAGTTACAGCCCTTGCCCATCCCGGAAAGACCCTGGTCTCACCTCGCCACTGATTTCATCACAGACCTGCCTTCATCCCAAGGTCAGACAGTAATCCTTGTTATAGTAGATCGGTTTTGTAAAAGTGTCAGATTTTTGCCCATGCCTAGTCTGCCCACAGCCCTACAAACAAAAGAGGCACTCTTCCAGCATGTTTTCCAGTACTTTGGCCTGCCCGAGGACATAGTAAGTGATCAGGGGGTTCAATTTACATCTAGAGTATGGAACACATTTATGGAGAAGCTGGGCATTACAGTAAGCCTTACCTCAGGCTTTCACCCCCAAGCCAATGGCCAAGCAGAAAGAGTAAATCAGGAACTTGCTAAAGTTCTTTGCTTGTTTTGCCAGAACCAACCCCAGGACTGGGCCCATTATATGCCATGGGCAGAGAAACACCCAAAACTCCCTACGGCACACCTCCATGGGACTGACCCCTTTTGAAATGGTTTTGGGCCATCAGCCGCCTCCATAGCCCTGGAACACCACGCCCACCGATATGCCTATTGTAGATACCTGGTTTCAAAGAAGTGAAAGAGTCTGGGCTTTGACTCATCAGCAGCTCACCCAGGCCATAGCCCAGATGAAGAAAGCGGCCGACCGAAAGAGAGGTGCTACCCCTAAGTATCAGCCAGGAGACCAAGTGTGGGTGTCCATCAAAGCCTTCGGGAACCCCA
This sequence comes from Scorpiodoras heckelii, assembly GCA_028566435.1. Lineage (NCBI taxonomy): Eukaryota > Metazoa > Chordata > Actinopteri > Siluriformes > Doradidae > Scorpiodoras > Scorpiodoras heckelii. The sequence continues at coordinate 10,955,452 of JAOVVH010000059.1, read as the reverse complement.
CTGCCACCAAGAAACTCAGCCCCAGGTATGTTGGCTCTTTTCCCATAGTCAAGCACAATAATGATACAGGCTCTGCCTTCCATGCCACAGCAAGGTTTACCCCACATTCCATTTGAGCCAACTCAAGCCTGCCATGCCAGGACGCTTGGACCAAGAGGGGGACCTGGACCCCTGTCCACGCAATTTGCCCAGGTCAGATGACACCACGTTATCAAAGATATTCTAGATTCCAAGAACCGACAAGGAGGACTCCAATACCTGGTAGCCTGGGATGGATACGGGCCAGAGGAGAACTCCTGGGTCAAAGCCAGAGATATCCTTGATCCACTCATCGTCCGCAAGTTTCATGCCAGGTACCCCCACAAGCCAGCGCCACACAAGCCAGGACGTCCCAGAAAAAGGGAAAGGGCTCCCGGAGTTAGCCCCTTGGAGGGGGGCTATGTCATGTCCGCCGCCTTGAGGGGGCGACAGGGCACCCATTCTGAAACTACAGCCAGGAACTACAAGCACCAGCGATCCAAGTCTAAATAGCTACACCTGTCGCTGGTTCAAGTCACTAGCCATGGAGCCGCACTCGGGATAAAAAGACCCAGTTATACTCTCCCCAGCACGGATCAACTTCACTTCCTGTTTTGAAGAGCGTTTGCATCTGCCGCTTATTTCTGAGCCCAAAAGCTAAGTACTCGTTTCTGACCTTTGTATCTTCATTTGTTTTTGTCACCCTAGTCCTGTTTTGATCACTTTGCCTTAGCCTTTTCGTCTTTTGCTTCATTTCAGTTTCCAAGCCAGAGCGTGGTTTCCCTGATCCTCGTTTCTCCGCCCTCATCTGGATCCTTCATTATCATTGTAGACTATTCACGTATTGTTTTGTTACGTTGCCTTGTGTTTTGCCCCCACGCTCTGTTCTTGTGTTTTTGTTCATTGCTCACCTTGCTTTTTGTCTCCACCTACCTGCTAAATAAATATTACTGCACTTGACTCTGGCTTTTGTGTGGGATCATTACAGTATGGTGCATCCTGAAGAGGAGAATCAGACAACAGTGACCATGGACTGTTGAGTAGTTCAAGTCTTGTGTAGCATCAGCAAGAATGGGCAAAAATTCACTTGCAAAACTGCAATAATTAGTGTCTTTATTTCCCAAACGATTAAAAAGTATAATTAAAAAACCGGTCATGTGACCCAGTGGTAAACATGCCTCTGTTGAAGGCATCAGTTTCTAAATTTGTTTATATTTAACAAATAGAATTAGGTTGATCATCGAAAACACTGAAAATCTTTTCTTTGTCCTTTTGTTAAATAAAGGTTCAGGTGAATTAACAAATTACACATTTAAGTTTTATTGCATTTTAAGAAAGTGCCCCAACTTTTCTGGAAATGGGATTTGTATTTAAACATTTGAACTGCTTGGTGACAGTGTTTATTCTTCGAAGCACTGTACCAATAAAACTAGTTAAAAATCACTGAGTTAATTCTGAATAATCACGTTTGTTTCATAGTAAGTGTAAAGGCACAGCAGGAAATGAAGGACTTGGCTGACACAGTTAAAATCTGAGATGATACTTTAGGTCTAATTGACGGCGTGAACTTCATGTTTACTTGCAGAGCCTGATATAGTAGATACTTAGATCCATAAACCAGAGGCCCAATGCGTCAAAGTCAGCTGCCTGCCCTTCCATCCTTTCCTGATAGACAGACCCACAGAAAAGCCCGCTTAGTCCCTTCAGTGGCCGATGAAAACATAATTCCCCGATTTAGCCCCCTGCTGAGTGCAGACATTAGTGCTTGATGACAGAAGCAGATCAAGGCATGAGGATATGAGTGGGAAATTGTAAAAGAGTTTCATGTTTCCAGGTCTGTGAAAAGATTTGTTCAAGGCATTCCAATTTGATGCATTTTCCCATGTTGTGCAGGACAGCTCATATTGTTGAAGAGTTCTGATAAGGACTCCGTTTCTTGGCCCCTAATCAGGCTGCTGGATTGCAGATGCCATCTTCTTGGACCCTGGTTAGCCATTTACTTGCATGCAGCGGGCCAGAGCACATGGAGCTCTGCTAAACTCACCTGCTTCAAAGGGATATCAGTAAGTCACACAAACCTCTACCATTCTTTATTTACAAAACAAACTTTTCAGCTTTTTATTTTGTCCTGGATGAGAATTTTGACCTCACTGTCATCGACTTTTCAGGTGCTGAAATGGAGTTAATGTGCCTTTTTCTTTTTTTAATACATGGAACGCCTTTGGCTTTTACTCAGTTTAATGGCTACAACTGTGATCCTGCCTACCACAGTAGATTCCCAGGTAAGGACATATAAACACCTGAGCATTGCAGTATTTCTTTATGGACTAAGTGCTGCTCCTGAAATTATACTGTCTTTTTTTCCTGGCTTTATCTTTACCTGAAGCTGAGCGGGATATCACTGTGTACTGTGGTGTTCAAACCATCACACTGAAGATAAACTTCTGCCCAGTGCTCTACTCGGGCTACACTGATGCTGACCTGGCCCTGAATGGGCATCACGGCGATGCTCAATGCCGTGGCTTCATCAACAACAACACATTTCCGACAGCAGTGCTGTTCAGCATCAGCCTCAGCACACTGGAGGCCTGTGGTAACATGCTGGTGGTGAGACATGCTGAACTTTTGAATAGTAAATGTGACTGCTTGGGGAGGAGAAGACAAGCCCCTAGTACACCTTACTGTATTTTAATTATATGTGGTACATGGATGTGTTCTCCAAACAAATATTATTTTAGGCTAGTACTGGTGACTCTTAAGGATACAGTAATGCCTGCTTTAAAAACACTGTTGCAAAATGTTATAAGCGTTATGTCCCACTTATAATAATGCATCTTTTGGCAGGTTTCTGCAGCTCAGGGCTACAATGCTTTTGGGAACTTATCCCTTGTACAGATAGGGAATATATCAGGCTACATTGATACCCCTGACCCTCCAACCATCATTAGCTACCTGCCAGGCTTACTTTATAAATTCAGCTGCAGTTATCCTCTGGAGTACCTGGTTAACAACTCTCAGCTGGCATCGTAAGTCGTCTCCTCTGTGTTGTCGTTTTTATTTCCAAATCATTAAACAGGATGTGGGTAGAAGTGTGCTATTTGCTCAACATACTTTTTTTTTTTTTAGATCATTTTAGTTTAATTATTAGATACATTGTTAGAAATGTTTTAAAACATTTTAGCAACCTCCGTGCACTGCATTGAAAATCTTGTACATCTTGTCTGTACTTTTTCAAGATCATCAGCAGCAATAGCAGTAAAAGACAACAATGGCACCTTTGTGAGCACCTTGAGCTTGATTCTATACAATGTGAGTGAAATTGATATTGTAGTTGACATTGCTTCATGAGGAGAGAGAGAGTAATCAGTAAATGCCTATTTTAGCTGCATATCATATTTACAGAGTTTGTCTTATTGATACTGTATATACTGTAAAGTGATAGAAAAATAACTAACCACAAGACAGTTCTCACTTAGTGACAATGAAACATTTGAAACAATTGAGACAGAAACTCCTCAATCTTTTTTTTACTATATGTTTTACTGCAGGTTTTACAATTTTACTAAACATTAATCCATAATTGAATTATTTCTCAGGATTCATCTTTCAGTCAGCAGTTGTCCGTTCCCATGGCTGGTCTGGCTCTGAAGACTAGAGTGTTTGCTGCTGTCAAGGCCACTAATCTAGATAGGAGGTATTATACAAAAAAAAACATCTCCACACTATAAGATGAACTTTGTTATGAAATGCAGCATAGAGTAACATGATTTAGTGATTACTTGTTTTCTGCTTGTGGATACTGATTCTTTAAAAGAGTAATAAGTTATCAGCAACAAATACAGCTATTACAATGAAACATGTAAACACTAATGACATATTTAATATGTTTTTAATATGTTATTTCATTTAAATCATATATAGCATCTATATTTAATGTAAAATGTTTAAGATCAGAGATTTGATTGGCTTCAGTAACACAAATGGTTGTTTCACCCCCCACCCCCCACCCCCTCAGGTGGAATATACTGATGGACTACTGTTACACAACCCCCTCTGGGAATCCCAATGATGAGATACACTACGATCTTTTCTTCGGGTAATTTCACATTATCTAAAGTGGTGCGTTAAGCAGTGCGCATTAACCGGCAGAGAGCTCATTACCTGCTTAAACCAACCACTCACTATACAAATCTCTTACAATGGCCTTTTTACAGAAGGCTTTATCAGTGTGTATGTGTGTGTGTGTGTGTGTGTGTGTGTGTGTGTGTGTGTGTATGTGTGTGTGTGTGTGTGTGTGTGTGTGTGTGTGTGTGTGTGTGTGTGTGCGCACGCACTCAGAGATAATTCTAAGTCTAATTCTTAGTTTCATTTTCCTAATAGATGTCACAAAGACCCACAGACTACAGTTTTCGAGAATGGGAAGAGCCAGATGGGCCGATTTGCCTTTGAAGTTTTCCGGTTTGTGAAACACAAAAACCAGAAGATGTCCACTGTATTCTTGCACTGTGTCACAAAGTTGTGCCGGGTAGATGACTGTGCAATGCTAATACCGGTAAATTTGTGTTCTGTTTGTCTAAGTATTGTTAAGTTGTATTAAATTGTATTACTATTTTGACACCAATTAAAGACATTTATGCATGGTATAATCTTAATACTCGTCAATGCGTGTGTTGGTTTCTTCTTCTTCTTCTTCTTCCTCTTCTTCTTCTTCTTCTTCTTCTTCTTCTTCTTCTTCTTCTTCTTCCAAAAATACTCATTTGTTAGGTCTGTGGAGTAAGAAGAAAGAGGGATGACGACGCAGTTCCTCATGCTTCTGCTGATCATGCTATCATAACTGCAGGCCCTATAATCACCAGAGGTGGTAAGACAATAGTTAAATGTAGATCCCTTAAGTGTTCTTCAGTGTTCCCCTCTGGCTTATTCAATTATTTATCTTAACACATATTAATAAGTAACTAACATGAATAATGAATTGTATGTCCTGAGAATTTGGTGCTGAGAATTTAGGTTTCAAGGTTTCAATGCTTAGTATTTACATCAGTATTAAAACACATCGAAATCACACTTAAAGTTGTTAAACTTAGTCTAAAAGATTTGATTCTCTATGATGATGCATTTCCTTTTGAAACAGTCAAACTGATGTCAGACTGATGGTGTGTTGAATTGCTTGTCTTATTTACACAACAACCAATAGCATTTGAGATAAGCAACACCTCAGTCGGAAAATGCCTATCACAGATATAAACTTGCAAAAATTCCAATATTTAGATATTATCTAGATAAAACTAATACAGAATGATTCATCAGAAAAAGTTTACTCATTTTCCTGGAACTATGGCATTAAAACAAAAATGTCAGCAAAACAAAAATAATAATAATAATTCAAAAATATTATCTTTTTGTTGTCTATAACACAAGGGACAGGTACAAAAAAAGCCCTGAAACACCACCAGGGACACTTTTTACAAATACATTTTTTCTAACTGTGCATAAACTGTTCAATTTTCCACTTTACCATAACCCTATCATTTCTTTTTCTTTTGTAGATGAAACCTCGACCACCAACTCACAGCTTGGTAAAGTCTTCTTTTTGGTTAACTATGTATAAGTAACAGATCCATTATTTTGTCCCATGCAAAGATCCCGCTCTCTCTCTCTCTCTCTCTCTCTCTCTCTCTCTCTCTCTCTCTCTCTCTCTCTCTCTCTTTCTCTGAATTCAGTTATTCAAGCTTTATTGGCATACAGTAATGACAAAAGTACCCAAGTATTTTACCCAGATTAAAGTTTATACAAAAAAATGAAGGAAAGTAAAAGTACAAGAAAGATTCACAAAAAAATTATGCCTTCTTCAGATCACACCAATTTTAGTTACTGATGGTATATTAATGGTCCCCAAGGAACCAAGGAACATGGTGACACATTAACTAAGGCTAACTAACTACAGCTGATGATAGAAATGGAACAGCTACAGACTTAAGTACAATAATGCTGTCGACATCTGATAAGTCGGTCAGGTTGGTGTTCCACAGGAGCAGCGGGGACTGATAGCTGAGGAAATGGGGTGAGCTTAGTAGCAGAGTACTGGAGAGAGTTTTGGAAGTACTCTTCCTATGGAAGGAATCATGACCAGTCATCCTGACTGTTGGCACAAAATGTCTCCTGGAATTGACTGATCTCCTGTCTAGCTCCAGCCACTTGGCTATTGGCTTGGGGGAGGGGAGTTGTTACCCAGAAGTTAGTCTGAAGGAAACTCCCAGTTTTTCCATGAATCATCCCCATACTTGGATGTAAATTGAGCCCAATGGTCACTCATAATGTCCTGAAGGAATACCAAAGTCCTTGAACACATGGTCTGCAGTCTCAAAGTTGGAGGAGGTTTCAGGAAGGAGGAGCAGGCAAAGGTACTTGGAAAAACAGTCTATTATTCCATGATGACTGTGTAGTTTTGAGACATGGGGAGGTCAGTGACAAAGTCAATGGCTATATAGAGAGGAGTAGCTTACCTCTGGGCAGGGTTGGGGGTACTTTGGCTTGGGGGCATTAAAAACATGACAAGATAAACTTGTGGATGTCTTGGAGCATGTGGGGCCACCAGTATTTACACTGAAGAAGTTGAAATTCTGTGAGTGCCAGGGTGTCTGAAGAGAGGAGAGATTTGCTGTTGGTGGAGGTCACTGACAAATAGCATGAATGCCTTGGTACAATGGATAATGGAACCCCATCCTTCACTGACTTGGCTTAGTTGTATTGTGGGGTTCTTGGGCAGGGTTTGCTTCCATTTTATCCTCCCCTTAGGTGCCTTAGTAGGAGGTCTAGGTGAATGGAGAGGTCAGTGATTAAGTCGAGGGACCCCTGATCGTCCCAGCATGCTCGACGAGGATGTTAGTGTTCAACCCATGACAACCCCAGATTTTCAACCTTGGATTGGAGTGCCAGCAGCTAATATGCAAAAGTTCAGAGTGAATTGAAATTGAGAAATATAGGCATAGTTTGCATTGCAAGACAGTTGGCTAAGTTAAGACCAGCTAAGTTAGTAGCCATCCATCAGTCCGGTTGTTTAGCCTTCTGGCTCACTAGCAAGTAATAGCATAGAATCCTATTTAATATTGGTAAAGGACAGCTGAGTGAATCATATGGCAGTGAGCTGATGTTTACTACCACTATCATAGGTCATAATTAGCAAAACACTGATTTCATTTATTATCATCTCAAGGTAAAGATGCAGAGAAAAATCTTGCACTGTGCTCAGTCATGAAGCTGATAGTGTAATAGAGCTGAAGATCTTTGCCTGAACCCGACGGGACCTGACGGGACCTGACAGATCGGGTCGGGTTCGGGCTTAATTTCTGTCATTTTACACGGGCTCGGGTCGGGCTCGGGTTTGCGCGGTAAATGAGTGGTCAAGTGATGCGTTTCGATTAGTGCCAGATACCCAGCTGGCATTTCAACAATTATTCACCATTGAATCAATGTCAGAGTCAAGATTGATTCACCGTTGAATTAGGTTTCTTTTTTGAAAAGTGAATCAACGTTGATACCGTGACGCTGTTTCAATGTCTTGCTTTTCAACACAAGGTGCAAAAATGGATGTCGAGGAGGTGAAACGGAAAGAGTTACAAAGCCATTGCTAAGATTCAGGGACTCCAGCGAACCACATCGAGAGCCGTTATCCACAAATGGAGAAAACTTGGAAAAGTGGTGAACCTTCCCAGGAGTGGCCATCCTGCCAAAATTTCACCAAAAGCACATCGACAAGTCATTCAGGAGGTCACAAAAGAACCCAGATGCATATTTGAAGAACTTCAGGTCTCACTTGCCTCAGTTAAGGTCAATGTGCATGATTCCACAATAAGAAAGGCACTGGGAAAAAAGTGGCATCCATGGGAGAGTTGCAAAGTGCAAAACATTGCTGACCAAAGCAAACATAAAGGCTCATCTCACATTTGCCAAACAACTTCTAGATAACCTACAAGACCTTTGGAATTATATTCTGTGGACTGATGAGTCAAAGGTGGGATTTCTTGGAAGACCTGGGTCCTGTTATGTCTCGCATAAAGGCAACACCAGCATTTCACCATGAGATCATCATACCAGCAGTCAATCACGGTGCTGGTAGTGTGATGGTCTGGGGCTGCTTTACTTCTGCAGGACCTGGACAACATATCATAACCACTGCAGCAACTCAGCCACGAAGGCAAACCACATAAAGTTACACAGCGGGGTCGCTCAGTGCTGAGGCGCATAGTGCATAATAGTCACCAATGCTCTGCTGTCTCGATAGCTGCAGAGTTCCAAACCTCCTCTGGCATTAACATCAGCACAAAAGCTGTGCACCGGATGCTTCATGGCATGGATATCCATGAACGAGCAGCTGCATTCAAGCCTTACATCATCAAACACAATGCCAAGTGTAGGATGGAGTGGTATAAAGCACGCAGCTACTGGACTCTGGAGCACTGGAAACATATTCTGTGCAGTTATGAATCACGCTTCTCTATCTGGCAGTCTAATGGATTAGTGTGGTTTTGGCGAATGCCAGTCAAGGGAAATCTTAAGGCCTTAGCATACCAAGACATTTTGGACAATTGTATGCTTCTAAAGTTGTGGGAACAGTTTGGGGAAGGCCCTTTTCATGTCCCCCACTGCACAAATCAAATCCCATAAAGGCACAGTGGTTTTGGTGTGGAAGAACTTGACTAGCCCACACAGAGCCCTGATCTCAACCCTATCGGACAACTTTGGGATGAACTAGAATGGAGATATTGTGAGACAGGCCCTCTGTTTCTCACCTCACAAATGCTTGACTTGTGACAAAAACCTTGAGACTTGACTTGGACTCTAGCTCAAAGACCTGAGACTTGACATGGACTTGCAAAAAAAATGACTTGTGAGCATCTCTGCTTGAGGGTAAGAGGCTCTTTCCAATTTCCTTGCCCTGAGGAGGGTGGTCAAACACCCATTTGGATAGTCATAAGAAGAAGTGTGTTCCCCTCCTTGAGACCAATCCATCGAAAATTAAACAGTCCAATTTTGCCTGCCAGCTTCGTCTGACAATCATTTGATCTGAATCGGTTGATCCAAATCAGTTTTAAAAAACAGGCAATGATCAAGTTATGGTCAAACAGCACTTACGACAGTGAATGATAATAAGCTTTAACATGACAGAGTTAGTGAGTGCTGGATATTGTAGTCTGGAGTGGCCATATTTGTAGTCCATGTTATGCTCTGCGAGCTGGAGTGTGCTGCCAGCTCTGATATTGTTGTGACAAGTAACAAAGTACTTCTGTGCTAAAAGTATCATTTGGTACCTAAAATTAATTAGAAAAAATTTTCATTGAAAGTCTCTCTCTGTATTTTACTAATAGCTCCATCTAGTGACCCCTCATCACCACTGGACACAGTGACAAGTGCTCTTGTTGCCGGGGTGGTAGTGTTGGGCCTGATGAGCCTGAGCTTCTTCATCCTTTCCATCAGGCTTCTGCGCAAGTCCAGTCCCCCGTCTCTGACTGGTATATGGAACCCCAGCTTCAAATAAACGACAAAACCCCTGCAAAAATCACTACTTTCTGAACCTTTTTTCCACCTGAGGTACTGCCAGTTACAGAAATGATGTAATGGCAGGACCAGAATTCAGGCTGTTTTCAGCCATATATTTTTATCTTCTTATTCTGCTATGTTATTCCTTTTAACTACTTTATATCTGTAACACTTTTTAGATAGTCTGTACACAGAGGGTTCACAGAGTATTCGTAACATTTCAACAAAATGTTCAAAAATGTATATACGAATACCGTTTCATTAATCTTTGTTGAACATTCTAACTCGAACCCTAACCCTAATAAGCTGTTACAAATACTCTGTAAACCCTCTGTGGACTATCCAAATAAATTGTAACCTTTATACCTTCTTCTATTTCATACAGTCAGTGGTTTTGATTTACAATTTACTCTTATTGTGCTTGTGTAAAAATGTAGACACAGGCAGCCAAAGTTTTGGTTTTTTACCTCACCTAGTTGTAGTTATACACCCTTCATGAAAATGAGGAAAATAATATAGTAGAAAGAATAAGACATGTAATAAGTGATTCTTTGAGCTAAGCATTACAGGGACTTTGTATGATTTTATTTGCCTAAATTTTTTTTAGCACAAAATGTTTTTTATGTAGTTTTTCAAAATTATCAGCACCCTTAGAGTTAATATTTTGTGATGCTTGTCCTGGAGAGAATAACAGCAATGAGTCTCTGTCTGCAATGTCTAACAGTGTTTGAGACAATGTTTTAAAGGGATCTGGACATGGTCATTGCAAAATATTGATATGGTTTAACTATTTGTGTTCATTTTAGTTGTATGTTGACTCATGATCTTTCTGAATGCTCTAACTTTGACCAAGTCTAAACCTCAAACAGTGGCAACCAGGTTTTGGGCTGAAATACTCTAGTGCTTATACTGATGCCAACAATCTGCACAAGAGCCCCTGAAACATTGGCTACAAAACAGCCCCAAAGGTACTTTTCCTTGTATGCAGTCTCTTCTGTCTTGCACACCATCTCTTGCAGATGGTGCGCATGACAAAATAGTAGATAAACTAAACTGGACCTTTCTTTTGACCACAACACAATTGTGGTTATGATGATACTCCATGAAGTTCAGCAAAATGCTGATCATGAAAAAAGAAAAAAGAAAAAAAAGAACAACTGTGCAATTCTAAAATTACAAAATAATAATGAATTTAATAACAGGAATAATGAAAACCTTGAAAAATAACAGTGTTTTTCAAGATTGACAATTTGCATGCTTTTAAAATACTTCTTTGGGGTTTCAATAATTTTGGAACATATATGTTTAAGAGAAAATCATTTTAAGTGATTAGATAATGCCTGCTGTAGGTTGAGTTAGTGTTGGGTTGTGTTTATTTTATAGCATCATTTTTGCTCATTTTTATGAAGGGTGCCAATAATTCTGTATGCGTCTGTATATGTCATTGTGTATGAGCAGCAATATGTTTAAGATGTGAAAATGCACTGTATGTATCTGTAAGAAACTTTAGACTTTGGAAGCAATTCGTATTATTACTGCGTGAACACTGTTTAAATGCTATTATAACCTGGTTGAGTTTTGTTTGGTTGGTTGTTTTTTGATTTTGTAAAAAGTTATTTTGCATTGCAGATTTATGTACCGGTACTTATGCAAGTGTATTTCCCATAACCACATTACATTTGACATATTTTTGTCTGCAATGATCCATTATTATTGAATCCATCTGATGACTTTTTTATAGTGCATTGCTTGTTATAGTTTTGATATTGATAATTATTTTACCACAGCTGAGGGATGTTCTTCAATCCTGGAGATATTGAGGAGAGTAGAGGGTGTTTCAAAAAGATGGATTTCAAAGCACTATATTTCATGATGACAATGATGAACTGTACGGACAAACGGACAACATCAAGCCGATAGTTAAATTCACCCCAAATGCCTCTCAAAGTGTTTTATCCACTGAGGGCACCACTGCGATTCTTTTTTTGAGATCGTCCGGATTAGTCTCACAAAAACATGGTCTTTGACGTATCCCCACAAGAAAAAGTTACAGGGTGGTGTAATGTCTGGGGATCTTGGGAGCCAAGACTGTAGCGCCAAGTCTTGGAGTCCTGTGCGACCTAAAAAACATTGAGGCTAGGGGTTGTTTGTGCGCTGGAAGAGGGAGCTATTGGTAATCATTTGAAACTCTATGCCCTGCCGTTTCAGGTGGAAAGAGTTTTATTCCTGGGTTGTGGGTCAGCACGGTGGCTCGATGGGTAGCACTCTTGCCTCACAGCAAGAAGGTCCTGGGTTCGATCCCCATTTGGGAT
>JAOVVH010000059.1:10829707-10844315 GCA_028566435.1 Scorpiodoras heckelii | reverse complement strand
TGTCTTTGTAAAGCTGCTTTGGGACAATGTCCATTGTTAAAAGCGCTTTAGAAATAAAATTGAATTGAATTGAATTACATGAGAATGGGCGGAGTTAAAAATTGTGCCACAGCCAGCCACCAGAGGGTCACAAAGATATTTTGTCTTCACTTGTTATCATGTCCACATGCACTCACAACTGACGTTGATAGGAACACCTGTGCACCTGCTCGGTCATGTAGTTAACCAGTCAGCCAGTCATGTTGCAGCAGATCAGTGTATAAAATCATGCAAATACACATCAAGAGCTTCAGCTAATGTCCACATCAAACTTAAGAATGGGGGAAAAAGTGTGATTTCTGCTACTTTGTGGCATGGTTGTTTGTGCCTGGGTTGTTAGGTCTGGTGTAAGTCTTTCAGAAACTGTTGATCTGGGATTTCCACACAAAACTCTAGCGTCTCTAGCGTTTACACAGAATGGTGAGGAAAAAGAGAAACACTGAGTGAGCGACAGTTCTGTGGGTGAAAATCTTTTGAGAGGTCAGAGGAAAATGGTCAGATTGGTGGAAGCTGCTATGAAGTCTAGAAGTAACTCAATCACGCTTTACAACAGCGGTGAGCAGAAAAGAATCTCAGCATGCACAATACATCAACCCTGAAGAGCACATTGGGTTCTGCTCCTATCAGGCAAGAACAAGAATCTGAGGCTATCCTGGGCTTAGACTTATTGAAACTGGAATGTTGGCGGGTAGAATAAAAAAAAAAATCCCTTTTTTTTTGCTCAGTGTTCAACTGTCCAGTTTCGGTGAGTCTGTACCCATGATGGCTTCAGATTCTTGTTCTTGGCTGACAGGAGTGGAACCTGGTGTGGTCTTTTGCTATTGTTGTTCATCCACCTCAAGATTTGATTGTGTGTTGTGTTTTGAGATGATTTTCTGCTCGCCATGTTTATAAAGAGTGCTTATTTGAGTTACTAAAGACTTCCAGTCTGGTCGTTCTCCTCTGATCTCTCCACACATAGGATGTTTTTTGTTTTGCACCATTCTGTGTACATTCTAGAGACATTTACGTGTGAAACTTTTTAATTTTTTTTTTTTGCTTTTTGAAATACTCAGACCAGACCATCTGACACAAACGAGCATTTATTTTCCCTAATTACTTTGTATGCTCTGCTGAAAGACTTTACTGGGTCTGCATGTGGACCATGACCTGCCAGCTGATGACTCGTAACGTACTGAATATCCACTTCAGAATAAACCGTATTAAACAAAACATCCCCTTTGCATTGTGTAATCTTTATGAAGCAATGAATCTTACTGTAATTTTGTCCTCTAGCTGACTAATAATCTGTTTACGATGAGCAGGTATAAAGAAGATGAGGACGGCTACCTGCGCCTGAACATGGTTCGCTTTGAGACTGTTGAGGTAACAGAAGAGCTGATAAAGAACATGGCAGAAAAACGCACCCCTCGTAAGCTCTCCGGCTCGAGTGCTCAGACTAAGAGACCAGCGCTACAAGCAGAGAGCATGACTGATGTTCCTACACTGTCTTCCTACCCGTCCTCTTCATCCTCCTCCTCCTCCTCCTCTTCCTCTTCCATGACAATGCTTGTGAATGACAACGATGGTGCGGTAAAGGACGGAGCACCAGTGTACTGTATACTGAGCCCCGTGTCCGAGTCGAGCAGGGAACAAGAAAACGCTGCAGACTCGGGGATGGAGTCAGGGGCAGTGAGAGCGCTGGCTGCTGTAGCACGAGGACTGGGTATGGATGTAGTGTGAGGAGAAATTACATACACAAAACACTGCAAACCACTATTACTGTTGTACTGGATCTGATTTACATCACACACGAAGTCTTCTGTTAGCCGGTAGGCAATTTTATGGTAAAATGTTCCACTTTAAATGCTTTTTATTAAATTTGGTTTTATAGTAATGGTTTAGCTTAGGAAAGATAAACTTGATTTTTTTTTAAAATAATAATTATTGTTTCAGGTTGGAAATAATCTCAAGTTCTAATGCTGACTGTAAATGTTCCTGTTTACAAGACATCCATCTGCATTTTAAGTCATTTTGTGGTTGTTTTAGCGGATAGATTGTTTTTACAGGTTTTTACATATTGTTTATTATATTTTTAAACAAATGTTTCTGTTTTAGAGAAATTGAATATGTAGTCAGTTTACGTTTGCTGACACTATTTATTTTATTTTTTAATTTTCTTGTAAATTTTACAATTGTCTAATGTTGTTTACTTTAGTCAGTATTAATTGAACCAAAAGAAATAAATGAGCCTTTTGTCTTAAAATTCTTTTTAATTTTTTTCACAAAAAATGATGAGCCAGTTTCCTGGTAATGAATTGAGTAGCGGAAGTTGAAAAAAAAGAACTCTGAATCACCACTGACACTGCAATTAAATGAAAATCTAGACTTAATCTGGAGCCAGGCAACAGCCCAGATGCTTTTGCCCCTGTACATTTCCATATTTATCACGTATTTGACATGAAGTGCTTGGCTCGGCCTCAGTGAGGTCCTCGTTATGTCCCACTCATGGTGCCTCAATGTTTCTGTCTGCCAGTGGCATAGTCCGTCTGGGAGAAGGGGGCCGCATGGGCATTCCAGGCAGGAAAGGGGGCGGAGAGGCATGGATGTAGCCTGCAGGGGGCAGAGCTTTGCTCAGAGTGCCATAGGGTGCAGTGTGAGGCAGTGCCAGGCGCGGGAACAGCGGGCTGGTGTAGGGTGCGGGCAGGAGGCCAGGATGTGCCAGCTGGGTCTCGAGGGTGGCGTGGTGATGCAGTGCCAGCAAGCGGCTCCTCTCACTCTCCTCACGCAGCAGTGCCAGGCGATGGCGCTCCTCCAGCTGGCACCTCTGCTGCTGTTCCAGCGCCAACGGGTGGAGGAGCGGTTCGCGTGGGTAAACATGCTGCAGTGGGTCGCCCCTTAGCAGCAGCTCCTTGGCAATAGCGTCTTTTTGAGATATGTCCAGACCACGGCTCATACTCCGAATCGGATCCCAGTGCTGGGGGGAGTATGGAAATCGCTCGGCACCAGACAGTGGGCTCATCCCAACAAGGGGTGTCATTAAGCGAGTCCTTTCCAGGCCATGTGGAAATCCGGTCATTCCTAGAGGCATAGGAATGGATGACATGGGCAAAGGCTGCATGCCTGGGGTTCTTCGCTCCTGCACTGGTTTCTCCACAACTTTAGAAGGCGGTTTGATTTCAGGAGATTCTTGATTCTCTCTCCTTTCCTCCTTTACTTTGACATGGACACTCTTTGCATGTTCAGCTTCCAGTCTACTCCTCTTTGCATCTGGCTCCCACAGTGATCCGTCACTACTGCGCCTCTCGACTCGAATCTTTTGTTGCTGTGGTGACAAAGTGTCCTCAGAAGTAGGCTTCTCCTCTGTAGGACGCGGGTCACCCTTGGCAGTTTTCTCCTTCTTCTCTTGCTGACTCTCCTTGTGCCTCTGATCCTCAGTTTCTCCACTCTGAGTGGGGACTTCCTGGGATTGTACTCGTTCTCTGGTTCTGTCTTTGTCTTTCAGCTCAGGAGTGTCTCTAGAAGACTGTACGGTTTGCTTCTGACTCTGTGGGCTTGTGTTAGGAGGTGACAAGTGTCTCACATTTAACTTCTCTTTTGTGTCCCTGCAAAAAGGAGGTAAAGCAATATAAGCAAACTGGAAATGTGTGTGGGTCAAAGTCTAAACATTTTACATGAAACTATTTATGTGCATAAATATAATATTACTGCACTCTCTTTCTCTATCACAGAAGTGCAAACAGGAAACAAAAGAAAAGCACTACATGGCTAAAACTTGGTGGACACCTGACTATCACACCCCCAAACTGTTTGCAAAGTTGAAAGACCTTCCCAACATAGTGGAGATTATTATAAGAGCAAAGGTTTTCAATAAACACATACAGTAGGAGTGCCTTTGGTGTCCACTCCTATTAAACAGTATAGGTAAATAGCAAGAAAAAATAAATTTCGGACCTTTCATGCTCTTCTTTGTTAAGAACCAAGTCTCTCTTGTCCATTACTCTTTCAAGTTCAGGGGGCTGGGGCCAAGCAGGGGGTGTAGGGAAGGAGGAGGGTGTCTGCTGCAGCCTGTTCCAGGGCTCCTGAGGTCCTGCTGAAGATGGAGCTGCTTTGCTCTCTTTACTGCCATGTGCTGAGCTTGGTGCTGTTTGGAGCACAGTTTGAGTAGTTTTAGATTAAGATTTTCTAACAATCTAACAAGACTATAAATAGATTAATCAGACATCAAAAAAGCAAGTTTCGGCTGCTTACTTGTCGTGGGATTTCCAAGCCCTCCGAACGCTGTGGAGCTCAGGATTCCCAAACCTCCGAACACTGGTGGCTTACTCAGAGGGTCTACATATTCAAAACAATACAATGTGTTACTAAGTGTTTACAATGTAACCTGAGAATTACACAATAATGGGAACTCAGAATTACACATGGGAACTCAGTCTTACCATGATGAGAGGGGGGTGTGTGGAGATTGGTGTGAGGATGGGGTAAGTATCCATAGGGAGAGACTGAAGGGTGTGTTGAACCTGATAATAGACACATGTTAATATGGACTAAAAATAAATTTGTTCTATAATCATTATTGTTTTGTTATTATTCATTCCTTTTTAAACTATTTCCGATTATTATTACTATTTTATTTTTTGAGATTTTGCCCATATAATTTTTCATATCTGATTCACTGAACCCTTTTTTGCAGCAGAGAATACTGTAATCAGTTCATCTAGAAATGTTGCACAGGTAATGTGAACATTATGCATTTATTAAACCTCCACTACATGCTGTTCCATAGTAAATGTCCGTTATTGCTTGTCTGCTCTTGTGCCACTGCAATTAACAAGGGCCCATGACTTACCAGCACTGGAAAAGATGGTGGAAGGGCGGGGTAAGTCACGTGGTTGCTGGATAATTCCTAAGAGGCCTGAACCAGAAGGTCGACTCAGGAACTCTGGCTTCAACCCAAAGTCTAGTTTGTGTGGCTCATTTTGCATCTGCTTCTGAAATGCACACAGACAAGAAAGGGCTTAGCGTTTTAGTAGCAATGATGAAGCCAAAGATCAGTGATCTGGTAAACACAGATGGAGAAAGGCGGAAGGAACAATAGCTTCCAAAACAAACATAATAAGAGTCATACTACAGTCCCAGTGTTTGATCTGCTAACATACCTTTATTTTCTGCTGATGGTGGTACACCTGCCATGCAATGTGAACATGCATCGCACACCATTTCCCTGGCTTCTGTAAAACAAACACAGGGAAATTACTGTATTTCCAGTTTGTACAGATAGCTGAATTAAGCTTTATCTGTGGGGCACGGTGTAGCTCTTACCTTTGGTGTAGGACATCCTGTGTCCAACAACTGGAAAAGAATGGCATAAATATAATTTTTTTCATCCAAATTATCCAAATGTTCCTTGACATGCACAGTACATGTTGCAAATAGTAGGTTTATTCATTTAGATGACCAGAGCAGAAAGTATCACAATCAATTACTAGGTGCAGAGCCAATTTCACAGCCATGTTTAATAAGTGCATGCTGAAGCTATAATTAGATACATGGTAATATTAGTTCGAAAGCTTACTCTGGATTCCTTCTGTATGAGTGGACGAGGCATTGCTCCCGGTCCAGGAACTACATCGAGTTGGTTGGAGGCCTATTGTAACAAATCACAAAAAAGTCACACAAAGCATACTGTATAATAAAGTACTCTAAAACATTGTACATTCTTTGAAAGTCTTTTCGAATCTATAGGTCAATCCAGGTGCAGATCTAGAAAAAATTTCCAAAAAAATCAGGACATTTGCGTGATCGTTTTCTATATTGTTCATTTGCACATCATGTCAGTGATATCATGTCACTGTGTGCGTCAATTAACTTGGTCTGAGTGGGTGCCCTGATTCTAGTTTGTGAGCTAGGTAGGCTACTGCCTGGGAAGGTTTCCCACTCAGAAGTACGAGATGGCCAGAGATATGCCCACAGTGCCATACACAGCTAAAACTGCCACTGGGTCAGTCAATTTCTCACAGAAATTACAGAAAAGAATACTAATACATTAGAAGCAATACCAGAGTTAAACATAATTTTGAGCAAAAAGATCTGATATTTTTAAAAGAAGATAACTAGGGTTGGTCTGTGTATGTGGAGCTGCAGTACCTTGGGCTGGAAGGCTCCCTGCAGAGAGCTGAATATCCCTGTTGGGGGCACCATGGGAGACATTCCCGGCATTACTGTAGGATATGACTGAAGTAGCTGTAAAAGATGATGGGATAGTGGATCATTAGTGCATGAGGTGGTTGAGAATACAAGTTTTCATGAAAGAACGTCTACAAATGCTGTTTAGAATGATTTGCAGGGATTAATGAACACAAGTCACCAGTTTACTCATGACTGAAAAACCACTACAGGTGGAATGAACAGTGTATGACGTACATTGTGCCTGTGAAAGGAGTCGACTTTTGGTGGGTATTTGTCAAACTGGAGAGAAAGAAAAAAAATGTTATTTTACAGACAAAAGAGGTTCAGTCCAGAGTATTTGGTATAAATTAGTGCTGTCAAATAAACTCGTTAACGCGTTAAAGAATTAATCGTGATAAAAAAAATTAACGGCACAATAAATTTTTAACACAGATTATAAATTAGCTAAACTACATGATCCAGGGGCGCCGCAGTGAACACAAACATTCCCAAACTAACAGTCACGTCACTCGTTTTAGGCTGCATTCCAATCGTAAGTGTCCCTAATCTGTATCCCTGCTCCCTACAGACTATACAGGGTACAGAATCCCAAGTTCACTTCACAGGGAACTTGGTCACTAAAACGGCTCTATTTGAAACGCCCTGCAACGTCATCAACATACAGCTGATTGGTTATTTACAGCTATTTTTTATTTAAAATAACGAAAAGATATCAATCATCGTTAATATTTCACTTTTATCAAATAAAGTCAAGTGATTAATGAGGCAACGTTCAGCGGTCGTTTCTCTTTCATTTTCAGTGGTCCTACGATGCAGACCTGCATGTACAACGAATATCAAAATGTGCGTTAAAACTGCGATTAACGCGCGATTAATTTTTTTAATGCGATTAAAAAAATGTATCGTGACAGCACTAGTATAAATATGCAACAGTAAATACACTAGAGGGTCACACTAGTCTTCCATCACGATCAAATTCAAATTGAAGTAATTTACAAATGTGACCAGAATAAAAAGCCGCCTCGTTAGCTCATCCTCACATGTCTGGTGGTGGTACGCACCAGGGGTGCTACAGGGCCTGGCAGGATTGCTGGATGAGGGAAAGGGGTGAAGGTGTGCTGGTGTGTGTGTTGGTGTGTGTGCTGATGCTGGTGCTGGTGCTGGTGGAACTCGGTGCGTAGGTACGACGGAGCAGCCAGAGGAGTTCCTCTATCCACATTCTGGGATGCCAGGAAGCGTGAGTTGAGCTCTTGACGCAGCAGGTCCTGCTCTATAATTTCAACAATAATACACACTTAGCTTACACAAATACAATGTTTCACAGATACTGAAATATTTGGGGCCTTGAACACGGAAATGAAAGCATGCAGCAATGTACCTGTGTAGGGACCTGCGGGGGAAGAACCGGGCACGGCTAGAGCGTTTCCTGTTAGGAGTGGAGGAGGAGCCAAGGCTGCAGTCGGAGAAAACATGGTGCAATCCTGCTGATCCCAGGAGCACAGGGACTGTTATATGACAGCTTTGAATTAGGAAAGTTCTCATGCACAGTTAATGTGCAGAGATGTTTCACGTTTTCCTGCGCCTTCTTTTGATACCAGGACAGAGGAATGAACTTTAGTCTTCCGTTTGAAAAATCTGCAAACCTGATTTCGTCTGGACTTTTATGTGTAGTATCATTAACATCACTGGTATCTGCAAGAGACAAAATGAAATATCATCAGTGCCGACCTTAAATGTGACTTTATTGAAGTGTCAGAATTTATCCCCCTGCATGCTTGTAGTGTTTAATGCCCATCTCTGTGGACTCTGTAGTATTGGAACGAAAATACATCCAGTGTAGTCAGACTGCATTATGGACAATAACCTAATTTAGCATGAAGCCACTAATAATCCACTAATTTCATTTGATAGCATGTTGTTCCAAGAAAGGACGTTAGTATAATGCTATCTGTTTAATGTTGTTAAACAGGGCAGAGCACGTTGCAGTAATGCAGCTAGGACAAAAGCAACAGAGAGTAGGGTATGGCAGGGAGGGCCATGCCATTTGAAAGAGCTAATAAAGCACGGGTTAAGAAAAATAAAAGCGAGCCATTCTGCTTTTATTGCAGCACCTTTTCTATGACATTATGCTGCCGTGCTCTTTTAATTCTGCTGCACTCAAAGTAAACCTAGCATTTAATGGCTAATGTTGGTGTCACTTTGACATTTACTGGACCTTCCCAGGGGAGCGGCAATAGTGAATGCAAATGGGGCGGAGGCCTGAAATCCCAGAAGGATTGCCGATGTATACAACCTGCAATTACCCCTTTTTGAATGCCACTCATGCACATGAAGATAAGCAGTAAATCTCTTTTGTGTAGGGCTGTCAAGTTGGGCCTTTTTCCCCCCTGGAGCCTGTTGTATCTAGAGTGAAAGGTCTTTTGAGAAATCCATAATGGATGGTTAGGCTCTCTTAGAGTAAAGCTCCTTTTGGGAAGCACCAGGAGTCCATGGAGGAGGGAGTAGTAGGAACAGCTTATTTCTCCTCTGCAGAGCATCGCTTCTCCCCTGGTGAACAGTTTGTATTGAGCAGGGTGATGCAACCACAGGGGGGTGAGCATGGTAACGCCAGGAAGAACAGCAGACAAGAGCAGTGCTGCCTCAAGGAACATGCCTTTGTGTTACAAAGCACTTGAGATACAGACCACAAAATAATCTTCAGTGCACTTTTGTGCAATTGTGGAGCTGGCGGATTTGTGGCGCTTGTGTAAGCGTGGAGCTGGTGGATTTGTGGTAATTGTGTTTTTGTGGGGCTTGTGTAATTGTGGAGCTGGGTTCCACTGCCTTTAATAAAAGAACTGATTGTACAAATGAAAAAATCTTTATAAACTGTTCTATTTTAGCACTTTTTTAAATAAATATGCATGTCTAATTAAACCTAATCAGATTTTATAAAGACACTTTGAAAAATGTATAGTTACTTAGTACATTTTGAATTAAGATCATGCAGATTTTTTTTCTTTTGTTTATTAACTATTTATACCTTTTAAATTCAATTCCATGCATTCATTTCTACACCAAGCAGTGTGACTGAAATATCACTACAGCCATTTTAGGGATTCGGAAAATATAAAGCTGCCACTTTCCCTTACTGAAATTCCTGATTGTGACTCTAAGTGTGCTTATTTCCAGTTTGAGTCATGGTGCATTAATGTTCCTTTGATGCAGGTTAGGTATTAAGGTTAAGCTTCTCAAGCTGTCAGCCCACCAGCAAATGTGTCTTCCTATTTCAATCGGCACCTCTCTTGTCCAAGCAGTTTTTGTCATTCATCAACCCCATTACTGAGCTAAAGCTCCCAGGCATGCTGAGTCTAATGGCCTAATCCCTCCAATCACACAAAGGTGAGATTAGCTGAAGGTTAAATACTCTTGTTCTCTACATTTTTGTCCTGCTCAGAGTGACAGGAAATTCTTGTGAAGGACTCAGTGGAAGAGGTTTGTGTGTGCACAATAAAGATGGAGGATTCAGGAACCGTTTGTGAAGCAAGTTTGCGGAAAGACAGAGAGGAAAGTCAGAAAATGTTTACGCTGGCAATGGCGGACAAGGGACAGCCTGTAAATTCTCCCGCAACATGGCAGTTCGTGAACAGCACTGCCTGAGTGCGACTGGCAAATGACCCAAACAGAGAAACAGTTGTTCCTGCACGCTGATAGTTTCTCACGTTGCTTTTAATTTAGCTGTGAATGAGGCCCAGTCAGCTAAATGAGCACCTGGTCCATAACTGTCCTCACTTGTACAGCAACATTTGTCCAAAATTCGAGTATTACTGACAATTCAATATAATAACATCCCAGCATTTCTTTTTCAAGTAATACAATAACCTTCAATTTATAATATTTAGAGAACAGGAAGAAATAAATCAAAAGGTAAAGAGAAGAATGTGTTAAGAGACATACTGGGTTTTTAATTTTGCTAAATCAACAGCTTTGAGTCCTCCACAGAGATCCACTGCAATGCAAGCTGTACATCTTTGCAGATCTGCCGCTTTAATTGTGGAAAGTCTGCAGTCCGGCTAGAGTGTAACAAGCTGAGTTAATGAAATTTTCCTCCAGTGGATTTCTATGGCTCTCAAATAAGGCACCAGGGAGCTCTTTCTGTATACTCTACTTCTGTCTGAAAGTTCACCGTCTGTGGTGTAGGGTAACACACAGTCTAAACGAAGACTTCCCTTATGTCTCTGCCTCCCTCTCTCTCTCTATCTCTCTCTCTCTCTCTGGCAAGCAAATACACTCCCCCAACACTAAGCCTGTTTGATGGTGAATGCACCACAGAACATTACTAACATCAATCACTACATAAAAAGCACTGCGTTCTTCCAAACTATGTTAAGTATTTTAAATAAGAAACTTTCAAGAAACAAAATTTTCAACAAGCTTGTACTGTAGTTATTAACACACTAACATGCAATTATAGTCTCAAACCTTAAGTGTAAACCTGAGACAACTTTGCATACAATAAAACATACAGCGTTATTTGAGCAAGACAGCCTTGGCATCGAAGATAATCCCTTTCTCAATGTACCGTGTAAGACAGAAGACTTTGAAAAGAACACATGAATTGCGGCAAGCAAATCGGTCCATGCCAGGAAATAGGTGAGTGCGCTGGCATTGAGCTCTTCCATTATTTAGCGGTCAGGTTTCTCTCAGTTAGAGATTAGCGGCAGTGATGTAGGGCGGGCATGCACACAATAGCTGTCAATGCCTCTGGGATGTGTCGTGCCGCCTGCTTCCTAGAAACCAATCCCCCTAGCATGCTAGTATAACAATCTGCAGCCCGGAGGACCCCAGGGACTCCCTCCACTCCTTCCCTATAATGGACGGCTTTAAAGAATGACCTTACAAATGAGAAAGGGCTGGGCCGCCTCCACAGGGCCGACATGACGAGCTGCTGCAGTTGCGGCTCTAACATGTGTGTGGGATCTTAACGCTCGTAAGTTGGGTAGTCAAAGTATTTATTTGAGCCGCGCTGAAAGCTCCCGAATGGGCAGCTGTCTTGCTGATCTCTCAACAGAGTCCACCTTGGCTGCACACCATCCCTCCCTCCTCTCCTCTCCTCTCATGCCTGGCTTAGCTCAGGTTACCACGAGAACAATGTGAACCCTGTGCAGGCTCTCCAGTCTCTCAGGATCTGTCTGTACTAACATTCATACCTATGTCTGTGCTGGACTGTGAATTAATATATCATGCAGTGGCCTTGGATGGGTTATTTCCTGTGCATCATCTCTGAGCCAGTTGCAATTAAGTCTGCACTTAAAGCTTTGCCTTTCTGGCCTGGCAACAGAAAGCTATTGTGAGCAATCTCTAACACACACACACACACACACACACACACATATATATATATATATATATATATATACATACACGCATATACACACACACACACACACATTCAAACATAACAATTTTACTGCTGTACATATATGCACAAATTCCAGTATGAGTAGGCCATTCATAGCTTTTAAATGAGCTTTGACATTCCACTGCATGTTGGTTTTTCCGCATTAAGAGCTCTGGCTATGAATCTGCAGAGGCCAAATGCCTCACTTTCTTGGAATGCCTCACAATAGTTCTTGGAAAATGTAGAGCCCTGAATGTGTGGAAAATGGATTTTTATATCAAAAGCTTTCACGCATATTCTTATCAGGCTCTTCAAAAGTCTTTCTGTTGACAAAGTAATCATATAAAAAGGTAAGTAGGGTTTTAACTCCTAAAGCAGTTAGGTCATGTAGAAACCTTGTGTACCTACGTGACTGTCTACATTCTGGGACGTCCTTTTAATAACATAGATCACAAGAGTTACAAAGGTGTAAAAACCTTTGGCCATGGCCAGCTGCCACACAATGTGAGCAATACCGAAGCCAGGGCCAAAAACGGTTCCACAAATAGCCGCTCCAGTTATTCCCGGCAGTGACAAGGTAAGACTTCTGCGCTGAGGGAAGCTGTCAGTGTTTGACAGCTGGGTTTCAGCCAAGTGGATGAGCTGCGGTTGAGCTCCACTGGGACCTTATCTTACTTTAAATGGTACCTCAGCAGAAGCACCATACCAACAGCTCAGACACGTCCCATATCAACAACATGCTAATGTAACTAGGCCATCCCCAACCGGGGCATGAACCCATGACTTTTAAACCTTTTAAAGCTTACGTGCTTTAGAGATCAGTGCTATCAGTCACAGAGAGACTAACATTGCTCAGTTACACTGTTACCGTGGCTGCGCCATGTGATATTAGATGTCATAAACCAGGGATAATCAAACTGGAGTAATCCAACTTTGGCAATAAGTGTTATGTCATGCAGGGTTATATTTAAGTTTATAGTTATCTATAAATTATGTTTTAAACGTGCTAATCATCACAGCTGTCTATTAAAGTGGATTCCAAGAACTACTTGGAGGAAAATCGCCTGTAACTGTAGCAAGTGCCCTTTAACTCAAGTGTACTATGTTAGCCCAAAGGCTTTTCAAGACACGGATGTGCCAAATGATGCAACTGGATATATCTATGAAAAAGAAAACGACTTCTGCCTCCAATTTTAGAATGTGCACAGTGGCATTTAGTCACAAGCAAGGGCTTTAATGCCTTACACCTCTGGGGTGTCATCTGCTAAAGGACGGTATCCACATCTACTAACATTTCGTTTGGAGCCCTGACTCAGCAGGTTGACGGTCACCCCCGACCCTGGAATCCCAGCAGGCCTTGCCATTGGTGTTTGGGGTCACAAGCCAGGCTTAGGTTCCTGCTGACATATGTGCTAGACAGCACCTTTTCTAAAGCACCGTCTCTAATTTAAAGACCTAAATACCATTAACTAACACTCGAGCCCGTATAACCATAATCTTTTTACGTTCTTAAGTGCTTCGGTTTTCACAGTCTTAAAGGGCAAAGGCAATACAAGGTGAATGTTAATGTATTACATCAATGGTCATACTTTACCTCTTATGACAGTCTATTAAATGCATTTTAGTAACTGCATTTATCAAAATGTCATGAGCGATACAGTCTCTGTAACCTTCAGTAACGCTGACATGATTCATGGTAATGGTTCTGTCTTCCAATCCAATTATTTTAGCGATTACTAACACACACTTGGCTCTCCATATACACTTCCTTAAGTTATCAGGACACTAATTGGTTAACAAGATATTGCATTTTGCAGTCTTCTCCTTGGTCCTTGGGGATTTCTCACCATGCCATCTGCTCACAGCTAATAGGAGATATAAGGTTTCTGCATTTCAACAGCACTCAGACACACAATAACGTTACAGATCTGCAACGTTTGGAGTTAAATGGAGTAAAGTCTGGCGTCTGAGTTTGTTTTTTCTTCTTTAATCAGAGCAGGAACCCACATGTTTGATATACTTTGAGAGAATGTCTTGAATAAGCCGTCCAGTGAATAATCAATCAAGTGGAAACATTATTATAACAATGTCAAACCACTAGGCCTTGTTTCATAATGTACAGGAATATTAAATGTCTCCATAAAACACATCGCATATCCTAAGCAGCAGCATGTTTACAGCTTTTGGTGAGGGCTCGAACCGGGGCCTCATAAATTACACTGGGAAGAAAAAAAAAACATCCTGAAAGGAATAAAGTAAATCATTGCACTTGGTCAACTAGGCTGTTTATTTACGGTTAAATCTCAGCTAAGCTCCGTCCTTGGTTAAGAAGTATCAAAATAACTCACCAGGATCAGGAACTACTTAAAATGACCTTGCCATTCATGGATGTTCAGGTTATAACAGAGCTCTTGTGTGTTACGTGTGTGTGCGTGTGTGTGTGTGTGTGTGTGTGTGTGTGTTATCTGTGCTAATACAGACTACAGAGATTAGGACAATTTAATTGGGTGTATGTAATATTTTAAGACAATTTGACCGGGTGTGTGGATTTCTTAACTTGCATAAACAAAGGGGGTTGTATTGGTTTTTTTCCTTAACATTTTCTTAGACTGTATGTAAAGAAATCAAAGACCAAATTATAATAAACAGATCAGTCCACACATTACTGAAACAGACTTCACATATTATTGTAACATAATACATGCCAAAGAGAGTGAAATCCAAAGCATGTCATGTCTAAGAAATAAACAGGGCTGTGCTGTAGGTTTACAGCATTCTTAGAAATGTGTACGTGGATTTTACTTGATATCAAAACTCTGTATTAAAAACCAAGTCACCTGCTTGTCTCAGGTAAATCAGTAAACATGAGGCTCTGCGCAAGGTGCAGTTAACTGTGTGCCTTTCTTTTTGATGTTTATAACATGTTAGTAACAATCACTCAAGTCAAAACATCTCATTTCATTCATTTTATATATATGTATAACAATTAAATGGTATTAAACACAAATATAGCCTGAGAAT
>JAOVVH010000059.1:10739544-10752035 GCA_028566435.1 Scorpiodoras heckelii | reverse complement strand
CGGGAGAGCCGGTGCCTAGCCAGCGGCATAGGGCGCAAGGCAGGATCAACCCTAGACAGGGCGTCAATCCATCATAGTGCAAGACAAATTAGTTAGGAAAATGCAAAGTCCCCCATCCTGATCTTCCTGTGGTGGAAAATGTAATGGATAACTTAAAAATGCTGATACTCTAGAATCCTAACATAAAATGTTAAATAAATGTCTTTTCACAGAATACCTTACCATACTAAAAAATGCATATGTCTTAAATTGTTTATTTGGAGTGTCTGCTATACAAGTCCCTATGTAAGTTGTTACTACAGAAACAATAATGTATTAAAATGAGCACATTAATATACATAAGCCTGCAACTTGCCTTTCAGCTGGCTTTACTGTCAGAGCTACAAGTACAGAAAAAAATACTTCTGAACACTCAGAAAATAATTATTCATATTATTGTGCACTTATAGTTTCCATACACACTTTTATTAGTTATGTAGGAAAATACCGAACTGATTTATATCATAAGTCTAGCCAGTCCTTGCGCAGTTCTTCTGGATTTTTATTGCAAAAAGCTGTGTGTGTGTGTATGTATTTGTGTGTGTGTGTGCCATTGGTGGAGGAGGACCAGGCCCCTTTCCCCTCTTCAGGGATTAAACACACTGAAAAGAACTCTTTGTGTCTGTGAAGCTGGAATGCCTGTTCAGCCTAGTGTCTTTGGGAAACAAACAGCCAAAGTCAACGGAACATTTGCGCAAGAGCCTACTCGAATACGGCACTCCCAGAATGCCCAACTGCCCCATACCCCTAATTAAGGGCACAAGGGAAAGACTGACTCCTCAGGAACTTCCAATGGACAAATCCTAGCCAGGGGTGTATTAGTCAGGCTTTTCCTTTACGCATCATTTATGTAAAACCAAAAGCCAACACTATTAGAATATGTACAAAAATCAGATCTCAAACTATAAGCCAATAAGTTTAGGTGATTTCTTTTGTATTGATATGTGGAACTTCTTCTCTTTATTTGCAAAGTGGTTTTGTCATCTCTCTATGGTTTGAGTAAGCCCACATCATGGAAAGTGTATTATCCTCTTGCTTAATCTTAATCTTGTTTAAAATGTTTTTAGAGTTTATCTGATATATTTTACACCCCTGCTGACAAGTGTTCTCATTTTTCTGGATATGACATGGCTATCTAAAGCCATACCTTTGAGAAAACACTTCAGAAATGACGTGTCCATTATTTTAGTCCAAAAAGCTTCACCCCAGTCTGGCTTCACAGGAAACAGCCTCCTAGTCCATGTATTACAGGAAGTCTAAATATAGATACACCAGTCTCCTGTTTTCGTTTTCTTGTGCCACTCTGTTATTTTCCTTTTTTTTCCCTCCTGATCACACATTTCCATATTATGTTATTATACAGGACTTTCGTCCATTGTGCTGTTCCCGGTGGGGATCTGTATTTATGAAGCATATTGGAATCTCATTGGAGATTTGACATGATGCCAGAAGTTAGGGAATCCCCTCAGTTATCTATCTGTCTGTTGTTATAGACAAGGTTATGGATAGGCAGATTGTCAAGAAGACCGATTAAATACTACAATGAAGTTGTAGGTCATTGCGACTGACCTGTGAAACTGAACACTTATTTTCTGTTAAAAAAAATAAATACACTATAATAAATAATGGTGTACTAGTATTTCAGTCAATTAACCATCTCACTTGCAATCAAGAGTGTTGCACGTGAATATGAATTATTGCCTCATGCAGCCAAAGGGGAATTTTTTTTGCATAAGAAGGATATAAGTGTATTTTTTCCCTTCTCACTCCTCCTTTGCATTTTTTTTTTTCAAAAACTCTCTGGATTCTTTCTACCTGCTTTATGGGCTTCTTTTGTTCCCAGTGTGCTATAATGGAAGCTCATATATTTAACTGGCATTTAAATAAACATGCATGTAAGACCCTTTCATGGACTTTCTTTGACCTCTGTGTGTCTGAGGTCTGCACAATCCACAGGCAACTTCCTTTTTCTTTCTTAGAATGAAGCTCTGTCTTTAGAAACACATTAAACCCCAGTGAAGGCAGAATACCAGAGATTCTGTTAAGCAGTATGAAACAGCATCAGGTCTTACAAGCCTAATAATATTTTACTGTCTGACTTACAAGCACTGAAGCAGAAAAAACATAAAACTGCACGTGCGCAAAAAGATATCATGTCATGGTTTTTAGAAATGTCTAAGCTCTGTTTTAAAACATCAGGAATTTTGCTTCTTCACCATAATGGGTTTTTGTATGTCATCCAAAATTTATTACATAACCAGAATGCACAAAATTCTGCCTGCACATTTCATCGCTAGACACAGTCACTGGCGTTTTTGCCCCATTTTTCCCTTCAGCAGTTCTGTCACATAGTTGTGGAGCGGTCTAAAATAAAGAATGCACTTAACTGGCCACATCTTTCCCTGGCTACCAGTGTGGCTGTAATCATACACTCGCAGAAATGTCAAGTATGTCTCTTCTGCGCCTCAATATCCTGGGTACACGTGGTTCACTGCATAATTTAGATTTCTTCCTCCTGAACAAATCTTCAGAAGCTTGGCATATCCAGATGAGAAACAAAAGCCTTAGGCAACATTTTCAAGCCAGTTTGCAACATGGGCTGTGCAGTGGTAGTTCGGGTTCTTTAAACTGTGAAAGTTGATTTAGTGATTTTTCGAAATTTATGTGCACATTAACAGTATATGTTATGTCATTTACCTGCATTGTTGTGATCACCAGATTATCTTTACTACATGATCTGTAATTAATCAGCAGTGAAAATGAGCCACAGGAAGGAATATTCGTGCTCTGTGCTCGCCAGCAGGTGGGGGTCTTGGATTAACCAGCTGCAGAAGAAAGATAACTACCGAATAAAATCCTCTCTAACTCTCCCCATCATTCTTTAAGTCTAGCTGAATTTCCACTGATGGATAATCAGCAGGCTGTTATGAGACTACTGCAAGAACAACCTTTAAAGCATCTCTTCTATATTTCCATTCCCTGATCCCTCTGGGGGTTTTTTTGTTCCCCACTTCATGAGCAGGCGGTGTACCATCCCGAAGGGAAAATTCCATTCACTAGGCAGCGGGAGTAAACTGAAGTCACTCAATCACTGTACGACTGTCTAATGCTCTCAGCATGGTTTAAACCACTGCTGATTATCATGATGCAGAGGATCAAGTAGTAATATATCCACATTCCTAGCAGTGTTATGAGTTCTTTCCCCCAAAAGAGACCTTGCTCTCCTTTCAGTCCATGTGGCTGCTGCTCAGATCAGCTGGTTCCTGAAAAAAAAAAAACACTTCCAAAACCTAATTTAATTCAGTTCATGAGTTGTTTAATTGTTAGCCTAGAGGAGCTGAATCAGGTGTATTAGAGAATTGCATGGGGTCTGTAGGACTTGGATTGGGGATCACCTCTAGGCTTGAGAAAGCAAACTTAAACATTATTCAACATTAAGATGCACTGAAACAATAATTGCATGAAACAAAAACAATACCTTTCACAATAATTGATTCATTGTTTTATGATGATATCATTGACATAGTATTAAAATATGCAACCTTTAATCTTTATATACCTATGTCCATTGGGTATATAAAGTCTTTTCATGTATCACCATCACATTTCATGCTTTACATATGTCTTTATAACTGGCTAAAATAAGAAACATTACTGGACTGTATTTTCATACTTTATTTTACTTTATTTGTCTACTGTCTGAATTGCATGGCTCACAGTCACAACACAGACTGGGCTGTATGTCCAATGTACCATTGTGTAAATCAAAGCCAGCTAATGGTACCATTGATACCTGTGGTCAGTGATTATCATGGCCTTTCCATAGGAATGAAGGGTTTTTTCCCCTATGAAAATGTTTCTATTGGAAATCTGAATGTGGTGGTTGACTCAACTGTTGGTAGTTAATCAAATATCTACCAACTTCTGTCTTGAAGTCTTTACCAGTGGGTGAGCTAGCTTATCTGCATCTATGCAGACAACATAAGACAATCTTGATGGAATAATGTTTTGTCTGGCATTGGAAGAGTTGTTACCAAATAAAACATAGCACTAAAATGGGACTTGTTTTTTAATAACTGCAGGGATTTTATACAAGCATGACACATCTATGAAAAAAAAAATACAATATATGATATTTCATTCATTCATTCATTCATTCATTCATCTTCTTAGCCACTTATTCCTGTCCCCAGGGTCAGGACACTAGTTAACCTAATATGCATGTCTTTGGCCTGTGGAAGGAAACCGGAGTACCCAGAGTAAACCCATGCAGACACAGGGAGGACATGCAGACTCCACACAGAAAGGACCCAGATCACTGCAGCCAGGGATTGAACCCGGGACCTTCTTGCTGTGAGGTGACAGCAGTACCCACTGCACCACCGTGTTGTTATTTCAATTCCTTGAAATTCTTAGGCTTTTTTAAGGTCTAGAAAGCCCTTCCCCTATGCTCAACACCTGACATTTATATATTCAGGGCCCTCGTATGTTACTGGAGATCAGGAAAGCTGTCCAGATGATCTTTATTTCTTAATATTCTTAGACACTGAATGAAAGAATGCATTTTTGCCATGGCCTTGTTATGCATGCCAGTGACTGTCTTGTTTGTGTCCCCACTGTGAGGTGGCTTTATACCAGACCCAAATGTCTTGCTATTTTCTCATGTCTAGCTTTTTTTTCAATGCATACACCCAATACCAAGACAACAGATCTATCCAGGACCTGACTCATGGCCCTGTATGCATAAGGTAAATAATGACAAACTGGAAAAAGAAGTGCTTATCCTTCAGATGGTTGTTTGTGAGGTTTGGAACAAAGCTAGTGTGGAGATTCTGGGGATGTAGGGAGCACATGCACTGATGATAAGCTCTTGAAGATCAAGTGGTCATAAATGGGCTCTGGAGTGAGATCAAACTCAGCCTGATTGGAAGAATCTGCTGTGTGCCTGCAATAGTGTCTCACTGGATGAACTCCACTGACCCCCATACAGTGGCTTCATTGTTTCTCTCTTGCAGTTCTGCACATTTGCCATGTCTCAGCTTGAGCATCAGAAGCTCCCATTTGCTTTCTATCATCCTCTGCCTTTCCTCTTTCTTCTCTGCCGTTTTTGACCTGCTCTCTAGTGGTTGTTATCAGGGCTTTGGCTGGTGGGCTGGAATGCAGGCTCCGGCTCACTGAAGCATGTACAGGCAGGTCTGCACTGCAAAGTCTGCTCTTCTTTGCTCTGAATGGAGAATAGTCTGACAAACAGATTATAATATACCTAGTTCGGTTCTTGCTGTAGGATGGTTAGGGACACCCTTCAGCTGAAGGAGCACCAATAAAATATGGATTATAAGATTGTATTGCTGGACCAGTGGTGAAAGGTAAACAGTTTTTCTTTCAATTAAGAATATTGCATAGCCTCTAAGAATTTAAGATAAAATAAATTCAACTTTAAATAATCTTCTTTAACAAAGAATGTGACTTGTTGACTTAGTAAAATAAGACACACAGTGTTGCATGTTATTGTGCAATTCTTTTGTGATTAAGTAGGCGGTTTTAATGTATTTAATTTTGTTGAATATATTTTCTTATGGTGTAACAGATTTACACTGTGATGACTAGAATATCAGTGACTTCCAATACAACATGACACTGTTTCACTAAACAGCTTAAAATATGCCTTGAATAACAGTGATGACATTTGTAATAATTACTGTATTAACATTTATGCAGTTTGAGAGTTTCAACCCTTTTTCAGAAAAGTGTATTTTTTTTTTTCCTTCCCCAGATTACAGAATTACAGCCATTTCTTTATATAGGTCATGGACAAATATAGCCATTTCTGAAACTGCCTTTGTTTCTGTCTGCTCTGGTGAACAGAAAAGTCAGAGCCAGAATTGTGAGTAAGTCAGGAGGAATTCCAGGGAGGGTGGTTAGTATGTGTGAGTGTACGAGGTCTCGGTAGAGCTCAGCTGAGAAAAGTTGTTTCATTAATCTATCATTAATCTAATTTATCTGTCTATTAAACACTGCTGATAATGGTATTAAAATGTAGATGGTGAAGAAAGACTTCTATCTTACAGGGGACAAAATATTATTATTTAGTATATAATAAATGACAGTTTCAGAAACACAACACATATGAATGAACTGCTTGTAATAACAAGCGAACAGCGAGGTGGTGGAGACTCATAATGAAAGAACACATTGTAATAAAGATTCATGGATGTGTCTCACTTTTGCTCAGACAAAACAGAAAGGTTGCAAATGTCTCAAGGCTGTCTTATCTGTCTGACAGAATGCTCAGATATTAGGAGGAGTAACGAATACAACAGCAGACATGGACCGTATGAACAGAAACATGCCCGATCGTGGCCGACAAACTCATCAGGTGCTACAGGTGAGAGTATTTTGCTGTTGACATTAATATAAACAATGAACAATAGCATCCTTATAAGCATCTATAATATTATATCAAACTATAAACATTGATTCAATTCAGTTATATTTTTATTGCATTTATAAGAACATGTATGGCATTTGGCAGACACCCTTATCCAGAGGGACTTATGGTTATCTCATGTGTACAACTGAGCAGTTGAGGACCTTGCTCAGGAGCCCAACAGTGGCAGGTTGGTGGTGCTGGGATTTGACCATCCAACCAGTAGTCCAATGTCTTAACCACTGAGTAACCACTGCTTTGGACATTGTCGTAAAGCAGCTTTAGAGAAATCTGGATGCAGATTTAGATCCCTAATAAACAAGCCAGAGGTGACAGTGGCAAGGAAAAACTCTCTATGATGACATGAGAAAGAAACATCGAGGGGAGGCAGACACAAAATGGAAGCCATCTTCTTCTGAGTGACATCAGATACGGGGATTATATGCAACTACAGCATACAGGTGTATAAGAGTAAACTATGGTACACTAATGCATGCTCAGATAGAGAATAGATCGAAATGAGCATATGAAGCATCTCCATTAGTTTAAACGTAAAGAAAGGATGAAGATAATGGCAACAAAATGCACCATGGGAATATAAAGTCCCTCAGTAGGACAGTGAGTGAGAATGAAATCATGATTCAATCTATGCCCAAAGACAAGAATTTCAACACATTTCTCAGCCATGAATAGACACGCAATTCCATCAAGGATCATTGAAATAATTCAAATACCATCATTAAATAATAATACTTTTCTATATATATATATATATAACAGGTGTGAGGGAACATTAGATCTGGCACATTATCATAACACAACAGCTTGGTGCAAGAATCCCCAGTATAATAACAAGAAAGCTTCAGGACAATGATGTCACTGCAAGATAGCAAAAAGACAAGCTTCAGCTATTCCATCACACCGTCAGTTACCATGGCAACTACAGCTTACTCAACTTCAGATTTCCAGCTCTTATTATCAGCTCATGAGGCAGAGCAGAAGGGGAAAAAACATTGCATCCTCAGCCACTGATTCCTACTAAAATTATATCTCAATTTACAAGCCATTGAGGCTCTTTTAAAGCATGCAATTACCAATATGTAGCTGTAACACTTACATTAGAAATTACAGTCAAACCACCAGGGTTTGAGCAAACCAATGCTGAGGAGGATACAGAATTTTTCTCACTGATGGTTCCCAGCCCCCTTAAAAAGGTACATTTGAGGAGTTTGCTGCACAGTGCTCCCCTGTAGCAATTTACAATGAAATGTGATTAAATGCTATTACTAATAATGTAATGTAATGTAATGTAATAAACCAGATTAAACCAGATTCAGATCCTGATTCAGGTTGACCCCTTTCCCTCCACAGAGCACTCCACTGGACCTGATAGAGACAGGGAAGGGGCTTAAGGTTCAAGCAGAACGCCCACATCTGGTCAGTCTTGGGAGTGGCCGTCTCAGCACAGCCATCACATTGTTACCCCTGCCGGAGGGTGAGTTCTACAGGATGTTCTGTATAATCATTTCAAAACATGTAGCTTTATAAAGCGAGAGCTTGGAACAGAGATGCTCACAGGGCATATTTTGCAAATCCAAGTCTCAAGTCTCGTGCGATTGTGTCATCTGTGGCCATGTATAAAGTTACACATGATAATAAGGGAGGGAATGGCGTTCAGCTCATCGGACATTTCCTTAATGCTAATGTGGCAAAAATGAATAAATAAACAATGTTCATGACTCATAAATCTCAAGTTTTGTCTCAGGTCTTTTCCGACTGTGTGCAATTTAAGTGAAACACAAGTCCAAGTCACAAACTCGAGTCCCTATGACTTGGAATGATATCCTTAATGATCTTTTCTAGAGGTACTTACTTGTACATACATAAGGTACTGCTTATACATAAAAACCACCATTGTAGCTTTGAGGGTAAATTTTGCCTTGAGTGTGTGGGAATGAAATTGTAGCACTCCACAGTGTTTATGCATGGGGATGATGGTTCAAGGTCAGTTAGAGTGGGATTTTAGATAAACAGTAGGACCTGTTTCAGTTGCATTCTAGCCTTCACAGTGCCCAGACATTTGTTTTTGTGAAACCCTGCTGAAATGTCTCATCACTGGAGCAATGCAAGCGAGTTTGGCGCAAATGTTCGATCGTTTAACAAGAGAGCCCAATTTCCTGAACATAGTGATGACAGGAGATGAATCACGAGTACGATCCTGTCTTTATAAAAACAAGTATGTGAACATTTTAATAATCCTATGAATGAAAAGTGATATTACATAATGTCCGTATACACAGCCACTGGGAACATGAAAATGACCCTCTCCTCAACCTCTCCTTACCCTCCCCCCTCCAGCTCCAGAATGAATGGCTAATAACACAGCAAGTCATGATATGCATGATAGTGCCATCACATGTAAAACCCTTCTCCTTAAGAAACTCATTTCATACCCGGCCCCCTCCCAGATTCTCCTCCATTTGAAGGAAAATATCCAGCTTTTTCCTATCACTCCGTTACCTGGCCAGTTACAAAAAATACATACAATGTTCACAAACTTTCATATTAAAGTTTACCATGTAGAGGCGTGCTGGTCTGTCAGCATCACGGTATGTCTTAAGAAAACCTGAAACAGTTGTACTGTTAATGCTGCTGATGTTACTGTTAATGATGATAACACAAAAAGATGTACAGTTTGACTCCTTTAAAAGGAAGAAATATTCCAGAGATAAGGAAAGAAGAGAATAATGTTTCTACATTCTACAAGTCTGTTCAAATCCTATAATATTCAAATATAATATGGTCTTGTACCATAAAATCATGTTGTATGGTTATCATAACATATTGTTTTCTCCCCTTTAGTAGAAGTAAATAGTGACTCTTCCTAGCCTGAGGTGGTTCTCTTGTCCTTTCTTATCTAACTGATAACACTAAAGAAGATTGAACAGCACCAGCAAGAGAGAGGAATGTGATTTTTATTCTCCTTGCCAGATCGTTACTGTTTACCCTGGCCTGGAGCTCGCCATGCCCTGGGTCTGGTGTTGTCTTACAGTGAGCACTTCATGATTCATTCCCCGTTGAGAACAGGACGACATTCTTCCTCAGTGTGCTCGTGCATGACATAATAGCTGAACCCTTTGTGACTAATGTTAGGTGCGGAAAGGGAGATAGCTTGCCTGCTGTGAAACTGTGAATCTGTTTGAATCCCATGTGGGCTTTCAGCTTTATAAAGTGGCCTGTCAGTATGCAAGCCAAAGGAATAATTTCTAGGAATAATTTCATTCTAATAGCAGTAGTACATGCCGTACTCACTGGGTAAGGAATAGGACTCAATTATATATGTGATTATATGCAAAAACCCTTCAAATTTTCACGTTACTATATATAGTTCTGAAAATGTATAAACTTTCCTGAAGTGAAATGTTTCCCTTTTAATGTAAACAATATCACCAAAAGTATGTAGACACCTGACCCTCACAGCTATGTGTGGACCTTCTCCGAACTGTTTCCACAAACTTGGTAGCACACAAATGTATAGCAAATGTATAGCATGAAGATCTCTGTTCAGTAGAACTAACACCTCTGGGATCAACTGGAATGACAACTTTGTGCAAGGCTTTCTTGCTTCACATCAGTGCACAACCTCTTGCACTCTTTGGCTGAATATTCATAAATCCTCACAGCCACGTTCCATGGTTTTGTAATGGGACGTTCAATATTCAGCATACTTCAACATACTTTTGACCATGTAAAGTTTCTCAAGTTCTCTTATGCCCAAAAGAGACAAGCGAGAACACTGTATTTAAACATGTAATTCCAGCTTCACTAAAAGATGCCCTGAATAGATATATATTTATAAACTAATACATGTATGTAAAGGCAATATTACTGGCAAATTTTTGAGAGTTATATGTTTATAATGGAAAATTAGTTTGACAAACAGTCAATGAGTTTAACTAACAGCATCACGTACCTCAGTTGCCTTACTTGGGTAAAAGTCACTCAAAGCATTTATTGTCTTTTTATTAGATAATATCAGTGACAATTTGACAGCTGTTTTGCTGATAGTGAACTAAATTCGTTAGGCTCTATGTCCAATTCACCATGACCTATAGCTGTCCAACAACCAGATCAAGCCAAAGGCAAGCCTAGCTAGTAGCCTAAATAAAAATATGTCCATATTATTTTGGCAAAATATATTCATATTATCTTAAAGTAGAGATGTCCAAGTATATTATTGCTATATTATTGTTATATATTGTGGTGTTAAAAGAGTACACCAAATGACAACTCAATATGAGGGTTTTGTTTTTAGGAAAGATTACGCTGGGCCATGGAGCCGTGGACATCAACATCCAGGGTCCTGGAGTTGCAGCCCAGCACTGTTTCATTGAGAACGAAGCTGGAATAATCACCTTACACCCCTGTGGAAATCAGTGTGCTATGGACGGACTTATGGTTACCCAGCCTGTACGCCTGTCTCAAGGTATGCCTAACATGGTGTGCAGTCGTTTTGAATGTCAAGCAACTCAAAATAAAAGTAATTAGATTTATAAGATAACCTTGAAGATGCGTCACTGCTCATCATCATCATCATCATCATCACCACATCATCATCATCATCATCATCAGGACATGATCAGACTAGCTGGAGTCACTAGAATCAGATCTCAGGCATGTGTAAATGCAATCCATATAGTGTATTTGCGTCAGGCTGTCATTATTAAGAATAGTTTTTATTTATAAGATATAATGTCATCAAATTATCCTGAAAAAAAATTAACAACAGGGCGGCACGGTGGTGCAGTGGGTAGCCAATCCTGGGTTCAATCCCCAGGTGGAGTGGTCTGGGTCCTTTCTACGTGGAGTCTGCATATCCTCCCTGTGTCTGCGTGGGTTTACTCTGGGCACTCCAGTTTCCTCCCACAGTCCAAAGACATGGATATTAGGTATTAATTGGTGTTTCTAAAGTGCCCCTAGTGTCTGAGTGTGTGTGTGAGTGTGTGTCCTACAATGGATTGGTGCCCTGTCTAGGGTTGATCCTGCCTTGCGCCCTATGCCACCGGCTAGGCACCGGCTCTCCCGTGACCCTGGGGACAGGAATAAGCGGCTAAGAAAAATTTAAATCAACAACAAAAGAGCAGAAGATTTGCAACTGCTGCCAACACAAGAGCACAGGTTCTTATAGGATATGTTGACTCAAAACAACAAGACAACTGTCAAAGACAACCCCTCTTATGTTAACCACTGGCTCATTTCCCAAACTATACAAAGTTATCTA
Source organism: Scorpiodoras heckelii (assembly GCA_028566435.1). NCBI lineage: Eukaryota > Metazoa > Chordata > Actinopteri > Siluriformes > Doradidae > Scorpiodoras > Scorpiodoras heckelii. Next base: position 10,740,288 of record JAOVVH010000059.1, on the reverse strand, counting down.
GGGCATTTGGATACTGAATAGAAGAAATGAGATCTGATACAAAAAAAAAGGATGCTGAAAGCGATGGTGAGAAGAAGTGACATACAGTTTATAGGGTGACACTGTAAAAATCCGTATTATGTAAGTTTGTTCTGACGTTAGTCAGTAGGCTATGATTAGCTACATTAAAGGGGAAGTAAGTGGCACCTTTCTAGATAATGTTACGCAAACACTGTAAAGAAATCTCAGTCTACAAATTTCTCAAAAGCAGTACATATTGCTTCATAGTACACTGCACGACACTGTTTATCACCAAATCATTACATTTTTAAGAGATCTGTGGAATGCCCATTTACTGGCAAGTAACACCTAACTTAAAATTGCAAGACTTTTCTTAGAATTCATGCTCTTTTGAGTTTAGTCTTATGAGGAAACATGTCTAAATATGAACGTGAACTTGTTTTTTTACAACTGAAAAATTATTGAAAATATGTTTAAAATGGGCCCTCTAGACAAAACATAGACGTGAACAGAGACAGAATAAATAATTTTTTTTGGAACTTAGCAATAAATAATTTCATGCTAAATAAAGGTCATACACTACTGTGCAAAAGTCTTAGGCATCCTATTGTTTTTAGTTACACAAAAATATTTATGCCAGTAAGAAAACAACACATTACATTAAACATTTCATACAAAAACATAATGAAGGCTGCTGGGTTTTGCATGCAAAAAAAGAAGTAAGTGTGACAGTCAAAGTCTCCA
>JAOVVH010000059.1:10547720-10560074 GCA_028566435.1 Scorpiodoras heckelii | reverse complement strand
GCTGTTCAGATTAATTTTATATGCTGTAGGCATTTTTGAAATAAATGTGATGAAACGTCTATGAACTGTGGGTGATGAGTTTGAACTTTTTAATGTATGTTTTGGTTGGAACGTAAACTTACTCTTCAGTTGCAACGTGCCGCGTTACTCTAATTGGCAAATTGATGCCTTTAATTAAAGTCCAACTGTAATCAGTATATCAGATGAAAAAAAGACAAAAATTATTTTTAATTAAAAAAAATTAAAAGACGTCAATCATCTTTAATATTTCACTTTTATCAAATAAAGCCAAGTGAATAATGAGGCAAAGTTCAGCAGTCGTTTCTCTTTCATTTTCAATGGTCCTACAATGCCTCCCTGCATGTACAACACAAATCAAAATGTGCGTTAAAACCACGATTAACACGTGATTAAAAGAATTAATCGTGTGACAGCACTACTTTTTTTTATATGTTTGATATATGTAATATACACAACTGGAATGGAATAAAGTTTACATCATGTGAAAATGCAAAAATAGTTGAAGGCTCTGACCAATTTTAAAAACTTAGTTAATCATACTCATAACCCCGTGGGGAATATAGAAGTTCAGTAAATGCATCATGTAACAAACATGACTAAATGTTTTCTTAGCTTAAAGGAAAAGGTGGGAAAGTCATACTGACTCTGTCATATCAAAATATTCTTCATCATTTCACTAATCTCAGAACAAATCACACAATCCTACTAGCTTTTGATCAAAGCTGTGTGGCAAATACCATAATGATTTGAAGGTAATAAGAAGGATATTTTACTGTCATTAATGTGGTCCATGACAGACAGATCTATAATAAAATAAAATTTAAAAAAACAAAAGTTGCCTAGTAGGTATCTCAAGGTTAAAATGTCTGGATATTGATTTATTTGCTCTATACTGATTTGCAGTTTCACTGCATGGGAACACAACCTGTTGGGAGGACACTGATTAAAATATTATATCCACTTGAGGTAGAGCTCTACTGGAAATAAAGCAATAGTGGTTTTAAATGAATGTTGCAAACAGCATTTGGACTGGTTTAGTTCTTCATCCTAAAACTAAGCTTTTCCTGCTTTGCTTGAAAGCCCCGTCAAGGAGGTTAGTAGTGTTTGTCATTTTTCTGTCATTCTGCTAGATCCTAGATGGCTGGAGTCAGCACAGTTTGGCACTTTACCAGCTTTTACAAACGTACTAAACTTGGCACTAAACTAATGTGCTAAATTAATGAATTAATAATGATGAGGGGAATCACCAAACCGTGCTGGACTTGTGCCCTTCAGGATAGGTCTAAAGTTAAAGTCTACTTGGGTGTGTTTAGCACTCCTGGTACACACACTTTTCAAATACTGGCTTGGGCTGCTTGGAAGAATTACACTTTTCTTTGTCAACAACCTTCCCAGTAAAATCTATGCAGTCCACATTGCGATGGCGTTCCCCATGACCACATGTTCGGGAACACAATGACCATGGGCCTATTTGCCACATGGGACATGGAAGATCTGCACAAGCCCTGATGTCTGCAGGTCTGAGGACTTTGTCACACTGGTCAGAGAAAAATCCTGCATTATCCTTGCACTCCACCGTTCTCCGAGTCCATCCTGAACCACAGCTTTTAGAACACTCTGACCACTCTCCCACTACCCACTGTGGAACACCAAAAGGATGGACAGATGTCTTTTCCTCTTTTGGTTTACTGAAGGAGATGCCTTTGGGGATAAAGAATGTATATTTTATCTTTGCTTGGGTTGCCTCTTCAGTGGACAGGAGTTGAATGGTGATGGCCTCCTTGAGCTGGCGAAAGCTCTGGATCCTTTCCAAGATGGTCGCTGAGCCACTGTACTTGAGCACAGCCCCATTAGCCGGAATGTCCTGTTCGACAGTCAACACGGAGAAGTTGCCATTCAGTATATACTCGCCATTTTCTCTTTTGATAGCGAGGTAGTTCCCATCATGTTTTTTGCCCTTGAGGCTCCGTTGCTTGATGTCAATATTGGTGGCTCCAACTGGGATTGTTACAATATCATTGTACCCCTGGCTGAAAACAGAAGAGTTTAAATTAGTGATTCCCAATATTTTATTATCACAGTAGTGACTATGGTTTAATATTGAGGTTGTCAGTCTTACAGAACTTTATTATATGAGCCTGATATCTTCCTGCAGCTAAGGCCATTTCCACCACACACACCACACTTGTCAAGCTTCTTGCTGGAGCCAATCTGGAGGTCACAGCCAGCTTTATTGCACTGGCCTTGGACACAGATTGATGTAGAATCTGGACTGCATGGTGTTCCATCAATGACCTACAATTGAGAAGTACTTATATTCAGAACTTTTACCAATGCTTTGGCCCATGACCTAATTTAAAAATAAGTATGAATTTCAGACATCTTTATCATCAAAATGAAGTCAGGGCTTTGTATTTACCTTGGTTTCAAACACTCTGTATTCACTGCTGCCTCTTGCTCTACAAAAGAGTTTGCATCGGTCCCGTGGTGATACACCAGCATATTTTGGTATCCACTGCTTGACATTTCCATGAATATCAAAGTGATTGGGATTGTTATACTTCTCACACTGTTCTTCACGGAAGGTCTTGCCTGAAATTAACCATCATTTGGTATAAAACCTCTCATCAATATAAAACTGCTTTCCAAGCTTTTCTTTCAAAGTGCATTGCATTTTTGTCTCTTTTCTAGAAGACCACTTTTTAACTCATGAACAGCTTGAACATTTGTTGAGTTTGACAGTATTATCAGCATCAATGGAAAACTGATATGTGAAGACCTGAATAAGGAAACACTGCTCAGCAGAGTGTAGTGTGGAACATACCATGGCTGGTTTCACAGGCCTGAGTATTGCAGGAGTGATACTGAACCCGCTGTCCTTCGCAGTATTTCCCTCGGTTTTGAGGAGCTGGCTGATCACACTCTCTGTACGAGAACATTACTCCTCCACCACAGGAGCGGGAACAAGGCTTCCACATTCCCCACTCTCCCCAGCCTCCATCCACCACCACCTGCAGCCATATATAGCCAGATAAACTCACAATAAAGCTAACATACAATGCATTGTTTAATATAAATTGTAGATTTAAAGCACCATAATCCACAAAGTTTGTCATTTTACAGAACATTCAGTTAAGCTTTTATGCAGTGATAATAATATAGACAAATAATGGTTATGCCAAGACTTAAATAAGAACCGCATGAAGGGCTATTTAATAAGAAGAAGAAGAAGTAGAAGAAGAAGATAAGAAGAAGAACCACATGAAAAGATGCTAAACAGTATTATATTATTCATTATATCAAGGCATGTAATACAGTAATAGAAAAATATGGTAATACTGTTATTATTATTATTATTATTATTATTATTATTATTATTATTATTATTATTATTATGTAACATTATTTACCTTCAGTTCCATTACCTCTTCAGACGCAGTGCAAACACCATCCAGACACTTCCTGTTGGAGGCGCAGTTTGTGCCATCTGCCCAGGGTAAACTTCCATTTGTGGTGGTACACACAGACTGGCCTTCCTCTTGGCACCACAGCTGACTGCACACTTCCCCAGCAGAGGCATTGTGACAGTGTGAGAAGTTCTGTCCAAAGATCTGCTGGCACTGGTGATCCAGGCTATAAATCACACCAGGCAACTCAGTGGGCAAGGGCAAAATCTTCTCAGGGGCATCCAGTAGGCAGTCTCCTGTTAATAAGCAGTCAGGAAGAGAGTACCGTAAATCTAGAGCGGGAGATGCACATTGTGTAATAGCAGGAATGTCTGGCTCCCGTTGCGGACGTTTAGGGAGACCTGCAGGAATGCACATCTGGACGATTGAGCTAAGAAGAGAAATCCAAATGAGAGCAAAAGCCACATGGGAGAAGACTGTCCACCTCAAATGCTACAGTAAAATAGGAGGAAAGTAAATAATGTATTAAATAAATGATAGCAGGACTACAGAGATGTTTACGTTTTCAAAGGAAGAATTGAAATCATTTCTTGTTATAGATATTTTGTAGATAGTTTGTAAATAAAAATAGATCTCTCCTAGAATGATATGGTTTTGTCTATGCTTCTGTCCTGCACATCTGCATTATAAGTACAGCAAATTTTTTCTCCGTGCAGATTGAACTTAAATATGAGGCAACATGGGGTCTTATAAAGTATACTTTTAGGCATCCTCTTGCTCTCCTTAATCTTGGCTTTCGCTTCTATGCTGATGATACAGTTATAAAATACTTGTCAGTTCAGTCAGATTCAGCAGCATAGCTGGTTAAAATAAAAGCCTGTTAAAGATAAAGTAAATAGATATTAATACTTGTTTCTTTTAAATTGTATTGTGTGTTGATGTTAAGTCTGGCTGCATTGAATAACTATCACAGACAAACTTATGTACATACCATGGCCATTGTCAAAGAACTCTGTGATGTAAAATGCACTGCAGGGGGACCACGGAGACGTCTTTGTGAAGCTGGTATATACTGGAGCCATAACATGGTGCTTGGGCAGATTTCCAAAATATCTCTCACAGTTCTTGGAATCATCATGAGGCATACTCATCACGTGGCCTACATTAAAATATTTATTAATGGATGCATTGACATCTAATAGGTGGTCGCACACTTATATGAATGTAAAAACATTACATCTGTTAGCATATTCACACCTAATTCATGGGCTATCGTGAAGGCCGCCTGTAGTCCGTTGTCTTCAATAACAGAACAACTCCTTTTAGGGTCACACATGGTCCCTACATCAGCAATTCCAAGTGTGTCACAGCTCTGATGTCCACAAATATCCTGGTAGGAACAAAATGAACAGATTTATATTTTTTATAAATCAGTATTTTTTATAAAATTTTATCAATTTAAATCAGCTTCTCTTCATAATAAAGGGAAATAAACATTTTTGTGTTTCCATAATATAAAGTAAAAGAAAGAAATATTTCTGGCAGACAGGAAACTTATCAAATGACAAAGTTTAATAGAGTGGTATGTGACCAGAGTCCTAACAACATGCCTGGAATTGTTTCCACCCCTATCCCACCATAAGACCTAGCCACACATCAGTTGAATCATAGCTGGACAGGACATAGCTTGTTAATCAATTTCACATGTCTACACCTTACAGAGGGCCAGCACAGTAGCAAGCATGCAGCACTGGTTAAAAAGCATTGTCTGGATGTAAAAGAGTTAGATCTATATTCTGATCTGCTTCTTCTTCTTTTCTTTTTTTTTTTTTTACCTCTCTAGTGAATAGTAGTGCAGTGTCGTAATGCTCAGGATGCCTCTGGCTGGATGGGTTGAACTGCTGCTGCCAAGAACAGAAATTACGCAGTGCCAAGCCTCCATTACTGGAGACAGATGGTCCAACCTCCTTGTCTTCCACTATCAGCAACTTCACTGCTACCAGGTTCAGTGAGTTTTTAATGCTGGGATGCTTGTAAATCTGAGCAGCCATGGACACCAAGGTCAAAACATAGTGCTGTTAGAAGGAGGAAAACAAGCTCTGTATTAATCATGACTGCCAAACTTGTTTTTTAAAGAATGTGCTTTTGAACCATATGTCATACAGTACATAGCTGTAAGCATTTAATATATTTTTAAATGAAATATATTTCAATATTCAGAACAGATTAGGTCATCTGCAGGTTTAAGTGCCAAAATAATATTTTAGCTATATCGTCGGTCAGCATGGATTTCCCATAAAGCACTTACAGAAGCTTCTTCAGGTATATAAAAGGATCAATGAAATAAACTGTAAATTTACTACAGACTTCTCATATAGCTGGAAAATGTAAAATACAGTGTTGACTAGGGCATGTGAATTCTTTCCAAAGAAAATGGAGCTAATTGACTGCCAATTTAGGGAGCGTAACCCTGAAATGACATTATGCTTTTCCTCTGTCCAGATGGAGTATGCATTTACACTTCTGCACATAATGTGCAAAACTCACTTAGGATGTTTTTGCCCTTCTGTGACTGCAATAATATTTTCTGGGGAAAAAGCTGTAGCTTAATAATTTCCCAGTACAAACGTATTGGGGAAATACCTACAAAATCTGACATACATTTCATTATAATCTTCTCTTATTTTATATCAATAGTAATTTAGGGTCTAGCATATTTACCTCTAAGCATTAAAATGTCAAAGTGGTGTCAATTATGGGCAGAAATGATGACTTTACAGAATGTGTTATTTTGCAAAAATGCTCAGTGTTGGATTAGTTTCAGCAGTTAGACATCTTACAGGGTTTAGCTTTGGGTTTGGAATCGTTGGGATTCACATAAACACTGTAGCTGAACACATTTTAATTTATTTGCTGTGGAGGAAAACTCCTCCAAACATCTCTAGCACCATCGTGATTATTCTACCTACTGATGTCAGGTGTAATCCAGAACAAGGGCTGTAAAAGCGCAGCAGCGTGTTTGTAAATTCGTAAAAGAAAAAAAAACAGATTTATGAAATGATCTCTGAAGTGATTTGTTCCTACTGCTCGTGTGTCTGTCCACTCGCCTTGGTGTCTTGTCCGTAGAAGCTCGACACTGAAGCGTCCGCCACCACCAGAGTCTCGATGAATCTCGGCACGGAGACAAAGCGCCTGCGTCTGGAAGACCCTGATCTAACCCTGCCGTGTTTTCCTGACATCAGGGACTTTTCACCATCTGCTTGAGCAGGCGAGTGGCTTGTGTCTTGAAGTGTTTGGGTCACTTGGTGTCTTGTGATGACATGCGGCTGTTCAGTGGCGCGCTCGCTCGTTCCCGTGCCAAAGCGCCTGGGCTTGATCTGGTACTCGTCTCCGTCCGAAATGAACGATCCCACAATGCCATGACAGAGACTGACCGACACCACTGAGTCGTCATTAAAGTCCACAGTTCCTGTAAAGAAGCAGTCTCGCAGTTCTGCTCCAGCTGTTGCGGTTTTGCTCATGTTCACATCTGTTTGCTCGGAGCCTGGCACCTGTCTCTCTGCCCCGGTTCGAGGTTCGGCTGCAGATAAATCCTTCGCTCTGATACGAAACACTTTCAGTGAGGGGGATATAAAGCTGGTGTCCGGCTGCAGATTCAGTGTGAAACTGCGCCCGAAAGCTGTGAGTTTAAAACTCGGATGATCTTCGCTTCTCTTCGCTGCACGTCTCCCGGAGCGCCCCGTTATACGGACAGGCACAGTCTCTTCTGCTTCAAAACCCTCAGAAACACTGCCACTGAATACACAAGCAGCTAAAAGTACAACAGAGTACCACGGGCTCATTTTATCCGATAGTCAGAGATTTCGACGCACTTAGTGCTGAGCGTGATGCGGCGTTTTCTCCTGCGCTTTACTCGCTGAGACTCCGCGGAGAAATAACGGCGTTAAAACGCACCAGGATTTGGGCACAGCCTTGATCTGAAAAATTAACAAACCAATTATCCAGCTTGTGCTTTCATCAGCGAAGACCTACTCTATATTCCTGTTTGGTCCACATACCTTGATTCAGATAGAGGGAGGACACTAGGCTGCTCGAGTTCCTGCTGCTGTGTGTGCTCTCTCTTAAAACTGTGTCCACTACAGAGACGCGCTTTATGCTGGGGAACTGTGCTGAGAGAAAAAACAGAAGTAGTATCACAGGCTATTTTTAATCTCTGAAATGGTCTCTCCTCCCACCCACATCTCTGGACCAGTATAAAAACTGAGGCTGTTCCTCGCGTCCTGCACAGCCCCTGTCTCCAAGAGCAGCTGTTGTGAACTTATAAGTTCTTTAGAAGTCATAATTTAAAGCCACAGCTTAGACTGTAAATATATATTTTAGCCTGCTGTAAATATTAGTCCTAATTAGACTTATGCATCTCAGCATCTTATGTTAGAGTTTCCTGATCTGTCAACTCAAATCAACGGATGGTGTTAATTAGGCAGTCTATTATTAACCTAATTATCTGCATAACAAACCCACAGGCTAGTTGTATCAATTAACTAGTTATAGTGACGATTTTTTTTATAAGGGGTGAGATTTTTCATCAGTAAAACAGCAAGTAATTCAGTGTGTCAGCCACCAGTAGACTATAGGCTATATGTGAACCTGAAATGAGTCATAAATTGTAGAGGATAAACTGCCTCTAAACGTACAGATGACTAAGTGAGTCACTGCGTTTCGGAGCTGGATCCCCTGCAGTGAAGAGTGGAGATGTAATGAACCCTCACATCCACAAGGAAGCGGTACAGAGCTTTAGCGCGCAATTGCGCCACAACTTGGAGCTCAGTGTTGCGCTTTGAGTTAATAATTTAAGTCATAAAAATTAAATGTAGGCTATTAAATTTGTTATTAAATAATAAAACATTCAAAATACTATAGCCTAATATTAAAGGGACATTCCATTATCGGTGCTGAAGATCTAAACTAATACCCATCCAGCCATCCATCCATTATTTCCAGGGTCCGGGTCGCGGGGGCAGCAACCTAAGCAAAGAGGCCCAGACCTTATTCTCCCCAGCCACCTCCTCTAGCTTTTCCAGGGGGATACCGAGACGTTTCCAAGCCAGCCTGGAGATATAATCTCTCCAACGTGTCCTGGGTCTTACCCGGGGTCTCCTCCCGGTTGGACATGCCCGGAACACCTCACCAGGAAGGCGTCCAGGAGGCATCCTAACCAGGTGCCCGAACCACCTCAGCTGACACCTCTCGATGTGGAGGAGTAGCGGCTCTACTCCGAGTCTCTCCCGGAAATCTGAGCTCCTCACCCTGTCTAAACTAATATTAAATGGTATTATTCACTACAGACAAATAGCTTTTCTTTTGGCTATGCTGTTAGAAAGAGATGTTAGAAAGGGTCACGTGATGAGCTGGTTTACCTCTTCCTTTAGCCGAGTGAATAGTTTGCAGTAAGGTTGCACATAGATTGTAGGACGTGGCTTACTCTCTTTTTATAATCGTTATTATTTTAAATAAATTTATAATGCAAATGAATGTTTTCAACCTTAAATGACACGTACAAGTTGATCATATAAAAAGAAACTTAATATTTTACTTTATTCATACATTTGCCATGCAAAATGAGTCAACAAGGAAAACAAGGTTTGTTTGATGGGTCCACATGTATGTATAGGCTATATATATTGTGAATGTCTTCTTTAAAAGTTTTTGGCCAGACAAAACTCTATTAATAGGATGCCCCTAAAAAATGATTGTTTTGTTTTGTTTTTACATTCATATAACCCTAAAACCTCAGACACAAAAAAAATAACTTTCATTGAAATAGCAGAGGGAATATGATTGTGTGGGGCCAGCATTTTTTTTTAAATCATGTTTACTTACTACTTTAATGCAGATACCTGTAACTAAGCATGAATTATGTATTTTCAAAAGAAATGATGACAAAAAGCCAACACCAGAGGGCGAAACTTTGCTTCTTTGTTGAATTGGCATTTGGCGCACTTTGGCGCATTTGTTACACTTGGCGAAACTCTTAAAGTGTAAGACTTTTTAATGCAAAATAAAATAAACAATGTGTATTAGAACTATAAACACGGATATGTTTTCTATAGATTGTTATTTCATTTACAGAATTTCATTTATGCCACGTTTTGTTGTGATGCAGCGGCTTGGGTTTTAGTCTTCATAGTCTTTGGAGAAGCGCGCACTTTCCCACTGATTACGCATTTACACTTGTGGTTTTTGGCTCGTCTGGTAAGGCCACGCCCAAAAGTCGCTCCAGCTGAGCAGGTACCCAATCAGCTCTCAGCTGCCTAAACTCTCTCACTTTAGCGTGAACTGTTCACCTATGACGCAAGAGATTAAAGCAGACAGAGGACAGACGGAGATGCACGGCTGTGGATTACTTGCCTGGTTTTGTCATCAGTGCGCTGACATAGCGTAATTAAGATATGCAATTAAGGGCAATACGAATTCTGGCATGGTATTTTTGGAGGGCTTCTCTGCACTAATTAACAATGTTGATCCATTTGGTGTTTTATTTTTCAAACCTCCTGCTTATCGCCAATTTATCCATATGCGTAGAAGTCGACTTTTTTCAACTTGTGCAACTTGGCAGTGCACGCAGTCAGGACGGGGAGATAAGAAAGGACAGCAGGATGATTTTTAAAATAAGCGCTTTTAAACAGGTCTTCCACCTAAACGTCGTGCCCGACTCTAGTTTTCTCGCACCTGACGTCGCATATGAGACGCGTACAACACGTGGACCCTGTCTGCGCCGCTGTTTTTACTCTGGGAATGTGAACTCGGACCCTTCTTCCTCCGCAGCCCTCAGTGTGTGTGGAGGAGCGCGCGGCGCGTTTTCATATAACGGTATGGATTACGCTTTCCAAGTCATAGGGAATGAGACCGTGGATGGATTTCCCACGAGCGCTGGAAAGACGCACGTTATACGCCGCCGGACTCCACATCATTTCACTTCGAGATGTGGAGTGACATCTGAGATGAACCAAGGCACTCCAGAACCGCTGCAAATGCCCGAGCGCGTAAAGGCGCACGGCGAAGTACTAACCAAGGCTGCTGTGAACGGCACAAGCAAGGCCAAAAGGTTCGTTTCTCTGCCCAGGTATGTGGAGGTGTTGATTGTAGCTGACCATTCCATGGCCAAGTTCCATGGAGATGATCTGAGACATTATCTTTTGACTCTCATGGCTGTTGCCTCTAAGCTGTACCGGCACCCCAGCATCATGAACCTCATCAACATTGTAGTAGTGGATATGCTGGTGATTTATGAGCCTGAGGAAGGACCCAAGATCTCCAGTAATGCTGCTCTCACGCTGCGCAACTTCTGCACTTGGCAGAGAAGGTTGAACAAGGCGAATGACAAACACCCTGAGTACTGGGACACTGCGATTCTGTTCACAAAGCAGGTAAAGAAGAGGCGTGTGTCACTTCACTCAATCGCAGTAGGCAGTTTAAACTCCATGATTAATGATAATCCTCAGCACTTGGCTAAAATGCTTAAATGCACTCGAGCCCTGGGACTGCAAACCAAAATATATAGACACTATATATGGCCAAAAGCTTGTGGACATGATCATCACACCATTCTGTTTGTTTTGAACATCCCCATAGCTATTATAGTAAGTTCCACTCTACTGGGAAGGCTTTCCACTAGATTTTGGAGCATGGCTGAGGGGATTTGTTCATTCAGCCTAAACAGCATCACTGAGGTTGGGCACTGATGTTAGGTGAGGCGTCCTGGGCCATAGTCTATGTTCCATTTCATCCCAAAGGTGTTCAGTGGGGTCAGGGCACTATGCAGGACACTCGAGTTCTTACACTCCAGCCTTGGCATACCATGTCTTCATATAGCTTGAATTGTGCACAGAGGCGTTGTAATGATGGAACAAGTTTGGACCTCTTTTTTTGTGCAATGCAACAGCATACAAAGACCTTCTATACATTTATGTTCTTCCACCTTGTGGCATTAGATTAGGGAAGAACGACATATGGGTGTGATGCTCGACAAACTTTTGGCCATATAGTGTATAACAGAGGTAGAGTATTAAACTGCAGTCCTGGGAATCTAGGATCCATACACTTTCTCTGCTTGATAATCACCTGATCCAGCTAAAAAGCAAAGCTAAAGTGTGCTGTACAAGGGGTCCTCCAGGACCAACTCACACACTACAATATACAGCTTAAAACTCTTTCCTTTGAAATGACTTGAAAGCCACAATCTCACACTGTAACATGCATGGTTAAAAGTTATGAGTATGCTGCAATTTGTTGATTTTTTTTGTTTGATTTTTATAAACCAAATTGTACTTGAATTTGTTTGTCATGCAAATTAGACAGATCATTTTGTATGAAAATGTTTGCCATAATAATCATAAAAAAAAATCATTTTATGGTCATGATATCTATGGTAAAAAATGAAGTTGTTTGTTAACTCAAATACTAGTGAAGTAATTTCAGTTATATTTATTGTCGTTCTGTTATGGCGTCTAACTGTACATCTCTGAATGCTATGTATACAGTAAGTAAGTACAAAGGAAATAGGATGAGAAAGTTACAAGAGGATGCATGTTTATGCAGAAAATGTAGGCTGCATGCGTGAGAGGTATAGACAGTATACATACAGTATAGCATCTACGTTCTGTACAATAATCATGGGTTATAACAAGGTTTAAAACAAGCAGAGGGTATACACCGATGAGGCATAACATGAGTGGCTTAGACACAGCAGTGCTGCTGGAGTTTTTAAATACCTCAGTGTCACTGCTGGACTAAAAATAGTCCACCAACCAAAAATGTCCAGTCACCAGCATCATGTAGGCAACTAACACAACTGTGCAACAACAGATGAGCTACTGTCTCTGACTTTACACCTACAGGGTGGAGCAATATGGTGGATGTGTCTCAT
>JAOVVH010000059.1:10424342-10440714 GCA_028566435.1 Scorpiodoras heckelii | reverse complement strand
GTGTGAGTGTGTGTGTGAGTGTGTGTGTGAGTGTGTGTGTGAGTGTGTGTGTGAGTGTGTGTGTGAGTGTGTGTGTGTGAGTGCCCTACGATGGATAGGCACCCTGTCTAGGGTTGGTCCTGCCTTGCGCCCTGTGCCACCGGCTAGGCACCGGCTCTCTCGTGACCCTGGGGACAGGAATAAGCGTTTAAGAAGATAAATGAATCAATAATATGACATTGTTAATTATTCCTGTGTATGGAGACTTTGGGGACGTGTGTGTGTGGAGATTTGTGCTCATTCAGCAACGAGCATAAAGGAGGTCAGGCAGTGATGTCGGTGCTCCAGTTCATCCCGAAAGTGTTCAGCGGGGTTCAGGTGCAGGCCTCTAAATTAGTATAATTATAATATTGTATGTAGATGAGTAAAATCGATTACATATTAAGACGTTGGCCAGAGTTTCATACTAACATTCTAATTTCTTCTGAAAGTAATTATGTAAATATTAAATAAAAGAAACAGAATAAAAAACACAAAAAGGTTACTAAAATTTCATAATGGATTTCTTGCGTTAGCAAGATTAAAGAGAGGTTTTTTAAAAAAATATATAGATCTGTTTTATGAACACAATACAGTAAATAAGCTTCCTTGGGTTTGAGAAAGGCGCTATAGAAATTGAACTTCATTCATAAATAGTTTAAGATCCGTTAAGATTTATTTATTTATTTATTTATACTTGAGATAAACTCTTTATTCTACATTTAACGTGTTCATTTTGACTATAGAACCAATTTTAACTGTCCTGAATATGATTTGCTGGTTTTTTACTATATGTTCTTATTTATGACCCTTCTCAAGCCAAGTTTTTAGTTGCCGAGGTGTTGCTTTTATTTGGATTCATAAATATTTGATTACTAAAGCAAGTAAAAAAAAATTATTCCCTTAAAAAAACGTAAATATAATTTGAAAAATATTTTCTTAGTGTGTGCCAAAAAAAACCAAAATCACTTGTTTTACAATTTTCTTTCTAATCAACAATGGACAATGGACCTAACAGCAAATCACAGGATTGACTTTTTGTACTAAGCATAAAAGCCATCAAATAGTTTCAGTAGAAAAAGTTTTTTGAGAAACAGGATGTGTTTTACGGAAGTCCTGGGTCAGTTGTCAGAACTGGGTTTTTTTTTTTTTTTTAAATCTCTTACACGACTCATGAAGGACTGATTTGAATGTCCTGTTTCTCAAGAAATTCTTAAACGAATGCATGTTTTTTACATTCTCAATATGTCTTTCTAGTAATCCCTGAGTGAGGAGAGAAGTGGTGAAATAATAGAAGAGAACAGAATAAATGAACATCGGAGATAGATTGCAGCTTGTCGAGATTGCATGAGACGTGCAGTGTATGGTGTGTCATAGGTGATTCATTCCTCTTGTTCATCTGCTTGGTCCAGGTGAGTTGCTGAGCTCCCTGGTGTGTCATCCTGAATACAAACTGCTCAACGTGCTGAACATTCCTCACATGTCTCGGACATCTCTGGCTTACAGTGCCTACACGTGGCCTGGACTGCTCAAGCATTTACGACAGATGCTCATTGCCAATGCCAGAATGGAGGAAGGTGAATACTCTAATCTACACACTCGCACGGTCACTGGAAAAGGTTCTCTAAGCATTAACAGATGAAATGATGTTACTTTTAGGTATCGACTGGAAAGTGTGTGCGCCGTCGGACAGGGCGGAGAGCAGGCACGTGGGATTCAACAGATCACTCTCTAATCTTTTAATACTGCGGGGTAAAGATGGTTCCTCCGCCGATATAGGCGAGTATACTAGTTATTTCAAATTGTGCACACTGAACTATTATTGTGCTATTAATTATGGGTTCTGAGGCATGGACAAATGTGGTGTTGATTAACAGGAGCTTTTAAGGAGCCTGGTCTGTACGTGCCATGGCTTCCAGCAGATGGGACGTTCAGTATGTGGCAGTCCCCTGTGCCTTTCAGCGGCTATGAGAAGTTGGCCACTTTAATCAGTAATAGCCAGTCACTTTTAAATCCTCTGGATAATATTGTTAAGAAGGCCTGGAACATGTTTGCATCAAGGTACAAAGAATCCACACTAACAGTACATAGTGTTCAGTATACCTTTTTACTTTTCTTTGGCAGCTGGTTATTTATTTATTTATTTATTCTTTCTTCTTAACAGAGCCTACATTCATCAATATACCAAATTTGGAATTTCAGAAGATGATTTTCTCGAAAGCTTTACCATGTTGGAACAGATCATCTCCAGCTACACTCACCTCTGAACCTACACCATCATGTTAAATGACCTTTGTTTTATTTATTTATTTATTTGTTTTTTAAACTTATGCCTGCTAACTATCTTAAGTGAAAGTGTCTGTGTGAATGTGTGTGTCCTTGCTGTAGTTTCTACAAGCCGTATATAGTATTAAATTCATGTACATTTTGAGCTTTAAGGTTTTTCTAGACTTCTTTTATAAAATGACTTTTTATAAAAAAAGGCTTGTCCAGACTTTGCTTTATAAAATGTGTAATAGTTACAAAAAAGGCAGAAAACATCTGGCTGTTTTTCAGTAATTCTCTTCATTCTCCAGTGGTCCACTCTTTTAGGTGTGTCAGGTTCCCGAGTTCTTGTAACAAACCCAGAAGTGCTCAATAATTAGTTTTTACCCCCTTACAAGTAAAAATGCAAATCAGCTTTATTTTAAATACATGCAAAGACAATTATTCATTTGTTTAGTGAAATGATCACTTCACGTTACACTGACGACAAAAAGAGCGTCACTCAAACTGCAGCTCCACGTATAAAGGCTGTTCACAGGAACACATCAAATCTGATATTTGTATTTCAATCTAAAACACAAACTTCTTTAAAATGCAAAGGGCTGATGATCATGTTTCAGAAATCTCACAACCTTCAGGTTCCTGTTGGAGCATTTTCCCCCCCATGTTCTTGGCCGTTTCTCAGGGAATCCACACTCCGTCTGAGTCACTGCCTGTTTTTTTTTCTTTTTTTGTGTGTGAACAGAAGTGGGCATTGCAAAACTGAAGCTCTTTCATTTCCTCCGAAGTGATCAACCCAAAATTTCAGTCAGCCTACAGACTGCTGTCGCCTTATGACATCAGAGCCAACACCAGTCTGATAAGCTATCTGACATGATGGGAACGTGAGAACACGGTGCTCCTGGTAAAAGGAAGCCCAAGGGTGAATCATGCAAAACCGTTGAACTTCCCTACAACCGATTTGCGGGCAAATTCAAACCTGCTTCACGTCATTGTATTATTCCTGCTGCAGATTATCATCACTGTAAAGCCTTAACACTAGACAGGATAGCAAATTATATAGCAGCTACATTGTACAATGTACAATAAGAACATTCATACCTAGAAGGTCAAACACACAAAGAATGATCAGGAACTTGCATTTTATAAACTACACTTACCTCCAGAGATGGACATCTTCAGGAAAACAATTCTCTCTCAATTTCAGACAGGATAAAGGATTTCTAATCTATGAATAAAATCTACAACATGATGGAAGTGTAACCAAATAATGCATTACTTCATTTTAATGTCCAACAGAATTAAAGCAAGGTCTACGAAAGACCTACAAGTTTTAGCTTCACATAAAACGTATTAAGACAAAAAGGGAAGAAAAAAAAACAACAAACAGAATTGAGGCAGTTTATAAAGTTAAATGTCTATATGCAGGGTACATGAGGCTATTCGTAAGTTTACCAGATTGAAATAGCATCAAGTGTCATCACATTATGGCAGAAAATCTGTTCCATAAACTATATTAAAACAATTATTTTACACAATGTGCAGGCAATTAAGAAAACCATACAGTTTTTTTATATTGCTGTCCCTGTATAAGAAAAAAAGTGAAAGAAAAAGGCCATCAGACCACGTTTTAGAAAACAGAGAACTGCCCCTGAAAACCACTCACTACATCACCAGTCTCACAAAAGTAACCCCGACCATACATACTGTTAACACAGATTAAATAAATTATTCTACATGATCAGAACTGGACTCAGTTCAGTGGAAGCATGACCCTGCAATGTTGCATAAAGGCTTTGCAACAGATATTACCGCTTTCTGGCATCTCTCTTACCGAAGAGGTAAAAAAAAAAAAAAAACCCCACTTAAGTTCTAACATCTGATTTTAATAGATAAACGCTACAGACGAATGGGGGAGTTGGGTAGAAGGGGTTGAAGGGATAACAACATAAGAAGAGTACATGTTAAATTAGTGGCCATTCCGTCTTTTCCAGGTTAAATACTCCTTAGTTTCCAAAACGGGAGCCTGAGATGATTTACTGTGAGGCTATCACTTGGTTTTCTCTTCCGAGTGCTGCTTCTGCTGCTGCCGCTTGGCATAGCTCTGTGCCATGGAATTTATGATGGATAAAATGAAATAGCAGACCATGACTAGCACCACTTTCTCAAAGACCCAGGAGAGCCAGTTCTCACCCTGCACACAAGAAGCAAATAATAATGTTAATAATGAGAATGTCGGGCTGTAATACAAGGCATCCAGTACACTGATCATTACATTAACATTAAGCTCAGTTAAATTTAGACTTCCTGTTATACATTTCAGAATATGGTATTCCTACTATTTTAAACTCCAGCTGTATTATATCACAGGCTTTTTTTTTTCGGTGCTAAAATAAATCAGGTTTCCCACTGAACACTATTAAATTTCAGAGCTGCATCAATGAACTAGAGTCTAAATACAATGAGGAAGCCTGCTCAGGGAAAAAAAAAAAAAAAAAAAAAAAAAGTCTTCCTCATCCGACAAAAGAGAAACACGTGTGGTTCTTACCGCAGCTGTGCCATCCCCAGCTGGGTGATGAAGCTTAGCTCGCTGGGCTTCCAGATATTCACGGAAAGGTTTCTGTAAGGAAACTCCAACCCCGGGTATGGCCCTGTGAATACAGCCAAACACACATTAGGCCAGTTCTGACTTACCCTTTACAAGATCCTGACGAGGTATGTCGAAAGTCTGAACACTAAACATCTAAAATGTTAACTGTGCTCTCCGGCTGAGGTGGCACAGCACACTGAAGAGCGAGATCTTCGAACACTTGCTTATATTACCGAGGTTCCTGTTAGAACTGGTCTGGAGCTATTAATCAGGAAGTGAGTCGACATTGTGTCATCAGTGACATGTAGGAAGAACCGCCCAGGTTTGAAGGAGTGACGGTCAGTGACACGTATCTAATACACTACACAGATTGTACACTCAGGAAAAAAAAGGACTAGATCATAATTAGAACTGAAGTCTTGAATGTAATGTTTAGATTTTAGGATATTTTTATTTACTAAGGATTAAGTGTATATTACTTTGTGGATCTGACAGTCGCATGCATCATGAAGCAAGAGTCTACATTTAAGAGTCAAAATGAAAGAATCCAAATGGTCCTTTGTTCTACGTTGATTTACTAACCAGGTAAAGCACACAATTGTGAATGACGGTGACACAGGATGTCTCTGAGTCATGGGAAGTGCGAAAGACCTAACTGACATTCTAATTTTGACTCTTTGTGGTTAATGATACAACCTACTTCTTGCTTTCGTGCTTTTTTTTCTCCTCCATAAATCGCACCTCAGAATCAGACTGTTTCACATTAACTCATCAGCGTAACTGTTCTATAGGAACGTTGTATGTGCTGCAGTTTGATGATTCAGACTACAACTCAGAATGTAACCAAAACCATGAAAGAATTGAACTGCATGCAAAATACCTTCACACGGAAGAAAGCCACGAAACATTAGAGTTCATTGAACTGCCCCCCTTTTTTTTTTTTTTGCCAAGTTCCCATCTTGCTTGAGTCCTGATAAATTAAGTGTAGACCCAATTATTGGAATGACTACCTCAAACAAATGAGCTACTCATTAATCACGATGAGGATCAATATTCCCGTAGGGTAGATATTAAACAAAATTGTCTTAAATCAACAAATGAGTCAACCGTGCTTTTATCAACCATTTCCAAACTGCATACCTTATATAAACGCATCTGACAAATTATGAATAGAAAGCTGTAACTAAGTGACTGATTGCAGACAAGGGCACTAATTATTGCAACTGTGTTGCTTGTACTTTTGCGAGGTGTGTTCAGTACATTGGACATGTCTCACTGTTTTGCAAGTCAGTCTTTTTCCAAGTGTGTATTATTCATGCTTTGACTGACTGCAACAAAACTTGAATGCTACTAAGACGAGTCATACAGCACTCGCGCCACCCGTCATGTTCATGGCGGACATTTTCCCCCCTCTCGCCTTCTTTAGTTGTTTCTGGTCAATTGGTAGAAACAAACTGCACTGTGGATGATGAGCTAAACATATTTCCATAGCAACACAGAAATAGGCAAAGAAACACAAAATCAACACATTGTAATGAACATTTCATTTCCATGTCTGGATTTGAACCCTAGTGAAAACCTGTGATCTGAATTAAAGAGGGAAGTTCACATGCACAAAGCAAAAAAAAAAAAAAAGTTTTAGATGCACTGGGGTTCTTTGGGACAAGATTATCTTTGTTATGGCTTTTAATCAGGTGCTGGAGAAATATAATACATCCAGAAATTATATATTTATATTTCCAGACAAAGTGTTTTTATAATAGGGGAAAAACCCAATTGTGTGTGTGTGTGTGTGTGTGTGTGTGTGTGTGTGTGTGTGTGCGTGTGTGAGAGAGAGAGATATATATATTTTTCATATTTATATTGCCTACTGTAAAACAAGTTGGTTTTGTTCATCGGTGTTACTCTCTATGGCATCCTGATGACTTATTCCTGGACTGAAGTTAAGCAGAAATCACGTATGGAATGTCGAAGGATATTTGGGACATTACAAATACCGTAATCAAGGAAAAGCAATACAGCTTACGGCACACACACATACACACATCTCCTGCCTATTTATCTAAATATTTAATTTTTAATAATTTGATTGTTAAAAAAAAATTCTGACAAATATTTTGTCCTAAATTTAGTACAAATATTTTGTCCAACATATAACACATTCACTGGTAATCTCACTCATTGGTTCTGGGCTTCTGCTTCAAATCTTCTATGAATTGAAGAAAATCCACTTTCTCTGGTCCTAGGTCTAAGTAAACGCACTACACACACTACACACACTACACACATAAGATAAGATAAGATTTCAGATAAGATACTGTTCAGTTCAGGATGGAATAAAATAATCCCTCTGGATTTAATAATCCCTCTGGATAAAATAATCCCTCTGTGTAGACTAAAAGAGCTGACTTTTAAATTAATGCACTTGATCAAGTCATGTGATCATGTTTAACATTTTCATGGCTAGGTCATATCCAGTGTTTGCTGAAAAACAAATAATTACATTTTTTAAGTCTTTTAATCTTCAAATCTTTTATGAATTGGAGAAATTACAGTTAGATCCACTTTCTCTGGTCCTAGATCTAAGTAAACACACTATAAGCACACACCCACACACACACACACCCACACACACACACACACACTATAACGTCTTGAACTTCTACACCAGGGTGGAAAAACTCCTTAAATGGATTTAAGATAATTTAAGATAATGGATTTCAGGATGGCATCAAAGAATCCCTTTGGATTTCTATTTTTCTTTTACATTTGAGAATGAATCCTTTTAATTCTCTTTTTCCTTCTTCTTTTTTTTTTTTTTTTAAAGAGATTAAATGTTCACCAACATGCCTCTCCATCCTCTTTAGACATTTCAGGAAAAGACTCAAAGCTGTGTAATTTATATATATATTTTTAATCATTTTTATTTATGATAATTCTGGAGTATTAAACAAGGCTATTATAAAATAACATGATAATATTGTAGACATATACATCACTAGTTTAATTATATTAACACTATGTTGAGTAAAGGATTTAATAAAATCGTCATTCAACTATTTTAAAGTGCTTTTGTGGCATTATTTTTGTTATTGTATTTTTAACACAGATGCCTAATTTTGGGCACTCCACCATGATTCAAAGCCATGGATTCCCATGATTTCACCATTTTCCCCCCAAGAGAAAGATGAATGTGTTATTACTCACCCGATCAGAGAGACCATCTGCTCCACTATGTGCTTGCTGAACGTTATGATTACAAAGAGTTTCTATGGAGAGAGACGAGATGTACAGAACATTTCAGACAGTGAATCAAGAGCATGAGTGATAAGATTCGGGTCAAACTAACATGAGGAGGATAACAAAGAAATGCTTCAAGCTCCTCTTTGTCTTGAGGAGGTGCTGAAACATGCTCCCAGAAGGAGCAGTGAGATCACCGCCTGACACAAGCCCATTGCTGCCCTGATGACTCGCACAGCACCTCAAGGGACGTCCGGTTTCTCTGCCCTTTTCAAGACTCAACGGTTTAACACCAGAGTAGCTGTGATTAAGCAGAAATCTGACAATGTGTTTCAACCACCATACTCGAGTCATAAAATGGAAATTAGGAAGTGTATCAGTCCACGCTTATGGTCAGTTGTGACCCTCTGTGGTTATTAAAGTTTAAATGAATGCTGTTGTTTAAAGAACAATGAGCTAGAGTCATTTCTGTGATTTAGCAACCTGAACAAAAAAAATATTAATTCGGCGTACCTGAATGTGCATCTTGATAACTGCTTTTCCGATTAGGGTTGCTCCAAAGAAGGTCCAAAATGGGATGAGAAAATGGCCGCATGTAATACCAGCCAGGTCGAACAGAGGATTTGGGATCTGAGGGAGGAAAAAAGAGAAAAGATATTGTACTAATCAGTTATTCAGGATCTGTACTGGGCCAAAACCAGGAACAAATAGTGAGAAAAAAAAGAGAGAATAAACAGAAAAACTGTAATTGGGTCTGGAAATGTTTTTTCTTTGTAACTGTAAATTTATACACAAACACATTTCATTGTATTTTTTTGGTTAGGATTGATTTTCTTTTTGTAAATTACATTTATATTATTTTAATTATATGATTATATATATTATATATATAATTTATACATTTTAAAAAATACTTTTTTTGTGGAAGCTGCAGTTTGTGTAAGTCATGTCTTTAGCTATTTTTTTCCCTGTATTTCAGTGGTACAGGTTTTTTTTTTATTTTAATTCAAGCTTCTTCTTCTTCTTCTTCTTCTATTATTATTATTATTATAAAAATTATTATTATCATGTAGTAAACTGAATGATTTTTTTTTTTATTGAATTGAATGTTACTCAAGCTCCCGGTATCAAAATCAGTATCGGACAAGAAAAGGTGTTACTGTGTTATCTCTAATTCGATTATAAATGAAGGAATTCTTTATAAATATTTTTAAGCAGGAGTGTTTAGTGCACATAAATCATATTCTATGGAGAAAAAATCCTTTTGTCATTTACTAATCAAGTAAAATGACTCCAACAAGACACAGGATTTACAGGCAGAAATCCTTTCCCTTGACCAGTTCTGAATGATTTCGCACTCTATTGTTAAAGAGTGTACTCTGAATTTCTGATTAATATAAAATCTAAGCAAAGCAAATTCATAATCAGCGTGTTAGACAAGTTTACCGCTAAACCATTTTACTGCATTACTTTATTTTAAATGTAACTGTTTCAAATGCACCAGTGTGACAAAGGAACAGTCAGACTGGGGGATAATCTTTCAAGTGTTATTCCTAAATATAAAAACAGGATAAAAAAATATAACAAAAGGGAAAAAAAAAGTATTAAAAAGCATATACAATTAAATACATATATTATATATGTATTATATATGTTTTGTATATTTTTCTAGTCAAAAGTATTTGTAAAACTGCTCCTGGAGTTTCTTACGGTTTTTACAGTTTAATCACTATTACTGCCACAAACCAAACAAAATACTACAGAATTTCCTATTAAATAAGGAAACTTACATTTATATAGAGTGAAATGAGTGCTTCATTAAAGAAGGTTTACTTTCCAGGTCTGACTATGAAACCTGTAGATAATACACTAATAGTCAGGGTTAGTATTAAACGCAAAACTTAAATACATGACAAACTACAAAAAAAAGTGTTTAATCAGAGAGAGAAATCATTTTGGTCATTTCTGATTAAATTAGATCTTGAAAGTTTCTATAAAATAAGTTCATTCCTAACATCTCTCAATTCACTAAACAATTAATAATAGATATTTTTTGGACTGACATAGACTTATTCCTTGGTTAAATTTTCTAATTTTGATTAATCTAATTCTAACAAATATAATATATTACTTTTTTCCCACTTTTAACTTTGGAATATATATAAATATGTGTACAGAAATATGTGTATAGAAATATGTTAGTACAATATGAAATTAAACAGACAGTTAAAACATATGAATGGGACACCAGTCTTCTAACTTGAGCTCAGCTCACCAATAGTCATAGTCATAGTCACCCATGTATAACTGTAGTCAAAACTTAATAATTACAATCATTAACATATGATTTATTGGGAATCTCTACTTGTACACCACTACAGGCATTTTGTTCCATGATAACAAACTATATATGTATATGTGTATGTATGTGTGTGTGTGTGTGTGTGTGTGTGTGTGTGTGAGTGAGTGTGTGTCTAAAATAAACATTTCCTGTAGTGTATTCTTGGTGGGGGGAAAACACAAACCTCAGAATGTATCAAGGTTTAAAATGAGTTTTTCTACACTTTCCACAAACAAATATTAATTATGAAAATTGGACAAGCTTCACTTTCTGTACCAAATGCAATTTTCTAAATTCTCCATGATTAAACGATTTAAATAATAATAATAATAATAATAATAATAATAATAATAATAATAATAACAATAAAGAAATGCATAAATAAAATAATTATTATAATAATTATTATAACAATAATAATAACAATAATAATTATTATTATTACATGCATCTAATCTACAAGCAGGAAACAGATGCCATGTTTATTGCCATTTAACAGACATAATTTTAAAAACATATTAAACAGAAACGATCATGCTAAAAGAAAAGATCTATGTCCTATTGCTAACAGAGCTCCTGTTTCTTAGGAAAGTGTTGCATCTTTTTCTGTTGCTGTTCCTGCAACCAAATCCTACAGTGTGAACTGCTTTTTTTTTTTTTTTAAATTACTCAGATTAGCATATTCATCATCATATCATAAGGGTGATAAGTGTTTTCTTTTTAAACCTTCTTTACAGAGAAGTCACAGAATCTTATCTCACTGTAACGTGCAAACTGTCTCTGCTGTGCATCGAGCTGTCTTTCTGACGTCACTGTAAGGATCTACACCGGCGATTACGGAAGGGGGAAAGACGCTACGTGATGGATGCATTGTGGGATTTCGAGGAAATCACTGCCTTATGCTAATACGGCTTGTGTACTACAGGCACAGCACTTTTCTTATCTTTTCTTCTTTTTTTTTTACATCGGTGCAAGATAAATTTGACGCAGCAGTCCACAGTCTGATACCCGCATTTCATACAACATTTCTATAACATTTTAAATATATCCAAGATACTGGATATGGGGGGAAAAAAGGAAAATTAGTCCACAATGGTTCAGGGAAACAAGACTTTTCTGAGAAATCAGCAGTGCAAGGAAGTACTTTGGTTGCATAGCTGATTAAGGACATTCAACCAGAACATCCTGTTTCTCTGGAAACTATGTACTATGGGCAGTTTAATAGGAACACCCTTACACCTGCTCATTCATGCAATCAGCCAAATCGCAGCTTCAGTCGCATCTTCATTTTCCAGTCATTTCATTGTCTAATTTTGGTGACCTTTGCCGACTGTAACCTCTGATGTTGGTTGACAGAAGCGGAACCCGATGTGGTTTTCTGCTGTTGGTGCACTTCTTTTTCGCTCACCACGGTTGTAAAGAGTGGTAACTTCAGTTTCCTGTCAGCTCAAAAGCAGCCTCATCATTCTCCTCTGTTCGCTGCCATGAACAAGACGTGTCCGGCTGCAGAGCTGCTGCTCACTGGATGTTTATTGTTTTTCGCACCATTCTGTGTAAACCAGTGGTGGACAGTAACAAAGTACACTTAGCTAAGGTACTACACTTGCGTATAATTTTGAGATACTTGTACTTTACTTGTGTCGTTCCGTTTTATGCTACTTTATATTTCCACTCTACTTCATTTTAGAGGGAAATATTGTATTTTCTACTCCACTACATCTATTTAACAGCTTTAGTTACTAGTTACTTTTAAGATGAAGATTTTACACGTTCGATAATCTAACAAGCTTTAAAAATGCACACATCATTAAAGATTAAACCAGTGGTTTCCAACTTTTTTTAGGCTTTTGACATCTTACAGGAAGCAGTATGTAGTCGTGTCACATTTCAGACGTCTACAAGTTTAACAGCTCCATAAAATAGCGATTTTTCCCTCTGAACTTCACACATGGTTTCATTTCAATAAATGTTCAATGATCAAATATCTCACCAAAAATCAAAGACTAATGGGGGAAAAAAGGAAAGAAGAATAAAAATAACAAATTTCTGCTTTCAGTTTTTGGACTCTTCCCCCTAATCATCTCATGACCCCTCAGATTTATCTGGTCTCCCTGTATATAAAACTGTATATAAAGTAGTTCAAATTAGCTCCACCTCCAGCAGCTTAAACACTAACACACTGCTTGCACACTGATGCGCCAGTATGGATCATCTAACAATGCCAGATATAATAATATAATAATATAATCAGTCTTTTGTTATAATAATATTTTTACATTGTTCTATTGGTATTTTTACTTGAGTAAAGGATCTGAATATTTCCTCCACCACTGGTGTAAATGCTACCGATTGGTCACAAAAAAATCCCCGGAGATGAACAGTTTCTGAATGAAATCCTCAGACCATCTGGCACCAACAGCCACGTCACAATCAAAGACACTGAGATCACTGAGGGTTTTCCCCCCTATTCGATGTGAACATAAACTGAAGCTCTTTACCTGCATGATTTTATGCATTGTACTGATAGGTTACTTGCATAACTGCATGAATGTTCAGGTGTATGGGTGTTCCTAATAAAGTGGTCTGTACGTGTATGCATGTCTGGGTTTGGGATAAAAAGATATAGATGCGAAGATAGATCAGAGTTTCAGCTCTAATTTTCTGATATATCGAGCATTTAAAAATGGACATGGTCATGTAAAAGCTTTACAGAAAAAATATCAATTTGAGACAAACCAGACCCAAAAAAGTGTCAAAAAAGTAATTTTTAGCTGAGCAAAAGTATAGGAGCAGAATCCTAATGTAAATAACACTTAATATTTGGCTGCATATCCCTTATTTGCAATAATGGTATGAAGTTGCATCATTCTTCTTTTGTGATGATTTCCCAGGCTTGGAGCACACCTTCTTTCAGTTGTAGCTTGGTTTGGGGGGGTTTCCCCCTTCAGTCTCATGTTCAGGAGGTAAAATGCATGCTCAGCTGCGCTAAGGTCTGGTGACTGACATGGCCAGTCTAAAACTGTCCACTTTTCCCTCCTGATGAAATCCTTCTTTGTGTGTGTTTTGGGTCATTGTCTCGCTGCACTGTCAAGTTCCTTGCAATTAGTCTGGATTCTTTTATAAAAAAAAAAAAAAGGCAGACAGAATGTTTCTGTATACTTCTGAATTCATTCTGCTGCGATCATCATTAGTTGAATCATTATTAAAGATTTGTGAGCCCGTTCCAGAAGCAGCCATGCTTCTGCACAAGCTCCTTTTTTTGGCCTTTATGTCACTTTGGTAACGGTTAAATTTGGGTCCAGGACTTTTAAGTCTCATGTTTGTATTTGTCATGTTTGTGATTTCCAGTCTGCCCTTCTGAGTCTTACTGATGACTGGTTTATATTTGGTCTGGGACTGCGATACCCTCACCCCTGCTCTGTAGAGGCTGTTGCTGATGTCACCGTCTGCTGTTGTTGGAATTTTCCTCACAGTTTTCACACAGCTTTTTTTATTTGTTGTTGTTTCGGTCATCAACTGCTACTGTTTTCCTAGGTCTGTTTCATGTCTGGTTGTTAGCACACCACTGGTTTCTTTTTTCAGGACGTTCCAAATTGTCGTCTCACATTCATCTTTAAATCTCAAACCCAAACGTCTTCGGTGTAAAACAAAAACAAAAGACTTGCTGTTCCAGTACTTTCAGAGGCGACCGTACAGTTATGCATGCATACATACACACAGTTTATAACAGAATGAGAAAGCACTTACTGAAGCACAGGCCAGGATTCCCAGAAATCCTACTTTCTGAACCATGTTTTGTACAGCAAGTTTTGCTCTTGTTGCAAAGTCCTGCAAAGAACAAACACCATTGACATGATATAAAACCACACAGTGTGTACTGTTACAATGTATTAAACAACTGAGAGCCCATTTCCTCTTAGGTTTATGAGAATGCAATGTGACTTGCTAAAAGATAGACTCAGCCGCCATTTGAAACCGACAACCTATCGATGAATGTCTTATCAAAGGATATAGATTTTATCCTTATCTGTGATCGTGGACTGATTCATCATTAATAGAATTACTCAGGAAATGTAAAAAAGTACAAACGTAGATTTCTGAGAGGAAAGATGATGCCAGAATGTTGAGCAATGAAGTCACTTCAGGCATGAGTGAAAAAAAACCCCCTGCTTTCAGTGTACAGTGTGTTGAAACAGATGACTGAATGAAACTGTTTATTTTAGACGCCGATAG
This sequence comes from Scorpiodoras heckelii, assembly GCA_028566435.1. Classification (NCBI taxonomy): domain Eukaryota; kingdom Metazoa; phylum Chordata; class Actinopteri; order Siluriformes; family Doradidae; genus Scorpiodoras; species Scorpiodoras heckelii. The sequence goes on along the minus strand of JAOVVH010000059.1, from coordinate 10,426,027 downwards.
CAGGCCCCGTGAAAGGGGGGGATATTTGCTGAAGCAGCATCTGATGAAAGGTACCACACTGAATCCTGCTTTAAGCATTTAACCAATTAAAATACTGCCGGTGAAAGGAACAGTCCACGTGAGGTCCACTCAGACACTAACGGCACATAATTAAAAGGAAGCTCTCATTATGAGTCACCCGCTGCTCAAAGGGTTTACTGGAAGTCAAGGGAGGGGTTTTCAAAGAAGTGGTCACATGACCAGGAGCAGTAAACCACAACACTGAGGTAGTCACCGAGATCTATCAGAAGGCTGACAGGATCCAATAACATGCTGTCTAGAGGGGGGATTAGCACCTTTATATCCGGGAAAAAAAAACACAGGGTGTTGTGGAATGCCCTGAGAAGTACTTAATTCCAAGGTGCAAGGTGTGCAAAGTGGGGGAAATGGTAGACTAGTAGGTCAGGACTCTGAGCTGTTGATCAAAACGGTCGGGGGTTCGAGCCTCGACATCGGGGCTGCCGCTGATGCAAGACCCTTAACCTACTGCTCAACCCAGCCACTGAGGGGTGCAATGCTCACACAGTGCCAGCCCCAAGCCTGGTTAATGGGAGGGTTGCGTCAGGTAGGGAAATTTTATTCCAGGATCTGGAATAAAAAAACCCGCACCAGATTAAGACTTGGCGACCCCAAGCAATGGGAGAAAAAAAAAAAAAAGGTGAGCAAGGTGAGCACGAGTTCATTGCCAATGTAAAGTGCTTTGCTGTACACTGCACCATGATCAACAGACATCCTGTGACTCATATAGGGACTTGTTTGATGATGCAAAAAGAAGATCACTACACAGTTATAGGTTTAAGAAATTCAAAAATATGTCACTATCTACAACATTATCACACATGCAGCGTGTCTGCAACTGTGCAATGCGCGTGTGTCACGCTGAACACATTCCTCACCTGCGCACTCTCTGCTTGTTCCAGCATCTCTTCAAATTCCTCATAGTCCTCATCATCTGGTTCAGCTCCAGAAAGACGGGCTGCTCGTGCCATGAAATATGGAGGAAGTTCTCCAATAGCAGTACCAGCTCCCTGTGCAAATACATGTTCATTAAAAAAAAGGAAAACTTTTTTTTTGTGCCATGCCCTAAACAATGACTCATTTTAAACCTGCCCAAAAGTGACTAACAAATAAAAACCCGCAACCGAACACTTCAGTACAGGGGTGGGCAACATGACAAAAAATATCATCATATCACAATAGGCGAAGACGTTTCAACGATACGCACTGTATCCTTCATCAGAGAAATGTCTTCAGATATTGTGACATGATATTTTAGGTTGGCTAATAAACTGCGAGAAAACAGTCACATTTGAAAGTATACCTCTGAGCATTTGTTTCATCCTACTTTTATTTAACGTCTGTAAAACTAAATTGAAGCAAAAGAAGATCAAATATAGAATCAGTTTAATAGTTTACAGTTCATTCAAAACATGAGAAAACCTGAAACATGAAAAAACTATTTCCACAGTGTGTAATTATTTTGAAAAAGTTATAAATACATAAATATTGAATAGACATCATCTATAATACCCATGTTATCTCAGAAAAGAGTATTATGACAATTTATCCCAATATCAATATTATAACAATATATTTAGCTCTTGCTTTAATCTAGAGTCCCTATCAATCAAATAATATTAATCTCT
>JAOVVH010000059.1:10344119-10357955 GCA_028566435.1 Scorpiodoras heckelii | reverse complement strand
AGGAAACCGGAGTACCCGGAGGAAACCCACACAAGCACGGGGAGAACATGCAAACTCCACACAGAACAGCCTGGACCAGGAATCGAACCCGGATCGTCTTGCTGTGAGGCGACAATGCTAACCACTACACCACCGCGCTGCCTTTCTTTGTTTATGCATGAACAAAATGTGTGGCTTAAAAGTTTTAGTGGTCCTAATTAATGCATTTCTCATGCCTCCACACAAACGTAGATTTCAATTTGTAAAATGGTTTCAGTTAACTGAAATATTTAAAAAATTACGTTTAAAAAACATTTTTAAAAATTCAGTCCAAAAATGTACACAATCACTTATTTTTATTTATTAAAATAATTTCTCGAACAAAAAGTTATACTGTAAAATTTTATTTCAAGCTTACAATTTTTTTTTTTTATCACAAAAAGCTATAAGAGCTTTTCTCAGACTCTCTTGATATCTTCTATCACAGCTTCTCTCTTCTCTCTTCTATCTTCCCACCAGCCAGGGTGTGTCTAACCTTGATAAGTTAAACCTAACAGTTTAAGCTAACCATCTCTAATCTAACGACTTTTATGTAAAATTACTGCTGTGCCGTACTGATGAACAAAATGACATGCAAAGAAATTCTTTAGACTTTTGATCATTTGAAGAACATTCTCTCTATCACAGAATTGCATGCTAAAGGCTGAAGGCCTCATACATCTAATCATAAGCCTCAGAGAAAAGCTTATTATAACTCAGCACATAATCATTAGAATCCAAGAATAAGCTAAGAAGCTATTTATTTATTTATTTTTTTATTTATTTATTTATAACAAGAAAATATCTCAAAATTATATAACTGATGGTGACAAAGTCTGTTAAGCAATGAAAGAAATCACATTCATACATCATCTTCTTTACACAGTGTAAACCTGAACCATGAAGCCATTCAGACGTATGTATTAACTCAAAAATCTAGTGGAATAATTATTAACAGAATATTTCAATACATTAACTTAAACAAGCATATTTCCAGTGAATTGGAAAATGACTGGTTATTTATTGTGTGCTGGAGTTTGGTCATATAATGGATTTTTGAACTGGTATTCTGCTGGAGAGAAATAAGAGAGGAAAGACATGCATAAATATTCTTGTGTAATATCTGAAATGTACATAGTCACTTTCAAAAGTGATTATAATAATAATTTAGAAATGTGAAATATAAATGTCCTTTGCACAATGGGTTGTTAATAGAAAACTAATGTACATTAAATGTGGGCATTTAACATTGTTCATTTTATCATCATTTATTTTAGATAATAATTATTGAGGCAATAGCTGTGGTAGTACAGTCTCATTTATGCAGGACAAATTATTTGAATGTATACTCAGCATAACTCCATTATTAAAATTGTAGCCCTTTTATTTTTAGATTTTATTAAAGTATATTTTACATTTATTCATTTGCAGGCATGTGTTTTAGCTAAACACATAATGTCTTTGCATGTCCAGTGCTAATGTCTCCATAAAAAAACACCATTATTAACTAATCATCAGTAACATAACTAGTCATTGAATGTAGTCTAAATGTATTCAGCATGATAAATTGAATTTTGAATTGAATTGAATTATTTTTTGTTGTGTAATAAAGGAATTACAAGTTGCAGGTACAGTATAATTATAACAGTATATGACAGATCTCGGTCCAAATGATATTAGCAGTATACATTTTCATATTATGAGCATTCACAATTTTATCAAAATATAGTAGTATTGTGATATGTGTAACTTCTTGTAGGATACTTTTCAACAGTAGTCAGGATATTAAAATAAATAATTAAATATACAAAGACACATGACAGACTGTGCAGTTACGCAAAAAATAATTCACACTGGAGTGGTATTATATGAGCAAATTATTTTCAACACTTTACTAAGTTGTTCAATTTATTATGAAATGTTCACATATTTTATTTAACAGTTTATAGTTGCTTCTCTCCTGAAGACCTAACAAAGCACCTCACCACATCTATCCTTATAAGCTTATCTTTGTTAAACGTTTTTTAAAATCATTTATTATGGTTTTTAGACTATGTGACATGTCCACCATACAGGTCCCTTTTGCTATAAAAACAATAATATATTATAACAAGGGCATTAATATAAACTAGGACTACTGTCTGAGCCTTGTGGTTTTAAAAAATAACATAATGCACACCTTCTGACCAATAAGATTCAAGAATGCATATGCATTGTGGTATAAGAGTATAAATTATTAATAAATTATTGTGTGGTGTCAGTGTACCTTTGCATTTTTTTCCCTTCTTAGCATAGCCAGACTTGTGTATCTCAGATTGATTGGCTAAAACATAAAAGAACATGATAGTTTTTATTGTTTGTACACAATGGATATAAAATGTCTACACACCCAAATTTTTTGATGCAAAAAAAAAAAAATTAAGCCAAGATGATGACATAGTCAGATCTTTTTCCACCTTTTCTGTGATACAGCAACCAGAAACAAATGAAGTGAAAAACAAATACATTTTTTATGGGGAAAAAGAAGAAAAACTTACAGTGAAATTATTCTAACTGACCCCAAATGAAGATCAGCTGTTTCTGTACGATTTCCCTGATATCATCTTATGAAATTTCATCTGACTGCTAATGCCATGGTCAAAGTGCTTACAAAGCATGTGTGGGATCTCGTTGTCGAAAGTTTTTTTTTGTTTCAATTTCATTTATTTTTTCAAATTTGTCACATTTAAATGCTTCAGGTCATCTAATTAATTTTAATATAACATAAAGACAACATTAGTAAACATAAAATGCAGCTCTGAAATGGTCATTCCATTTATTGAAGGTAAAGGTTTAAACTTAATTTTATTTCTTTTGAGACATTCAGCAGTGCACTTGCTTGTGTACTTTGGATCCTTGTCCTGCTGTATAACCCAACTCTACTTGAGCTTTAGGTTATGAACTGACAGGATTGTCTGACAGAGAACAGAATTCATGGTTCCAATAATTATGACAAGTCATCCAGGTCCTGCAGAAGCAAAGCAGCCCCAGACCATCGCACAACCACCACCATGTTTGACTTTAAGTATGATGTTCTTATGGTGGAATGCACTGTTTGCATTACACTAGATGTAATAGGATCCATGTCTTCCAGAAAGTTCCACCTTTGACTCATCAGTTCACAGAATACTATCCCAAATGTCTTGTGGGTCATCTCAATGGGTTTTTTTTTTTGCAAATGCGAGACAAGCCTTTGTGTTCTTTTTGGTCAGCAGTGATTTGTGCCTTGCAACTCTTCCATCGCAGCCATTTTTGCACCGTGTCGTTCTTATAGTGGAATTTGAAACATTGACCTTAACTGAGGCATTTGAGGCCTGCAGGTCTTTAGATGTTCATCTGGGTTCTTTTGTGACCTCCTGGATGAGTTGTTGATGTGCTCTTGGTGATATTTTGGTAGGCCAGCCACTCCACTGTTCCAGTTTTTCTCTATTTGTGGATAATGACTCTTACTGTTGTTTCCTGGAGTTAAAGACCTTAGCAATGGCTTTGTAACCCTTTCCAGACAGGCAGATTTCAGTGAATTTGTTTAGCATCTGTGTTTAAATCTCTTGAGAATGTGGCATCATGTGTTGCATTATGAGACCTTGTAGCCTGCTTTGCGTTGACAGACAGGTTCTATTTAAGTGATGTTTAGGTTCAATAAGTCTGGCAGAAATCATGCCTGGGTCTGGGTAGTGAAATTGAACCCCATAGTCAATTGAAATTTTTTAATTGATTTAGTAGCAAGGGAAATCACTTTTTCACATGTGTGATATTTGTTTTGAATAAATGTTTAACTTTGATTTGTCACGGCATGGTATGGAAAGTACTGGTCACTTGCTACATGTGAAACCAGTCATGTTTATTCTTTACATGTGTGGGCTATGGGGAAGATGGAGTGGCTAGACAGAAATCATTTCTCAGTAGTTCTTCCAAGGTAGAACTGTTGGGACATAATTCTAATTAGATGGACAGCTTATCATCCAAAGAACACCATACCCACAGTGAAGTATGATGGAGTCAGCATAATGCCTTGGAGCTGTTGTCTTCAGTTGGGACTGGGGCTTCCAGTCAAGACAGAAGGAATCACTGATAGCACCGAATACCAATCTATTCTGGCAGAAAATGGTAGGCCTCTGTTAGACAGCTGAAGATGAAGAAAATTTTCACCTTCCAGCACAATAGTGACTCAAAACACAAATGCAAGTCAATAGCGCAATGACTTCATAAGAATATCAACATACTTGAATGGACCAATCTGAACTGTGGAATGGCTTGGGATCCCCTCGCAATCTCAAAGATCTGTAGCATTTTGCAAGAAATAGAGGAATAAAATCGGCAAATTAAGATTTAAGACTCTTACCCAAAAAGTGCAGTCTTACAGGCAAAAGGTATTCTAAAGAAGTGCAACCAGGGTATTCTAGGGTTTTTCTTTTCCTCACATAAAAGGTGGAAAATGATGAAATGATAAATGAGAAACTGTATCTTGGTTTCATAATTTTTTTTTCTTTTGCTATTTTAATAGGGGTTTGTAGAATTTTTATAACCAGTAAATATCAAATGATAAATAAGTATAAATGAAGAAATATTAACCTACCATAGTATAGTCCTTCTGACTTTGACTGCTGATTTGGCATTCTTCTAATTGCTGCTGATGGTGATGAGTTTTAGTCAGTTTGTTTGGTAATTTTACAATGAGTTAAATTGCTGACAGCAAATAATGAATTACCTTTTGGGGGGAATTTTGATTTTTGATTAGGATCATGTTCCTCATTTTCTGAAAAACAAGGAAGTAGTTAGTAGATAGTAGGAAGGCAGATAGTAGTACTAGTAACATAGCAAGTTGACATGAAATGCTAGCAAACATTTAAAAAATTTGCCTAGACGACTCAAAATCTCTTTGTACCGCAGATCTAAGAACTACGAAAAAGTTCCTCTGGTGCGAAAGTGCGTAGGAGTAATGACACCCACTGTAACCACTGTATGCAACAGAACCCCCTGGAACTCTGGAAGAGGAAACACAGTCTTCAATGTGCAATCAGAGTCAGAACCAGTACCAGAAACCCTGCCCACAATGCAGAATAGTCTCTCCTTAATATGCATCTATTCGAAGCTAGACGAAATGCTCTCTGATCCCTTGTGATGCGTGTTCAAACATTTTAGCAGAACTGAGCCTTAGCACAACTTCACTGCAGGATTCTCCCCTGGGAGCTGAATAAGCCATTGATCCTCTGGGATTAGCATGTAACCAAAAGGCTTCCACTCATCCCAACATATACCTGGCTAAGTTCCTTAAAGTCAGAGAGCACTTAACAAGGCACACACCCACATACACAGACAGTTCCAAATCAGGAGATCAGGTTGAGTCTGCTGCAGTATGGGACAAGAAGTCTGTTGCACTACCCATCCAAACATCAGTACTGTATTCTCTGCAGAAGCTCATGCCTTACTGCTGGACATGTCTATCATCACACAAACCAAACAGCCAAGAGCGCTAATATGCTCAGACTGCAAATCATGTCTTCAACCAGTTGACTCCCTCACAACAGACCAGTCAGCCATCACAAGAAGTATCGCAGGAAGTATATAATCTCCAAAAGCAGAAATATAATATCACTTAGTATCAAAATAACCCCCAAAATGAATTGCCTCTTGCCATGAATAACCTAAGGGTTACTGCTGTGTTAAACCTAATCAATAAAATCAATCAATCAGTCAATCAATCAATCAATCAATCGGTAACAATGGAAAAATATGGCGAATATCCAGTAATTAAAAATTTCAGACCAATGTCAAATACTATTTAATCTATTGATACTATTATTAATTTACTGCACTATTATACTATTAGAAATGATTAAACATCATTTACAATTCTACTGTAATGTACTGTACTGATAAATTGTTTTAGTTGTACTGTATTTCTGTGAAAATAATTAATTAAATGGTTAAAATTAGAAATGGGAGAAAAGCATACCATAGACACTTGATGCCATGTTGTCATGGTGATCTGGAAAAAAGATCGACAAATTAAAATGTAATAAACCACTTAAAACCAATTAAAATTAATAAATTACTCAACTATCTAATTATTTCTCTTATTTCTTAATTTTCCTAATCTGCAGATTAATTTATTTTGAATTGTCATTTGATTGATCAATTAATTTTTGCTAGTAATTTTCTAATCAGCTAGATATTTTAGTTAGCTAAATACAACCTTGATACAACAGTGTACATTTTTCCAAATGCATTGCTGTGTTTTTATTTAAGCAGACAAGTATTAAAATGTGATTAGCACACTGCATGTGAATGCTTGTGAATAAAAACAAATGCAATATAAAAATGTGATTATTTCTAATGCAATATTTATGATTAAATATTCCATTACCTTGCTTATGTCTCCTCACATGGTGTTCAGCGGGGTACTCATTGCCAATATCGTCATACTGATCATAAGAATTTCTTCTGTCAGCGTTTACATAATCCTCGTCCTGCTCTTCACTCACTGTGTCTTCAACCAGGCCACCATGAACTTCTGGTGTGTTTTCATAATCCGCCTCAGGTGTATCGCTCTCTATGTCTTCATACTCACCATCACACTCATCAACTTTGGCGCTCTCAACACGCTGTCCGTTGTCTGCCTCGCTTTGTTCTTTTGTAATATAATCAATAAAGAGGTCATGAAACCAAAGGTCATCAACTTGCATCTATATATAGTTTGGATCTAAAGAAGGCTGGATGACAACAAATTGTACTCACCTTGATTGTTTCCCGAATTTATGCAATAAGAATCAGATGATCTTTTTAGACACTTTCCTGCTAACACAGAAAAAAAACATTGCAAACAGATGTATTTTCCAGATTAATTACAGTACATACAAATGGTATTTTGTAAATATACACTACAGTTGTACATCTTACTTGTGTTTCTCTACAATTCTGATTTTCTACTGAAAACTACACCATAAAATGTAAAAAGCACTTTACAAGTAATTTATAAGTAGCAGAGTTATAGCAGAGTTTAACAGCAAATAACTGAAATGTTTACAATAAAGTAATGTAATATATTTACAGATAATTTGTTACTTTTAAAAAGTATATTGTTACATTTTTCCAGGAATATACTATTAATTTTGCCAGTGCAGCAATCAGGGGCGCTGCCAGGGGTGGAAAAGTTAGGACGATTCTAAGGGCCTGACACTGACAGGGGGACCATTGAGGGCTATTAATATTATTTTAATAGTATTGCCTGTAATCTTTCATGGGGCCCAAGATTTCTAGCGGCACCCCTGGCAGCAATGGTTGAGTAATTTAGGACTTTTTGGTCAGGGCTTTGAGTCCCGACATCGGGCAGCTGCTGTTGGGACCTTAACCCTCTGCTCAACCCAACCACAGTGGGCTGCCGTGCACCCATACTGGCAGGCCCAAGCCCGGTTAATGGAAGGGTTGCATCAGGGAGGTTATCCAGGCTAAAACCTATGCCAGATCAGAATGCAGACTTAATCTGCTTAGGTGACTCCAAGAACTGGAGCAACCAAAAGAGAAGAAAAAAATACTATAAATTTTGCATGTGAAAAAAATGTGTAAACACATCAATCAGCCATAACATTAAAATTACCTGCCTAATATTGTGTAGGCCACCAAAGCAACTCTGACCCATCAATGCATGGACTCCACAAGACCTGTGAAGGTGTGATATGGTATCTGGCACCAATACGTTAGCAGCAAATCCTTTAAGAACTGTAAGTTGTGAATTGGGGCCTCCATGGATCAGAGTTTCTTGGCCAGCACATCCCACTGATGCTTGATTAGATTGAGATTTGGGGAATCTGGAGGACAAGTGTCCTTGGGTTTGGGAAAGGTGCTATATAAGTTGAACTTTTATTATTAACACCTTGATCTCTTAGTCCTCAAACCATTCCTGTGTATCAGGGCACATTATCCTGCTGAAAGAGGCCACTGCCATTAGGGAATACTGTTGCCATGAAGGGGTTTACTTGGTCTGCAACAATGTTTAGATAGGTGGTACGTGTCAAGTAACATCCACATGAATACCAGAACTCAATATTTCCCAGCAGAACATTGCCCAGAGCACCAGTTCACCTGCTTCCCATAGTGCATCCTGGTGCCATCTCTTTCCCGGCTGTCCACATGATGTAAAAGAAAACATGATTCCTCAGATCATGCCACTTTCCAGACCAGAAGAACTAGTCTTCTCTCCCCATGTATATCAGTAAGCCTAGGGTGCCTATGACCAAGTCGCAGAAGATGTCCTTGGTTGGTACCACTTTTGGTGGCTATTAACCACTGTATACTAGGATCACCCCATAAGACCTACTGTTTATTAGAGATGTTCTGACTCAGTCATCTAGCTATTACAATTTGGCCCTTGTCAAAGTCGCTCAGATCTTTACTCTTGCCCAATTTTCCAGCTTCCAACACATCAACTTCAACAACTTATTGTCCTCTTCCACCCTAATATATCCCACCCATTAATAGATGCTATTGTAATGAGATAATCAGTGTTATTCACTAGACCTCTCAGTGGTTGTAATGTTTTGGCTGGTTGGTGTATAATTACAGCATAAAATAACCATCTTTTATGGCTGATACTTAAAAAAAAAGAGCAATTTACAATCAAGGTAGCATACAACTGAGCAAAAGGTTAAGGTTCTTGCTCAACCATGGTAGAACTGAACGCACAATTTTCCAACCTGAAACTCAACCACTGAGCCACCACAGCTAGCTCAACTGTTTGCACTGATTCAAGCTCCTCTGCTACTGAACTCAAGGTTGACACGTGGAGAGGTTTTTTTTTCCATTCTTGTCTCTGCCAGAAACATTAGATACCCCCAGTGCATTGTTTTCTGGTATTTTAATGTAAACCAATGTACTGCTCTAATTACCTAATCAGTTATAGTACAATCCTGTAAAAAAATCACACAGTATTTTGGTGTAAAATAAATACTGTAGCTTTACAACAATTTTTACAATGACATAAACCCCAGTGACATGCAGTATACCTATATGGGAACATTGCTATACGAAACAATCAAATAGAAATGTGAAAATCCTCACCTCTGAATTTATAGATAAGGCTAAATACAGTGACAAGCAGAATAAATATTCCAACTCCAGCAGCAATGTAGTACCATGGGAACTTCAAACCTGTAACACATAATGACCGTGGTTAAAGTATAATGACAAAGTAAATCAGCTGTAATACTGATATATCTGCAATATGCAGCTTGAGGCAGGAGTTTAATTAGGATTTAGAAAGAGGTACAGCCCTATTTTTTTTTATTGGGTGGAGGAGTCGCTGATATGAATGTGCTATGCCTGTTTTTATTTTTGGCATCTGTGAAATACAGTCATGAGCAGGCTTTGGCTGTAATGGATACAAGGAATGGTAATCAGATTACCAATAGATTTAGTAAAAATAATATCACAATAAATTAATCATAAAATAACAGTACATTAGAAATAAAATAATATATTAGCAGGATTAAATAAAAAAAATTTGTTCTGTCAAAATTAATTTGCTAAATTTTGCAATTAATTTGTACAAAAAAAAATAATAATAACATTGGCGCCTGACCTATGACTTGTGCTAGTGTGTGCCTTCAAACCAAATCAGCCTGGCTGAAGATGAATAAGAAAAGGTTTTAGGTTTTAGGTGGAAAGTTTCACTTTAAAAAGTTGCCCTTCAGATCTTCTGAGAAAACAAAAGTAACCTGCACAGTTTGCAAAGCCGAATTTAATTTCCAGAGATGTAATTCATCTTTGAGACATCACCTCAAAGCAAAACACTTTACCGAATATATCTCCATGGGGTCTCAATAAAGTATCACATCACATGAATATGGTACTCATCGGCGAATAACAAAGCCTGTAAGTGTGGAGGTAACTAATGCTTTGGCTAATTGGAGAAATAAAAACTGCTGCCTAATTTACATGACTGCCATTCGATGATGGAACACATGCTTTGTTTTTAATATCATTTAGGCTATATTAGGGCATGAAGGAAACGATTGCCATCTATGCTGATATCTAATTTTAATGGCCTAGATGGTTTTAAAATTCATCTCTCACCTTAATATATAGACCTGAGTTTTGTTCTTATTTCTGTTAGTACATATTAGAAATATTCACGCTGACAGTCAATTTTAATGGCCGTTATGGATTTATTGGAAAAGTTAAAGTAAAAAGATGCTATTTTAATTTTAATATTTTAAATGTATCTCCTTTGTGTTAATTCTACATTAATTCTGTGATTTTACATTTAAATATCCATTATTATAAGCTTCAGGCTTAAGAATCATTCTAAAGTTATAGAACAATATAATACCATGTACATGCGCACACATTACAACACTTCACAAGTTTCACATCACCACTCTGATCTCAAGTGAAACCATAGTTAATTTTACTGTTGACAATTCATTATTATGGCCGCAAAAGAAAAAATGCATTTACTGAATCAATCAGATTGCCAGACGGAGAAGAGTCTAGATTCTGCTCTAGAGTCCAGTGGCGGCGTGCTTTACACCACTGCATTCAACGCTATGCATTGTGCTTGGTGATGTAAGACTTGGATGCATCTGCTCAGCCATGGAAATACATTTCATGAAGCTCTCTACACACTGTGCTTGAGCTAATCTGAAGGCCACATGAAGTTTGGAGGTCTGTAGTGATTGACGCGGCAGAAAGTTGGCGACCTCTGTACACTATGTGCCTCAGCATCTGCTGACCCGCTCTGTCATTTTACGTGGCCTACCACTTTGTGGCTGAGCTGCTTTCATTCCCAATTGCTTCCACATTGTTATAATACCACTGACAGTTGACTGTGGAATATTTAGTAGCGAGGAAATTTCATGACTGACTTCATCACTATCATGGTACCACGCTGTAATTCACTGAGCTCCTGAGAGCAACCTATTCTTTCACAAATGTTTGTAGAAGCAGTCTGCATACCTAGGTGCTTGATTTTATACCCCTGTGGTCATAGAAGTGATTGGAACAGCTCAACTCAATTATTTGGATGGGTGAGTGAATACTTTTGGTAATATAGTATAGATAGTTGAAGTGCACATTGACCAATCAAAGTACACAAAATGACAGGCGACACAACCATAAGTAGCATTTAGTTAGAACAAAAGATTTACAGCTTTTCTGTTTAGTGTATGTGCTATTTGGAGATAACAAGGTATGACCTTAAAAGTGCAAAAGGCACCACTGTAAGGCCTTAGCTGTGTGTTGATTAATGCACAATTCTTTCTAATTAATTATTGTATTAGTTTAGCAAATAGTAAATTCATTTCAAGTATGCTGTATTCATGGTGGAAATACTTTTCTGCCATCCCAAGTGTTACCTTCTTCGTGAACGTGAACTTCTGGAATTTGAGCTTCGAGCTTTATTTCAACTCTCTGGCACTCATTGCTCAGGTGACAGCAGTAGATGCCCGCATCAGAGGCCTGGAACTGATGAATGAGGATAGAAAAGTTTCCTCTGCTGAACAGGTAGGGGAATACAGTCACTCTGCCATCCCTAGGATCCTCAAAGCTGATATTTCCATTAGGCCTGATGCTCAGGAGGTTGGACATTTGACTCCACCTGGCTTCTTTTGTTTTGTTACTTTCCAAAAGCCTGCACGGGAGCAACACCTCCGAACCCAGCTGAATGTTGAGAGTAATGCTGATACATGACTCTGAACAATTTAATCCTGAACATCAAGGGGGAGTAACATGATGTCAATCAAAAATGATATTTAGAACATGTTTGTCACATACAGCCATGTACAAATCGACAGCACATGTACAATGCAAATTCATGCAACCATTTTCACTGTAAGCACAGAGCTCTAAGTAGCAGGATGTATGATTGTTTTCAATTTATAGCAAAGATACAAAGAGAATTTTCCACTCACCATTTGGCACAAGCGCGCTAAAAAATGTTAAAAGCTGAACAAAGTATCTCACACGCATGTCTTACACGTTGCTCACACGAATTTACATTGAAACCTGTAAGAAGATGAGAACAGAAATAGTCCGTCCTGTAGGTGGCTGTAATTCTGTCATTTCCTGAAAGACACCCACATTTTTTAGCCTATATGTGGACACCTGCTAAAGCACATGAAACTGTTAATCTGGGGATTTTAATTTATTACCTATTAGAATTATGTTCGTTACACTGTTTAAAAAAGACCAAACAATGTTCTGTTTAGGAACATTAACGTTGTGTCATATTTAAATGAAATTTTATTACAAATACATTTGCGGCAGTTGCTTCAATTGACAGGTTGTAAGTGGCTGAACTCACATTTACTGAGGCAACCTTACACCTTTGCGCGTATCCAGAACTTCACCACATCCTGTCGTACAGAAAAGTTGATACAATCTGTGCATGTAACCAGAACAGCAGACAAAGGGATTGCTCCGACAGTGCTCTCACAGGGAATAAACTCGGTTTCTAACAACGTTTAACAATTTTATTAATTATATTTTGTTAATTGCTCATGCTCATTGGTCAGTGCAGAAGTAAAATTTATGAAATAAGTACTATATTCAGTTATTAAGCGACAGTAATAGAAAGATGTACTTCACTTAAGAATAATGGCACGCTATTGCTTTTTACACTTGTCAGCCCTGCCCAAATTCATAACCTGATGTAACAGAACAGAGGTATTTAGATGATGAAATAACAACCATCTCTGTGAGATGCACACACCATTTTCACTTTGGCTTTGCAGCATGCATTGCACAAAAACCACACAGTCACATGGTACAGTTTGAAAGCTGCAAACCAGTTTCCTTTAAATGATATACATGCAGATTACATGATAATTATTGTAATTTTTAGTAGTTTATACTGAGCAAAAATGATCTTTTGTATATTGAGACACCCCCCCCATCCCCATATCTTATTACTAAACATTCAGTAGACAGTATTACAAACTACTGCTTATATATTAATATAAAATATGAAAAGGCCTAATCAGAAATTCTCCAACAATTCTGTTTTCATGAACAGTTGTTATAATAACATTGCTTAATGCATAGCGCATAGACTTTCTCTATCCGGAGCTTTGGTTCAAGCTCCATTTTTACACAACACACAGTAATGAGGAGAAAACAGACTCTAGTGCCCCCATATGAATGCATGTTAACATGAGTTTTTTAGTGGCTTCACTGATTCTTTCTAGCTAACATTTTCTTTTTTATACTGCAACACTGTTGATTTCACAGTTCCGATTGGGCACAAAGTGTTGGAAGGATGTCCATAACAGCAGCTCAGTCTGTTCTGGCTACAAGACAAATCTCAGGTTTCTATCATGATTTTATGTTAATTTATTATAACATGCTTCTTCTAACAGGTTTTTGTTTCTGTACTTAGAAGCTGAATATATAGTCTCCATTGTAATTGCTTTGTAACAGTCCAAAGAAAAACTACAAAGATGTTTTTTGACACACACATGCAGTTTCTCAATACCATGACAAGGGTTATTTTTTTTGTCTTATTAACTTCAACAGAGAGAACAAGAACTAAATTGTTTAATGGATGCTCAACACTGAGTGAATGCAACTATAAATAGATTTTTAAAAGTATACTATGTCATTATTTTCTCATAACAGCTTACTTGCACATACACTATATGGATAAAATTATTCGAACAACTACACTGCTCAAAAAAATTAAAGGAACACTTTGAAAACACATCAGACCTCAATGGTAAAAAATACCATGCAGAATATCTTTCCTGATATGGACTGGGTAATGTGTTAGGAACGAAAGGATGCCAC